>NSJW01000198.1:0-37250 GCA_019955255.1 Castanospermum australe
GGTGAAATTCCTGTGGAACTTAGTGCGTGTTCTGCACTGACAGAGCTTGTACTGGAGAAAAACTTCTTCCAAGGAAGTATTCCTTCGTTTCTTGGGCTCTTTAACAAGTCCTCGAATTCTTAGACCTTGCTAACAACAACTTTTCAGGCACTATCCCCCGTGAACTAGCTAATCTGACATTGTTGAATAACTTGAACCTGTCTTTTAACCATCTCTATGGTGAGGTTCCAATAGGAGGAGCCTTTAATAACACCACAGCACTTTTGCTCATAGGAAATAAGGATCTCTGTGGCGGGATACCTCAACTAAAGCTGCCTGCATGCTCTAGGTTACCCTCAAAGAAACACAAGAGGTCTCTCCCAAAGAAATTTATCCTCATCATTGCAATTGGCGGGGTTTTGATCTCTTCCGTAGTTTTCATCAGTATCTATTATCTGAGGAAAAAACCCAAAAAGCTATCTTCTTCCCCATCTTTGCAGAATAGGTACTTGAGGGTTTCTTATGGAGAGCTACATCAAGCAACCAGTGGATTTTCTTCATCCAATTTAGTAGGCAAAGGAAGCTTTGGTTCTGTATACAAAGGAACTCTTCCCTATTTTGAAAGACCTGTTGCTGTGAAGGTGTTGCATCTTCACACACGTGGGGCATCAAAGAGTTTCATGGCTGAATGCAAAGCTCTGGGAAATATCAAGCACCGGAATCTTCTCAATATCCTAACTTGTTGTTCAAGTGTTGATTATAAAGGTGCAAATTTCAAGGCTATAGTTTTTGAGTTCATGCCTAACGGGAGTCTAGAAAGCTTGTTGCACTCTAATGAACAAGGCGAGTCTAGAAATCTAAATCTCAACCTTGCACAAAGGTTGAATATGGCTCTTGATGTTGCTCACGCGTTGGATTATCTTCACCATGATTCCGAGCAAGCTATAGTGCATTGTGATATTAAACCAAGCAACGTTCTTCTTGACGATGACTTTGTTGCACACTTGGGAGACTTTGGGTTAGCTAGGCTCCTTCATGGGGCTACGGGCTATTCCAGTAGCGATCGAGCTAGTTCCTCTGCAATTAAGGGAACCATTGGATATGTTCCCCCTGGTATTCGACCCTTTTAAATTCATTCTATTAAAACTTATTGGTTTGGCCCAGGAATCACCTTGAATATTCTAAGCATTTAGGCCTTCTGTATTATTAATATTGTAATTGTGTGAACCTTGAAATGTGTGAGGCATCAAAGAACCATTTGAATTAAAATACTGAATGAGGCTGATCTTATACTCAAATAGATGCTTAAAGATTTTCTAGTCATCTTTATTTCTTATCTGATAATAATCGCGTGACTTTTGCTCAGAACAATGATATAGTCGATAATTTATAATGAATATGTGACTGTATTTGATCTATACTCCTTTCCATGGTTTTTGTCTAAAGAATTGTTATTCGAACAGAGTATGGAGCAGGTGGTCCAGTGTCACCACAAGGGGATATCTACAGCTATGGAGTTCTTCTGTTGGAGATGCTTACTGCGAAGAAGCCAACACATAGCATGTTTGGGGAGGGTCTGAGCTTACACAAGTTCTGTATGATGGCAATTCCAGAAAGAATAATTGAGATAGTGGATTCACGTTTGCTTATCCCATTTAATGAAGAACAAAGAGAGGTTATGCAGCAGCAAAATATGGAAGATAACATTCGGGAGTGTTTGGTGTCCTTTGCTAAGATTGGGGTTGCGTGTTCTGCAGAATTCCCTGCTCAGAGAATGGGTATAAAAGATGCTATAGTGGAGTTGAATGCAATGAAATGGAAGCTACCCCACTAGAGAATCATCCTTGTGATATAAGGAATTACCAACGTTCATCTGGAAATTCTCGACTGGAAAAGTCTTATTTCCATTGCTTGGTTTTTGCACTTAACTTTTCTTTGAATCACTTTAGTTCCTACATAGTGATGTCACAATTTCTGTAAACTTCCACATGAAACGATCTCTAGAATAAAGTGGTGTGCAATTGCAACACTATATGTTTGTCGAATAAAGAAAAAGTATGATAAAAAGAATAAAAAGAGCTTAATGTAACTGTTTTTGTGTTCCTATTCTCTGTATCAGTGTCTAGTACTAGAAATGGTAATCACTTGAATTTATATCTGAAATAATTGGTCATCCTATTGCCAATACCAATGGAGAGCTCATTAGGGTGGTTTTGCCGAGGGCAGCTGCATTTATACGCTGTGCAAAAGGAGTTGCTTACTTGCTTATGAATAAAATAACAATTGCAACACAAAATAGAGAAATGTTCTGTCCAAATAATGGTCACTACTGTTCTCTTATCACTTTTTATTGTATAATGGATTACTAAAAATAAACTGCACTTAAAGTAATTAAGAGTGGTCTATTAGTAAAGAGCTAATCACCCTGACTTAAGGACCTCATCATCTTCTCTTTGTTTGCTTATAACACTTCCATTAAACAATAAGCAACTACTCAGGAAATGAAAGCCACTACTCATCAACTCCATACTCAATGTCTTCTACACTCGTTTAAGTCTTCTAATTTTATTACATCCCCGCATAACTTGGTTTGAGCACTTTTCCTGTCTAAGTTCTTTATGAAATTGCTTATTCTAGCATCATGAGGATATTACATCTAATTGTTTCCATTCTAATTGCTCACGTCTTGAACCCATCATTTAGTTGTCCAAAACTGTCAATTATTTTCATGCATCAATGCACTGGAAAAATTAGGACAAAAGAACCATGTCTCAAAAGCCACTATCTTAAATAAATATCTGTCAATTTACATGATTTCATTCCTTGATTTCCTTTTATGTGAGATACTGACTTGAGTCTATTTCACAGGCTTTAACACGCTTCACAAGAGCTTCAATTGTGTTGCTTGGACTATCATCACTGTTTAATGATGTGGCATTCTACTGGGTGGTTCTCATATTCTTCTTGCAAAGAGGTCCAATTGCTCCCCTCTCTGAGGATATAGCTGATCCTGATCAGAAGCATGATGCTCTTGAAGTAACAGTTTTGCTATTAGGCTAGTTGGTCTGCTTGGCATACCCTTTTCATTTATAGAAGGAGCCCACACAAGTTTTTCCTAGAGAGAAATTTTTGGGTAGGCATTTATCTACGTTAGGCACTCCATTCAACACTTGACATATATTATTAACTTTTTAAAGAGTGGTACGGATTTATAATATACCCGCATAAACTCTGCAACACCGTTATAGAGTGCTAGCATATAAAATTTTTTGAGAGTACATGGTAAGATTTGTCAATGAATCAAACTCTCAATATCGGTTCGTATGATCAAGTAAAATATCAAACAACATAGATTTAGCCTCTACACTTCCATGTTTTGTAATTATTAAATTCATTAACAAAAGAACGCTTGGCTTTTTATGTCTTTTATTCAAACTGTTCATTGCATATAATGGTTGAAACTTGAAGCAATAACTTGGAAACAGAAAGAAAAACAGTTGTATATTGTTTGTTAGCTTGAATAACAAAAAGGAGTTTGAATTCTTCCACTGTGAGGGGCGTACTTTTGAGGATGGTGTGAATGATAATCCCTTACAAAATGTTATAATTGGTTTTATCAAATTAGTTGAATATTATACAGGTGTTGATAATAGGTTTTATCAGTTTTCATAAAACTTAATACAACTTAAAAATTAATTCACATTTTGTTCAATTACTTTATTTTAATGTATAATATATTTTTAAAATGTAAATAAATATTAATTATTATATTAAATATTTATAAATATTCAATAATTAAATTAACAAAAACTCACATTTTAAACAAATTATTCAACACTAGAAGTTTACAAATCCTTTTCTTTTTGTGTGATAAGTTTACAGATCTTATGCTCAACTAGATTAAATGGATCCCATCCTATCAAATTATAAGCTAGATATTTGAAAAGGTAATAATGTACCTACGCTACATGAGCACAAGCTTTCCGAGAAATCCAAGCAAGCCGTCGTTTGTAATTAGACTAAACGCGCAAGTAACAGAGAAGCCGGGGTCATTTTATGCTGTGTGAGATGTGGGGGATTAAGGGAATAAAAATGATGGAACGAAGAGATTTACCGTAAGTCTTTTTTTATTTAAAAGTTTTATAAAAAAAAAGAAAAAATAGAGATTTGTAAGTAATTTTTTAAAATTTTCTTTTATTAATTTTTATAAATATTTTAAAGTTTATCTGATTTAAAAGATTTTTAAAAATTTAAAACATTCAAATAAAAAAAATAATTTATTAAATAAATTTTAATTTTTTTCCTTTACTTATCCATTATTTTTTTAACTCCTTTTCTTTCTTATTGTATCCTTACTCCTTAACATAACCCCTAGTGTAGGAGCAATGACATTGTCGGCGAGCTGTGGCTTCCACCCATCATATTCAAAGTTCTAAAGCCTTTCCTGTAGCTTTTGTTTGCACTAATTTGGACACTATTTGTCTATTTCCTTTCTCTCAACTTTCAAGCAAGTCAAAGTCAATCCAGCACTATCATTTTAGATTTTAATCTTTTCAAATTATGTATTTTAAAGAGTAAAATATAATCCATAAATGATAATAAAAAATAAATTAAATATTCATATATTTATGATTTTTATTATTATTTAATTTTTTATTTCATACAAATTTAAGTTTGTTAGTAAGTATTTATTCTTTATTTAATTGTTTTATTACAAAACAGTTTTAAATGTGGTGTGGAGAGAGATGGTTGTATTATATTAAATATCTTTATTATATTAAAAATATTACTATTTGTACAAAATATTATGTTAAAATAACATGCTAACAAAAAGTAGATAAAATTAATAAGTTCATTGAACTAGGATAAGGATGCTAAAATCAATTCTGCCTTACAGGTACTCAACTTGCCTTACCTTACATGGGATAAGTTGAATACCCGTCCTATAGAGTCTGAGTGTAGATTAGGATTATATTTTCTTATGGGTAAGGTGAGTGTGAGTTGAGGATGATTTACCTCGTCTCGTCTCACACCCCTTCATTATATTTAACTTATATTTAAAATATATTTTAATTTAAATATTATTATATTAATTTACTTGTTTAAATGATAAATAAAAGTAATAAAAGTATGTCTTTTTAAATATATTTTTAAATTTATATAAAGTGATGGTTAATTTTTAAAATTTATATTAATTATTATATGAATTTATTTAAAATATTTATAAATAAAAGACAAATAAGATGTGGGTTTTAAATACTTTAATTGGAGCAAATTTAGATTTTAATTTTCAAAACTCGTAAGGTAAATAAAAATAGATTATATTATATTTTAAAGGATATAAAATAGGATAAGATTGAGCAAAAACTAGCCGCTGTCCACTTCATTGTCATCCCTAAATTTAGATACCCATGCCACTGTTAGTTTTTGTGGAAAGGCTCAATTAACCACATTGAATTTAAATTACTCATTTGAAATTATGGTTAATATGTGCGATATTTTAAATGCAATAATTCAATAATTACATTTACACCGTAACAAATTAATTACAGCAATAATTCAAGGAGAAGTGTGATCCTTAACTGGGTCTGGATGATGTCCTTACAAAACATTTTTTTTAAAAATAATCATAGTAATTGTTTCCATTTCCAATAAATATCACATCCATGGCCATGGGTCCATACTGATAATTCAATCGTGAAATTACGTCCTTAAAGTCCAAGTCTCAAGTCAATCACACGGGTTCACAATAACGTTGTCAAATTATTTTCCCCCGACAGTAACACTTGGTGAAATTTTCCAGCACAAATTAGCTGTTCGTATCCAATGCTCATCACTTTCTACTTTTTCCAGTTTCCATCATTCTCATTGTCTTCCATATGAAAATCAATCAGGTTTCACAGAATGTGCATCTTCCATCAAAACGTCAATACTAGGCTAAAAATGTGTAAATGTTTACAAAAATTATTGAATAGTGCTATATAAATAATACACACACACACACACACACTCTTATTTTGTATTGTTATATTTATTTGTAGATTATATATTACATCAAATTTCTTCTATAAAAATTCGTATAAAATTTAATGTATTTTAAATATTGTTCATGATATTGTCATATTGCCTTTTTGAAGATAATGTATAAAAAGTATTTTTTTCTTATAATGTGGCCAATACCATTCAAACTTATAACCACTTATAAATATTTAAATTCCTTGTCACTAGCGTATTTTTAGTGACGTTATAAGTACTTACTAGACATTGTATTTGTTATTTGTGTTTTATTATATTATTTTATATCAAAATTACA
The DNA here is from genome assembly GCA_019955255.1 of Castanospermum australe. Taxonomy (NCBI): domain Eukaryota; kingdom Viridiplantae; phylum Streptophyta; class Magnoliopsida; order Fabales; family Fabaceae; genus Castanospermum; species Castanospermum australe. Next base: position 6,293 of record NSJW01000198.1, read on the forward strand.
GTGATAATTTCTAAGGTAATACTACCTGTATAAGAAATTTTAAGTTTTTATCTGTATCTAAAAGTAAATAAGTTCATTTAAATATTCTTTTATATCAGGCTAAGTTTGGTAGTATTTTTTTCACCTTAGTTTATGTAACATAACTTGTATCTATAAAAAAGATACATGAGAATTATTGAGCATTAAAGCTATAACGAGATGTTGAGCTTAAAAAAAATGATAATGACAATTAAAGTATGTTTGGGATAACTTAATTATAAGAAAAAATTATTTTTTTTTTCAAAAACTCCTTCAAAAAGATTTTGATTATAAGATACTTTAATCACAAAATAAACTAACCTAAATATACACTTAGTAAGTTAAGTAATATAAATGATAAATACTGTACTGCATTTGTGACTTGAATTCTTGTTTTATCATTAATAAATTATTTTCAATATAACATCTTAACATGACTTGAATTTCTTGAAATATAGCTTCCATTTGATGCTTGGAATTAATTAAAATTGATAGTTACAATTTAATTCCAAATTTATGAGAATTGAAAATAGATCAAAATCTTAAATTTTAAGTTTAAATTGCACAAATAATTATTAAATAAAACTGATTTTATATGATCTGAGTTTTATTTTTAAAAAAATACAAGCTTCACCACTACTTTCAAAATTAAATATGAATAAATAAGTTTTATATTGAAAATGAAATAATTAAATGAGCACCATTAAAGGTGAGAATAGGCCAAACAACCTATCACAAGCTTACGACCTAATCTATTTTTAGCCTTGATAAACTTGGTTTATTTATTATACAAGTCAAGTTTGGTCTTTTAAAAAAATCTTTTTAATTAAATAAGCTAGGTTCTTAACAAAGTCTATTTAATCAAACAGGCTAGCTAATTTATTTATTTTTAATATATAATTAAAAATTATAACATTTTATATAATTTATTATTGTATATTTATAAACTTTATTAATTTTATACATAATTTAATAATTTTTAATGAAACATTGGGCCTATTTGAAATCTTAAAAGTTTAGGCTTGTTTGAAAGCTTTTATGCAATGTAAGATTATAAATAAGTTTGTAAGTCAGCCAGGTTCTTGGTTAGACAAAAAAGCCATGCTAAGCATTGAATTTTTTTTTATATCAAGTAATAAGTTAAGTCCAATACAAAAAATAATGCTAAGTGCTTCCAATGGGAAGAAAATTTTTGAGCTCAGAATTTTTGAAGTTTATAGTTATCAACCTGTACTGTTTGATAATTACCAGTTACAGCTTAATATCAAAATTGGCGGACTCTAAATTGAAAAGCAATTTAACTCAACAAAAAATCAATCTTTAAGTAAATCCAGAATCAAATTTACAGAAAACTCTTACACTAAGCAGAAACTTTTACTTGACAATTTAATTATAGTAATTGGGCACTATATATATCATTACCAAATTTAAAGTAAGTCAAGTCAATCCAGCACTATCATTTTAGATTTTAATCTTTTCAAATACATTATGTATTATAAAGGATAAAATATATAAATTGCATAATAAGTGTTGGAATTGAAGTACTTTTAATTGGAGAGATACCAAAGTCAAATAATTAGTATATTGTCATTAACTTCGAAAATTGTATTGATAAATTATTTATACAGTAAATAATAAATATTCAACAATCATATAAAATGAGTTAAAATACTAACATAATGTTTGCCCTAACCTTTTATTCTCAAACAAAATCAACTCAAAATTAGAGAAATAACATTCATCTAAAACACAAATTCATTTATATTAATAAAAAATTATTTAAATCTCATTAAAAATTTAAGACTAAAACTTATGAAGTTTGAAAAATCTCAAGGGTTAAATGAAACCAACAGAAAGAAAGAAATTTCAAAAAATAGAGAAAAGTGAAAGATCAAGTTGGATTGCACATGTTAATAAAAACCTAATATGCAATCCGTCTCATCTACTGCAGATTGAAAAAAATATACCTAACTTAATTCGCAAACCCAAACAAACTTAGTATATATTCACATATAAATCCGATTCTTTTTTTTTTTTTTTGTCTTCAATCCGATCCACGTGACACCTCATAAGTCAAGTCTCAAGCCGATCACATGGATTAACGGTAACATTATCCAAATCGGTCCCCCCTACCGTGTGGATTGGGTTAACACTTTCTCGGATTTTCCAGCACGATAGCTGAACCGAGTCCAACAAGTCACAACCAGTTCACCGTCAATCGCACCAGTTTCGGCGTTACTCTTCGAATGCGCTCTCTTTCTTTTCCATCAATGCTCATCCCTTTCCACTTTCCACCATTCTTTTCATCTTCCATATGAACATCAATATAGTTTCACACAATGTGCATCTTCCATATATCCCATCAATCCGGATCATCAAAGTATAAGTATGCAAAAACGTCAATGCCAATAATGAGTGAATGTTTACAAAATTTTTATTAAATAGTTTTTGAACTTTCAATGTACAAATTTTCTGATTTACATTGGTTCACAAACTTGGCCTTGGGATCAGACTGAGAATGATTCTCAATTTTGGCGATGGTAATTCCAGGATTATTTCTCGTAACTATTTTTTGTAAGTTATTAAATTAAAAAAAAATTAGTTAATTTTATTTTAAATTATACATAAACTCCACACGAAATTGTGCAAAAGATAAATTTCACTTTTTGTGTCATTAGTAATGTTAGTAAAACTAATAAATATATAAATTATTTAATAATACAATTTTTTGAATAAAAATAATATTTTGATATAAAACTTATTTACTGGCCAAACTTACAAATTGCAAAGAAAGAAAAATACAAGGCATGAGACTTACAAAAAAATTTCTTCCCATATCCAGAAAGAAAACTGATATGGGAAGAAGAAAAATTATATAATTATAATTTTATCCACATTTTTTCTCTTTTCTTCAATAAATTTATTGCATTGAAATAATAATATATGGGAATTTCTTTCTTACCCATTTTTATAGATGAGTTCCGATATTTTTGTTGACATGTTATGTTATAATTAGTTTATATATTAAAACTTAATAAATAACTTTTTTTTATATATTAACCAGTAATCGAATCTATTGATACATTATGTTTAAGTTTTCTAATTATGAATTCAAGCATAAAAACTTTCTTTGTTTCAAAAAGAGCCCCAAGCAGTTGAAGGCTTTTCATCAAGTACTGCTTCTCTTTCAATAAATTCAAACATAATAAAGAATGTCTTTCGATAAAATAAAAAGTACCAAATATATTTCAATATTATCTTTGCGTTAGTAATGATTAAAGTTTTTAAATGTAATTAATACAAATAAAATACATTTTTACAAATATTTAGGAAAATGTACCTTTCAACTGACTTTTTTAAAGAGTTTAATTAAAAAGTTTTTCATTAGATTTTATTTTACAAACAAAATAAATTTTATAATGAGTTAATTATTTTATATATATATATATATATATATATATATATATATATATTGACTCATAAGAAAAAAGCTTAATTTTATTTTAAGAAAATAAATTGATTTGATATGTATTTGTATAACTAGAAAATCATCCTTGTGAGATTAGGAATTACCTGCGTTCATCTGGAAATTCTCAACTGGAAAAGTCTTCGTTTCCATTGCTTGGTTTTTGCACTTTACTTTTCTTTGAATCACTTTAGTTCCTACATGGTGACGTCACAATTTCTGTAGACTTCCACATGAACCGATCTCTAGAATAAAAGTGGTGTGCAATTGCAACACTATATGTTTGTAGAATAAAGAAAAAGTATGATAAAAAGAATAAAAAGAGCTCAATGTAACTGTTTTGCCTTCTTATCCTCTGCATCAGTGTCTAGTACTAGAAACGATAATGACTTGAATTTATATTTGAAATAATTGGTCATCACAAATGGAGTACAATAGGGTGGTTTTGTTGAGGGCAGCTGCCTGCATTTAAACGCTGTGCAAAGGCGTTGCTTATAAATAAAATAACAATTAAAACCCCAATAGAAAAATGTTCTTTCCAAATAATCAATGGTCACTAATATTCTTTCTCTTACCACTTTTTATTGTATAATGGATCACCTAAATAAATGGCACTTAAAGTAATTAAGAGTGACCTATTAGTAAAGACTTTAGATAGTTTTTAAGATATCTGAAATTTGAACCTTCGTGCTATTATTGTTTTGGTAGTTCCTTCCTTGTTATTATTGACCCCAACAAAAATTGACAAACTTAGTTGCTACTTGCTATTATAGCGTTCTAAACAAACAAATTATAAAAATTTGAATACTTGTTCAAGATCTTGAATGATGGTAAATTGGCATGGACTAATATTGATACACTTAGCAATTTTAGGATCAGTGCAAATGCATGGAGAAGAGAATTAGATTCTTTGAAAACTAAATATAAATATAACAATATAGTTCAGTTCAAGTCAGTAAGATAATAACCTGCAAATCAGGTGGTTAAAAATACTTTATTGGAAGACTGAACTACATGTCGTATTTCCACTGTCACTGCCAAGTTCATTTATGCTAATTTTAAGACTCAGATGCCATTCATTCATCACATCACAATAACATTGTTGCCTGACGGTAGCAAATTTTATCTTGCAATAGCAGAGTCAAAGGTTTCCAACAGTTTAAGGACGACGTATTTGGGTCAAGTGCGACAGCATATCATGCATCGCATCCTTAAGATAATGAAGATATCAGCTGATGAAACCTTCACATTAAGGTCGTAGGAGTGCTTGCTCATTCCAGTATGGGACATTTGGAGTTCACCCAGTGAGAGTGGAAGGAAACGAAAAGTAATGCTAAGAAGTGCTTCCCATGAGAAGAAAACTTCTGAGCTCAAAATTTTTCAAGTTTATAGTAAGAGTAATGTTACACAATCAGATTTTTTTATAAAATACGGCTAAATTTAAAAGTAGTTATTAAATAAATTGAAGTAGTAGAAATCATTTATGAGTCAATAAACATGTAAAATTACTTTATTAAAAATTTTAATAAAAAAATTGTAGCCCTGTAACATTTTTCTTATAGTAATAAACTTACATTGTTTCATATCTACCGTAGTTATTGCTTAATATCAGACGTAGCGAATTCCAAGTTGAAAAGCAATTTAATTCAACAAAGAATCGATCATTAAATAACCCCAAGATCAAATCTACATAAAACCCTAACACTAAGCGAAAGGTTTTACTTGAGAATTTAATTATAGCAATTGAGCACTATATCATTGTCAACTCTAAAGCAAGTCAAGTCAATCCACCACTATCATTTTAATCTTTTCAAATACATTACATATTTTAAAGAATAAAATATAATCAATAAATGATAATAAAAAAAATAAATTATCCTATATATATAATTATTATTATTTAATTTTTTTTATTTTATAAAAGTTTATTTTTATTAATAATTATTTATTCTTTATTTAATTTGTTTATTACAAAAGAAGTTTAAAATGTGGTGTGGAGAGAGATGGTTGTATTGTAATAAATATCTTTATTATATTAAAAAGTATTACTATTTTAAAACAATTGGTATTATAATAACATGTTAACAAATACTAGATAAAATTAGTAAGTTCATGTCAGGCTATTCCAGTAGCGATCAAGCTAGTTCCTCTGCCATGAAGGGAACCATTGGATATGTTCCTCCAGGTAATCGACCCCGTTTAAATTCATTCTATTATAACTCATCGGATTTGGCCCAAGAATATTCTATGCATTTATGTGTTCTGTCATATTAAATATTATAATTGTGTGAAACTTCGAAATATCTGATGTATTTTTTTGAATTAAAAATATTGAATGAGGCTGATCATATACTCACATAGATGCCTAAAGATTTTCTAAGTCATCATTATTTCTTATTTGATCAATAATCGCGAGATTGTTCCTCAGAACAATGAGATAGTCGATAATTTATAACGAATATGTGACTGTATTTGATCTGTACTCCTTTCCATAATTTTTCGTCTAAGGAATTGTTGTTAGAACAGAGTATGGAGCAGGTGGTCCAGTGTCACCGCAAGGGGATATCTACAGCTATGGAGTTCTTCTGTCGGAGATGCTCACTGGAAACAAACCAACGGATAGCATGTTTGGGGAGGATTTGAACTTGCACAAGTTCTGTATGATGGCAATTCCAGAAGGAATCACTGAGATAGTGGATTCACGTTTGCTTATCCCACATAATGAAGAAGAGAGAGAGGTTATGCTGCAGCAAAATATGGAAGACAACATTCAGGAGTGTCTGGTGTCCTTTGCTAGGATTGGAGTTGCGTGTTCTGCAGAATTCCCCGCTCAACGAAGGTGCCTAAAAGTAATGGGAGCATGGATGCTCCATGCATGGAGAGCCGTTGAATACATGGAAAACTGTATCAACGGCTGGATTTAATCACCTGCAACTTGATTAGCAGGTTTTATTATAAAACTATTAATTAAAAAATTTGGTTCCTCAAAAATAACAAATTGTGTATACTTATTTGCAAAATAGTCCCTCCCTCATTACTCAAATAAAATATACGTTTTTAATAATTTATAAAAATTTTTAATTTTTTTCATAATAAGTATATAACTTATTTTTTATAAAAAAATAAAATTAGAGTTTAATTTTGATCCAAATACAAAAAATTTTATACTGTCCTCTAATCATAAATTGTTCAAATTATTAAAAAATATTAATTAAGATAACAATTACTTAAAAAGTCAAATACTAGATAACACATAATTTGATGATAGTGAAGAGCTAAGAATTGAACTCTTAATAACTTGGTCATAGATGTTCTTATATTATATCATAAACTAACTATTTTAAAAACTTAAACTGTTAGGCGAAGACACATAAATAATTTTTATATCTTTAACAAGTATTAATTACTTAATCTTTGACTTTGGTTTATAGTTTTTTAAATATCACTTGGGAAATTTTTATTTTTTTTATCTTTAATTAGAGTATCCCCATAGATATTATTGTAAAATTAATCATTTGAGTCGAGGTAGTGATTAGGAAAAATTTTCTTCAAAATAACATATTTTTAAAAAAGTGCAATACAATGACTTATCAGGAGGTCATAAGTTATAATATTATTCTTATTCAAGTATGCTTTACTAATTTTAGATATTTTTTTATCTAAAATTATTTTTAAAAAATTGTCAAAAAATAGTCAAATAAATCAAGAATATCTTAAAATAAGATATTTCACACAATAAACATATTACACAAAGAATTAGAAAAATTATTTTCAAATAAAATAATAATTATGACACAAAAAAATTAGAATCTAATCTTTCTTATGTTAATTATTTTGGAGAATTTGAATTTGTTTCATCAATAATTATATAAATGATATGAAATATTACTTGGGAAAAATTTTTTTTTTAAATCTTTGACTAGGGTATCCTACAGCCATTATTGTAAGACAAACCTTTCGGGTCAGGAGTAGTTGTTAGGTAAAGTTTTTATCTTAAATTGATACATTTTTAAAAAAGTTTAATACAAAGACTTTGTCAGGAAAATCATTAGTTCTAATATCACTTACATTCAAAGCACGCTTTACTAATTTTGATAATTTTTGGTTTCCAAAATTATTTTCATAAAATTGTCAAAAATATCAAATAACGAAAAATATTTTAAAATAAATATTTGATACAATAAAAATATTACACAAAAAATTTAAAAATTATTTTTAAACAAGATAATAATTACGACATAAAAAAAGAAAAAATTAAAATTTAATATTTCTTATGTTAATTATTTTGTAAAAATTTTTAATTTCTTTCATAAATAATTATATAAATTATATGAAATATCAATTAAAAAAATTTTTTTTATCAAGATATCCTCCATTAAGCAAATAAAAAAAATCCTTAGTTTTCACGGGTATTGCCACGTGGCTTAATCTCGATCACTCCCTCAGGAATAGGGGGCAATAATAGAATGCACATCAGAGAAGAAACACTTCGGATTAAGGGTAGTAGTTAGGTAAAGCCTTATTTAAAATGACATATTTTTAAAGAAATGTAATACAAAGATTTCTCATGAGGTTATTAATTCTAATACTACTCTCATCCAAGAACGCTTGACTAATTTTAGATAATTTTTTGTCCAAAATTATTTTTAAAAAAATTGTTAAGAATATAAAATAATCAATAATATTTTAAAATAAATATTTGATATAATGAAAATATTACACAAAAAATTTAAAAATTATTTTTTTAAACAAAATGATAATGTTTTGATGTTAATTATTTGTGAAGAATTTTAATTTGTTTTATCAATTATTATATAAATACTAAATTATCATTTTATCTTCTAAAAATCTATTTGATATTAATTTAAATTTTTTAAAAATATATGACATTAAATTAATTATTTAAAAATTTAAAGTGATATCAAAATAATCTTTTAAAAATATATAACATCAAATTATATATTTAATTTTTATTTTTAAAAAATATTTTTAATTCACACTTTTTTCATATTTCAAATTCTAGTTTATTGTTTGTTCATGGTCAGATAATTGAATGGATCAAAATGTTACAATTTAAAAAAAGAACGTTACCCTAACAACTTTAAAAAAAAAAAAACAAAAAGAATGTTAGCCCATCCGGTTAGTTTATCATTTTTTTACTTTTAAATTAACTCAAACTGTGCGTTTTGTTGATAGGGAGTATTAGGTTTGTCCTTCTTCCTCATTCCCTCCTGCGCCTCCAGCCTCCATAGTGTCAACGCCTCCATCTACTCCGGCATCCAGTGCCCATCTCCCCTCCTTCGTCACTTCATCCCTCTATCTCGTATCGTCCGCCGCTTCTGCCGCAGCACCCCTCTCCATGGCTCCCGTAGAGTTTGTGGGCGATGAAGATGTCGTTGTCGTCAATGTCAGAACCGGCCACCGAGATTCGCAGGAACATCTTGTGCTGGTAGTGCTGCATTTTTTGTTCTTAAGAGATTAAGAGACAGAAAATGAATAAGCAAAAACAATGGAATCTGACGCAAAGAGGAATTGGTCGGAAAAGAAACGAAAAAGGGGTGGAATTGACCGGAAAAGGAATGGGATAGTCGGAAAAGAAACGAAAGGGATGGATTGACTGGAAAAAGAGTGGGCTGGTCGGAAAAGAGTGAACTTGGCCGAAAAAGAGGTGCTGAACCTTCACCGCTGGAACCTCTGCCTCCTGCCACTTCACCTGGCTTGCTCGCGTGTGGGATCTTACAGCAGATAAGCATTTGGGTAAAAAAATAAATAAGACAAAGTTAATGTAAAAATTTAAATAAACATCAACGAATGGGTATAAAAGATGTTATAGTGGAGTTGAATGCAATGAAACAAAAGCTATGCCACTAGAAAATCATCCTTGTGAGATAAGGAATTACTTGCGTTCATATGGAGATTCTCGGCTGGAAAAGTCTTGTTTCCATTGCTTGGTTTTTGCACATTACTTTTCTTTGAATCACTTCAATTCCTACACAGTGATGCCACAATTTCTGTAGACTTCCACATGAACCGATCTCTAGAATAAAAGTGTGCGAGTGCAACAAATATTACTATATGTGTTTGTAGAATAAAGAAAAAGTATGATAAAAAGAATAAAAAGAGCTTAATGTAACTGTTTTTGTGTTCCTATTCTCTGTATCAGGGTCTAGTACTAGAAATGGTAATCACTTGAATTTATATCTGAAATAATTGGTCATTCCATTGCCAATACAAACGGAGAGCTCATTAGGGTGGTTTTGCTGTGGGCCTGTGGGCAGTTGCTTGCATTTAAACGTTGTTGTAAAAGAAGAAATTATTATATATTTTTACAATATAATAAATATATTTTTTGAAAGATATATCTCTATTTTTAATTTTAAATTATTGACATAAAAGTTTATATAATTTTTTTTAAAATTCAATGATAAAAATATTTTTTAAAATATATATTTATTACGTTCCTAGAAATATGGAAGTAATTTATGATGCAAAAAAAGTTGCTTATGAATAAAATAACAATTAAAACATAATAGAAAAACGTCCTTTCCAAATAATGGGGCACTAATGTTCCTTTCAACTTTCGTGCTATTATTAACACCAACGAAAATTTGACGGATTTTGTTGCTAACTTGCTATTATAGCGTTCTAAACAAACAAATTATAAAAGTTTAATACTTGTTCAAGATCTTGAATGATGGTAAATTGGCATGGACAAATGGACTGATATTGATACACTTCACACAATTCTAGGATCAGTGCAAATGCATAGAGAAGAGAATTAGATTCTCGGCAAACTAAATAGAAATATAACAATATAGTTAACTCCAAGTCGGTAAGATAAACTGCAAATTAGGTGCTTAAAAATACTTGATTGGAGGACTGAACCATTTATCGTATTTCCACTGTCATTGCTAAGTTGATTCATGCTAATCTTAAACTCACATGCCATCACATCACAATAACATTGTTGCCGATGATAGCAAATTTTATCTTGCACTAGCAAAGGAAGTCAAAGGTTTCCAACAGTTTAAGGACCCGATGTGTTTGGGTAAAGTGCAACAGCATATCATGCATCGCATCCTCAAGATAATGAAGATATCAGCTGATGAAACGGTCACATTAAGGCCATAGAGAGTGCTTGCTCGTTCCAATATGGGAACATTTGGAGTTCACCAGTGAGAGTGGAAGGAAACGGAAAGTAATGCTAAGAAATGCTTTCCAATGAGAAGAAAACTTGTGATCTCATAGGATTTTTCAAGGTTTATAGTGAGAGTAATTGCTATACAACCATAGGATTTTTTTTTATAGAATGTAACTAAATTTAAGGATAGTTATTAGATAAAATAAAATGATAAGAAATTATTTACAAGTTCAACAAATATATTCAAATTATTCTGTCAAAAATTTTAGCAAAAAAAAATATAACTATATAACATTTTTCTTGTTGTATAAAAAACTCATCTCATGACAATTTACCTTTTATTTTTACCCACATATCAAACTAATCCTTATTAGTAATAAACTTGCATTATTTCATATTTACCACAGTTACAGTTCAATATCAGACGTGGTGGATTCCAAGTTGATAAGCAATTTAATTCAAACAAAGAATCAATCTTTAAGTAACCCCAGGATTAAATCTACATAAAACCCTAACACTAAGTGGAAGATTTTACTTGAGAATTTAATTATAGCAATCAAGCGCTGTATCATTACCAACTCTAAAGCAAGTCAAGTCAATTCCAGCACTATCATTTTAGATTTAATCTTTTCAAATACATTATGTATTTTAAAGAGTAAAATATAATCAATAAATGATAGTAAAAAAATAAATTAACATATATATATATATATATATATATATTATTTTATTTTATAAAAGTTTTATTTTTATTAATAATTATTTATTCTTTATTTAATTTGTTTATTACCAAAAGAAGTTTTAAATGTGGTGTGGAGAGAGATGGTTGTATTATATTAAATATCTTTATTATATTAAAAATAAAAAAAAAACATACAGATCTTCTTAAATTTTGAGATTATTTATAAATAGACTCTTAAAACTTTAAAATCATCTTAATTAGTATCTAAATTATAATAATTACACAAATTAATCATTTCATCCATTTTTTCATCTATTCTAAATTTAAAAAAAAATTTAAAAGTAAATGAAAAATGAATTAGAAGGGTTGATTTATGCAGTTATTATAGTTTAAGTACTAATTAAAACTATTTTAAATTTAAGAAACGTATTTACAAATAATTTAAAATTTAAAAGGGATTTATATATTCTTTTTCTTTAAAAAAATATTACTATTTTAAAACAATTGGTATTATATAAATAACATGATAACAAATATTATATAAAATTAGTAAGTTCAACTTGTATGGCCAAAGCCATTGTTAGTTTTTTCTTTCTTTCGAACGAATATTTTTTATAAGTATTATTATGAAATTAATTTTTTAATTATAATGATAATGAGTTTTTTTATCAGTCAATTTTTGTGAAAAGAGTACATTAATCACATTTAATTTAAATTACTCATTTGAAATTATAGAAATATGTGTGCAATATTTTAAATGCAATAATTTAAATAATTATATTTACACGTAATAATTTAATTATAGTAATAATTTAAGAAATTAATTTAATAATTAAAAAAGTATATTTTCTATCTTAATTATTTAAAATTTAAAATTTTGTGCTAGTATCTAAGAGTATTAATTTTTTTAATACATCATTAAACTCTTATTGACACAAAATGAGGTCGATTATACTCTTATTATAAACAAAAAAAGATTATAATTCAATATTGAAATTACGTAATCAATGTCAAGTTTCATGTCAATCACAGTTCTCTCACTGCTCAGCAATGCTTCATCCCTTTCCACTTTCCAGTTTTTTCACCAGTCCATTCATCCCTCATATGAACATCAATCTTTTTTTCTTTTTCTTTTTTTGTGATTATATGAACATCAATCTGGTTTCCCACAATGTGCGTCTTCCATATATCCCATGCAATCTTCGATCAGCAAAGTATGTAAAAACGTCAATGCTACAAAAGTGTAAATATTTACAAAAATTATTGAATAATTTTTCGAGATTTCAACATTTTTTCTGCTGGCCCAAAAAAAGAAAAAAAAGTACATTTTTCTTATTTATTTACATTGGTTTTTGCAAGCCTGGCCTTGTTGGAATGATTATCTCCACTTTTGAGTGCTTATTTGTTTTAACTTTTGAAGCTTTAAGGTGTTTTTTAAAAGTAAAAGTTGTTTTCAATAGTATCATCGTGTTTGATTTAATTTTACGGCAAGTAAACGTGGGGTTGCAGTTGAAAAAAATTAGTTCTTTCTCAAGTAATATATCTTAGCCTTCTTCTAATGCTGGATTCCAATTACACAGGTATCCTTACATAATAAGTGTTGCAGTTCACACATCTCAATTTTCTTTTAATATCACACATGTCTTTTTAAGTAATTTTATCTCTAAAAATGATTTTACTTTATAGTATTTCAAACAAAAATAATAATTTTTTTAAAACTAATTTCTATAATATTCATTTTAAACACAAATTAATTTTTTTAAACATTAATTATTTTAAAATCAATTCTTTCAACGCTCAATTCTCTTATAATCAATTATACTAAAATCTAAAATGTACGGGATACGAGAATGGCAAAGTGTGTTGTGCAGTCCTCGCCACATTCAGAGTCTCTAGTTTGGCATTGGACGAATCAAAATTTGGGCACTAGGAAATTTAATCAATCATAGAGTGGTCTATGTCTATGTGAAATTCAGAGGATTTTTTATATTTTTAGTTAATATTTGTGATTATATGTATTTTTTATATTGCTTTTTTATAATTTAAATAATATAATTTTAATAATATTTGATTAAAAATAAATAATATTTTATTAAGTAAGTGTTTATGAAATTTGTATATTTTTATTTTTAAATAATAAAAATCACCAATAATATTATATATGATTTGATTTATAATTTTAATAAATTTTATATAAAAATAAATATACATTAAAAATAAAAATAAAGAGGGATAAAGGAGAAAAGGAAAAGAACAACTAGCAACTTGACTAAAAACACTAATAAAAAAGTAACTTTATAAAAATAAAAAAAATTACATGACATTATAATAAGAATTACTTCAAATTATACAAGCAAAATAAAGTTATTCAATTGTAAAAATTAAGCAAAAAAAAATTATAATAAATTAAAATGTAAAACTGACAATTTCATTAATAATTTATAATATATTACGTGCTGTAATTTATAAAACAAGTTGGGCAGATTCTCAAATTTACGTTAGGATTATTTCTCACAATTATTTGTTATAAGTTATTAAATAAATAAAATTTTAATTTATTTATTTTAAATTACACATAAACTCCTCACAAAATTGTGCAAAACATAATTTTCCTTTTTTATCATTAATTATGTTAGTAAAACTAATAAAAATATAAATTATTTATTAATATAAAAATACTTTTTTGTATAAAACTCATTGACAGGCCAGTCTTATCAGAAAGCCATCCAGCATTGGACTAAAGATACTTTGCTCATCGATAACCAAAAAAAAAAAAAAAATACTTTGCTTGTGTGATTTGACTTCACTAAAATGAAATGAAATTAATCATATTATTCATCTTGCAAGCCAGTTAGGTTATCCTTTGCCCATTGCCCACGCCCGCTTAGTGCTTGCCTTCGAAAGGATTATATTATTTATTATATAAAGGAGAGTATCCCTTTTAATCTCTAGTTTTTATTTTTTAAAAAGATAACAATATAAATTAACACACAAATTATAATAAAGATAAAATTATAAAATTATATTATTTTAAAAATAATTTCATTCTCACTCTTACTCAACTGCTTCTCAACACTGTTTTTTCAACTGTTTATTTTTATTTTTTCTCTTTTGATACATTTAATAAGTTTCTTTAAAAACAAATTAACTGGATATAATAAAATAAAAAAGTATTCAAATTAAAAATAAAAAAATTAATTAAAGCAAATAAATTAAAAAAATACAAAAGTTAAAATTTATTACTGTTTACTCAAATGCACTGTTAATTAACTATTGTGCTTTTTGAGTTTGAATAAATTTATTTAATTAACTAAAATAAAAAATGCAAATTAAGTGCCTCTCAATTTGCTCGTAAGAATAATATTTATGGATATAAAATAAGATAATAAATATGGAAAGTTATTAGATAGTATACAAATTTGTATAAAAAAAATTAAAGTCATACAATATAAATTTATTGATAAATTTAATAGTGAATAGAAGAATAAATATTTTATATGGATAAAACTATTATTAATAAATATATGAGTTTAATTTTGATTTATTGTCAATATAAAAAAATTTTAAACTGTTCATTCAATTATGAATTATCAAATCATTAAAAAATTTGATTAAAATAATAAAAATTTAAAAAGTTAAATATAGTACTTGATAACATGTGATTAAATATGAGTGTAAAAAAATTATACATTAATATAAATTAAAATTAAAACCATATAATATTATCTAATGAAAGAATGCCAATTTTGCATGATTTATTTTTAAAATTGACATAAAAGGCTTAAATTAATAATTAAATTCAAATAACAATATATTATGTTTAAATTTAAATTATTTTTATGTATTGTTATATAGAATAGTGCAATACACACACTTATTTTGTATCATTATATTAATTTTTAGAATATTACCTCAAATTTATTTTTTTTAAAATTCGCATAAAATTTAATAATTTTTCAAATATTGTTCATATGATATTGCCTCTTTTTAAGATAATGTATTAGAATTTTTTTTTTAATAATTTCATCCTAAGATTTAAAATTTTAACCTTTTGTAAATATTTAAATTTCTCAACTATTGACGTACTCTTAGTAACTTTATAAGAAATACTTATTAGATATTTTTTTTATAAACAAAATTTAAGTTGAGAGAAAGGTTCGCCTTCAATTTAGAGTCAGGATATGCTTATAAACTTATTGAGCATTTACTAAGATCCGTTGACACTTACTAGATATTATAATTGCTATTTATACGTGTTATTATATTATTATATATTACAGCAATAATTTCAAAGGACAAATGCTGTCTATATAAGTAAATTTTAAATTTTTTATCCGTATCTAAAAGTAAATAAGTTCATTTAAATATTCTTTTATATTAAGTTAAGTGTTGCTAGTATTTTCTTTTTCACTTAGTTTATATAATATAATTTGTGTCTATAAAAAGAACGTGTGAACTATGGAACATAAAAGCTAAGACGAGATGTTGAGCTTTTAAAGAAATTGATAATGGCCAGTTAGTAAGTTGAGTAATACAAATGATAAATGGTGAATTGCATATGTGACTAGAGTTCTCATTTTATCATTGATAAATTATTTTCAATTTAACATCTTAATTGGCATGACTTGAATTTCATGAAATATAGCTTCCATTTGATGCTTGAAATTGACTAAAAATGATAATTGTAATTTAATTCCAAATTTGTGAGAATTGAAAATAGATCAAAATCTACAAATAATTATAAAATAAAATTGCTATTATATGATTTAAGTTTTATTAAAAAAAAAAAGCTTCGCCACAACTTTTAAAATTAAGTGTGAAAATAAGTTTTATATTAAAATAAATGACTTAAATTAGTATCATATAAGTGAAAACTGGACATATAAGTGGAATGACCATAAATCAAATAATTTAATTTTCATCTATGATTATTGTAAAAAAATTTTACATTATTAATCAACGAAGCATTGCCACATTATTAAAAAAATTGACTTTGACAACAATTTACTCCAAAAATCAAATTCTTTTAATTAAGGTATAAAGGATCTATAATTGTCTATAAGCAGCTCTGTACATAAGAAAGTCTATAAATACGTTAGATGCTTCCACGTATATTTTCATCTTCTTATTCCCTACTTTGATTACGCATAATGTATGTAATCGCTAATGGCAAAATGATGGATCTTATCATGTTTCTTCTCTTTATTGGTTCTCAAACCTTGGTGAACATGCCGCCAGCTGCAGTTGCACTGCGTTTGGGTTCAGAGACTGACAAACTAGCTTTGCTTGCTTTGAAGGATAAGCTAACCAATGGTGTGCCTGATTCTCTGCCATCATGGAATGACTCTCTCCCTTCTGTGAATGGCAGGGTGTCAGATGCAGTGCCCGCCACATGAGAGTCTCTGTCTTGCATTTGGAAAATCAGAATTGGGGTGGTACTCTGGGACCAGCCTTGGGAAACCTTACCTTCCTCAGGAAGCTCAATCTTTCCAACATCTACTTACGTGGTGGAATTCCCAGAGAAGTTGGCCTTTTAAAGCGGTTGCAGCTTCTTGACTTAAGCCGCAATAACCTTGGTGGCGAGGTTCCTGTCGAGCTTACTAACTGCTCCAATCTCCAGGTAATTTTCTTAACGGACAATAAACTCACTGGAAAGGTTCCCTCATGGTTTGGATCTATGACGCAGCTTACTGTGCTGCGTCTTGGTGCCAATAATCTAGGTGGTACTATACCATCTTCCTTGGGAAATCTTTCCTCACTCGAGAGCTTATCACTTGCAGGAAATCATTTGGAGGGAAGTATACCTCATTCTTTGGGTAGGTTGTCAAATCTGACAGTGCTGAACTTGGAGTGAAAATAGTCTGTCAGGTATAATCCCTCATTCACTTTACAAGCCTTTCCAAATATTCAAGATTTTACCCTTGCGGAAAACCAAGTTATTCCGGTACTCTTTCCGTCAAATATAAGACCTTGCTTTTCCCAATCTTCAATCATTGAGGGTTGGAGATCCAACCTGCTCACTGGAACTTTTCCGTCTGCAATATCCAAGCCTCACCTGGATTGCAATTCGTTTGATATAGGCGGAAATGGTTTTTATGGGTCAATTCCTCCAACTTTGGGAAGCTTAAACAAACTTCAGTTATTTGGTATCGGAAATAATAGTTTTGGGAGTGGAAGAGCTAACGATTTGGATTTCCTTTCCTCATTAACCAATTGTACTCAATTGGAAAATGCTGATTTTGGATCGTTAATAGATTTGGTGGGGCATTGCCAGAAGCTCATAGGCAACTTATCTACCAATCTCCAATGGCTTAGTATGTGGGGACAATCAAATATCTGGAATGATACCCGAAGGAATTGGACAGCTAACCGGCTTAACTTGCCTTGATTTTGGGAAAGAATTTCCTTGAGGGAATAATTCCAGTTTCAATTGGAAAGCTTAAAAATCTAGTAAGATTGGTCCTGCAAGAAAACAAATTATCTGGTCATATTCCTACTGTAATTGGCAATCTTACTATGTTGGCTGAACTTTCTTCTGCACACCAATAAATTCGAAGGAAGCATTCCATTTACCCTCGGGTACTGCACGCAGATGCAGATATTTTCTGCTTCTGTCAACAACTTAACTGGTAATATACCCAACCAAACATTTGGTCATCAAAAAGGTTTAATACTGCTCGACTTATCCACCAACTCCTTGACTGGTCCCCTTCCTTCAGAATTTGGAAACTTGGAACCACCTTTCCATATTATATCTATACGAGAACAAGTTGTCTGGTGAAATTCCTGTGGAACTTAGTGCGTGTTCTGCACTGACAGAGCTTGTACTGGAGAAAAACTTCTTCCAAGGAAGTATTCCTTCGTTCTTGGGCTCTTTAACAGTCCTCGAATTCTTAGACCTTGCTAACAACAACTTTTCAGGCACTATCCCCCGTGAACTAGCTAATCTGACATTGTTGAATAAGTTTGAACCTGTCTTTTAACCATCTCTATGGTGAGGTTCCAATAGGAGGAGCCTTTAATAACACCACAGCAATTTCACTGATAGGAAATAAGGATCTCTGCGGTGGGATACCTCAACTAAAGCTGCCTGCATGCTCTAGGTTACCCTCAAAGAAACACAAGAGGTCTCTTACAAAGAAATTTATCCTCATCATTGCAATTGGCGGGGTTTTGATCTCTTTCGTAGCTTTCATCAGTATCTATTATCTGAGGAAAAAGCCCAAAAAGCTATCTTCTTCCCCATCTCTACAAAATAGGTACTTGAGGGTTTCTTATGGGGAGCTACATCAAGCAACCAATGGATTTTCTTCATCCAATTTAGTAGGCACAGGAAGCTTTGGTTCTGTATACAAAGGAACTCTTCCCCATTTTGAAAGACCATTGCTGTGAAGGTGTTGAATCTTCAACACACGTGGGGCATCAAAGAGTTTCATGGCTGAATGCAAAGCTCTGGGAAAAATCAAGCACCGGAATCTTCTCAATATCCTAACTTGTTGTTCAAGTGTTGATTATAAAGGTGCAAATTTCAAGGCTATAGTTTTTGAGTTCATGCCTAACGGGAGTCTAGAAAGCTTGTTGCACTCTAATGAACAAGGCGAGTCTGGAAATCTAAATCTCAACCTTGCACAAAGGTTAAATATGGCTCTTGATGTTGCTCACGCGTTGGACTATCTTCACCATGATTCCGAGCAAGCTATAGTTCATTGTGATATTAAACCAAGCAACGTTCTTCTTGACGATGACTTTGTTGCACACTTGGGAGACTTTGGGTTAGCTAGGACTCCTTCATGGGGCTACGGGCTATTCCAGTAGCGATCGAGCTAGTTCCTCTGCAATTAAGGGAACTATTGGATATGTCCCCCCAGGTATTCGACCCTTTTAAATTCTTTCTATTGAAACTGATTGGTTTGGCCCAGGAATCACCTTGAATATTCTAAGCATTTATGTCTTCTGTATTATTAATATTGTAATTGTGTGAACCTTGAAATGTGTGAGGCATCAAAGAACCATTTGAATTAAAATACTGAATGAGGCTGATCCTATACTCAACATAGATGCCTAAAGATTTTCTAGTCATCTTTATTTCTTATCTGATAATAATCGCGTGACTTTTGCTCAGAACAATGATATAGTCGATAATTTATAATGAATATGTGACTGTATTTGATCTATACTCCTTTCCATGGTTTTTGTCTAAAGAATTGTTGTTCGAACAGAGTATGGAGCAGGTGGTCCAGTGTCACCACAAGGGGATATCTACAGCTATGGAGTTCTTCTGTTGGAGATGCTTACTGCGAAGAAACCAACAGATAGAATGTTTGGTGAGGATCTGAGCTTACACAAGTTCTGTATGATGGCAATTCCAGAAAGAATAATTGAGATAGTGGATTCACGTTTGCTTATCCCTTTTAATGAAGAACAAAGAGAGGTCATGCAGCAGCAAAATATGGAAGATAACATTCGGGAGTGTTTGGTGTCCTTTGCTAAGATTGGGGTTGCGTGTTCTGAAGAATTCCCTGCTCAGAGAATGGGTATAAAAGATGCTATAGTGGAGTTGAATGCAATGAAACGGAAGCTACACCACTAGAAAATCATCCTTGTGAGATAAGGAATTACCTGCGTTCATCTGGAAATTATCGACTGGAAAAGTCTTGCTTCCATTGCTTGGTTTTTGCACTTTACTTTTCTTTGAATCACTTAGGTTCCTACATAGTGATGTCACAATTTCTGTAGACTTCCACGTGAAACGATCTCTAGAATAAAAGTGGTGTGCAATTGCAACACTATATGTTTGTAGAATAAAGAAAAAGTATGATAAAAAGAATAAAAAGAGCTTAATGTAACTGTTTTTGTGTTCCTATTCTCTGTATCTGTGTCTAGTACTAGAAATGGTAATCACTTGAATTTATATCTGAAATAATTGGTCATCCTATTGCCAATACAAATGGAGAGCTCATTAGGGTGGTTTTGCCGAGGGCAGCTGCATTTATACGCTGTGCAAAAGGAGTTGCTTACTTGCTTATGAATAAAATAACAATTGCAACACAAAATAGAGAAATGTTCTGTCCAAATAATGGTCACTACTGTTCTCTTATCACTTTTTATTGTATAATGGATTACTAAAAATAAATGGCACTTAAAGTAATTAAGAGTGGTCTATTAGTAAAGAGCTAATCACCCTGACTTAAGGACCTCATCGTCTTCTCTTTGTTTGCTTATAACACTTCCATTAAACAATAATCAACTACTCAGGAAATCAAAGCCACTACTCATCAATTCCATTAAACTTCATAAAACTTATGAAGTTTGAAAAATCTCAAGGGTTAAATGAAACAACAGAAAGAAAGAAATTTCAAAAGATAGAGAAAAGTGAAAGATCAAGTTGGGTTGCACATGTTAATAAAAACCTAATATGCAATCCGTCTCATCTACTGCGGATTGAAAAATATATAACCTAACTTAATTCGCAAACCCAAACTAACTTGATACATATTCACATATAAATCCGATTCACTTTTTCTTTTTCTTTTTTGTCTTCAATCCGATCCATGTGACACCTCATAAGTCAAGTATCAAGCCAATCACCCCCGCACCCTTCCTGCCGTGTGGATTGGGTTAACACTTTCTCGGATTTTCCAGCACATAGCTGAACCGAGTCCAACCAAGTCACAACCAGTCACCGTCAATCGCACCAGTTTCGGCATTACTCTTCGAATGCGCTCTCTTTCTTTTCCATCAATGCTCCTCGCTTTCCACTTTCCACCATTCTTTTCATCTTCCATGTGAACATCAATATAGTTTCACACAATGTGCATCTTCCACATATCCCATCAATCCAGATCATCAAAGTATAAGTATGCAAAAACGTCAATGCCAATAATGAGTGAATGTTTACAAAATTTTTATTAAATAGTTTTTGAACTTTCAATGTACAATTTTCTGATTTACATTGGTTCACAAACTTGGCCTTGGGATCAGACTGAGAATGATTCTCAATTTTGGCGATGGTAATTCCAGGATTATTTCTCGTAACTATTTTTTGTAAGTTATTAAATTAAAAAAATTTACTTAATTTTATTTTAAATTATACATAAACTCCACACGAAATTGTTCAAAAGATCAATTTCACTTTTTGTGTCATTACTCATTAGTAATGTTAGTAAAACTAATAAATATATAAATTATTTAATAATACAATTTTTTGAATAAAATAATATTTTGATATAAACTTATTTTTCTGGCCAGTCTTATCAAAAATTCATCGTAGCATTGGACTGAAGATATTCTGTTCGTACGATTTGATGCCACTGCAAGCCAGACAAGTTATCCTTCGCCATTGCCTACTCCCTGCTTGCCTTCGAAACGGCGATATTATAACAATAATATTTATGGAGATAAAATAAAATAAAATAAAAATATGGCAGGTTATTAGATTGTATAAAAAAAATTTAAAGTGATACAATATAAATTTATATATGGATAAAACATTGCTTGTATAATATCATCTTCCTATTGTTTGAATTGATGAAAAAGAGAAAGGAAATAAGGGAAGAGAAAAAAAAATATAATAAGAAAAAAAATTTCACACGCTTGGTTAAAAAATAATTGCAAAGAAAGAAAAATACAAGGCATGAGACTCACAAAAAAATTTCTTCCCATATCTAGAAAGAAAACTGATACGGGAAGAAGAAAAATTATATAATTATAATTTTATCCACATTTTTTCTCTTTTCTTCAATAAATTTATTGCATTGAAATAATAATATATGGGAATTTCTTTCGTACCCATTTTTATAGATGAGTTCCGATATTTTTGTTGACATGTAATGTTATAATTGGTTTATATATTAAAACTCATAAATAACTGTTTTTTTTATATTAACCGGTAATCGAATCTATTAATACATTATGTATAAGTTTTCTAATTATGAGTTCAAGTATAAAAACTTTCTTTGTTTCAAAAAGAGCCCCAAGCGGTTGAAGGCTTTTGTTCAAGTACTGCTCCTCGTTCAATAAATTCAAACATAATAAAGAATATCTTTTAATAAAATAAAAAGTATCAAATATATTTCAATATTATCTTTGTGTTAGTAATAATTAAAGTTTTTAAATGTAATTAATACAAATAAAATAAATTTTTACAAATATTTAGGAAAATGTACTTTTCAACTGACTTTTCAAAAGAGTTTAATTAAAAAGTTTTTCATTAGATTTTATTTTACAAACAAAATAAATTTTATAATGAGTTAATTATATATATATATATATATATATATATATATATATATATATATATATATATTAACTCATAAGAAAAAAAATTAATTGCAATTTTAATTTTCTTATTTTTAGAAAATAAATGATTTGATATGTATTTGTATAACTTGTAATCATAATTTTATTGAGATAGTTTTTGAGAAGAAAAATACCTTTTTTTCCTAAAAGTAATTTTTTAAAATATTTTTTAATACTCAAATAAATAAAATTTTATTATATATACTATAATTTCATGTGATAATTTTAATTTAAAAAGTATTAAAAATTAATTTTACAACAAAAATCTAAATATAAATAAATTTTAAATATTCATATATACTAATTATACTCATTTAATTTTTTTCTTTTTTTATATATAAACTACATGAAATTATAATAATTTATTGACTCAAATTATCTATATTGAGTGAAAGTTACTATTCACACAATCAAAATATAATTGCTTATAAATCATAACAGGAGGCCAAGTTATTTGTTTTCAAACCAGGAGACTAATAGTTTATTTCTAAAACTGATGATCAAATTATTTATTTTACTAAAATATGAAAGGATTCAAACTTGCAATTAAAAATTTTATATTATATATGAAATTATAAATTATATAATTATATACTAATATTTATATAAAATTTATAATTTTTTATTTAATAATGTATGCAGTATTAATAAAAGTATAAATTATTGTCATATATATAATTAAGAAATAGAGATATTTATATAAGTGTTATTGTATATATATTACACTAATTTTGATTAAAGGTTTGGGTGAAAGACCAAACCTAAAAAATATGGTTTGGGTCTATTAGACCTTTAAAAAACTTAAGCCTATTGGCATACAGTATAATCTTATCTAGCTGATTTTAATTTAACATTACATGTATTTATGGATAAAAGTAGTCTATATTTTAATTACTTTAGTAATAACTTTTATGTAACTGAGAGATCATTTCTTGTAATTTAAATTTCTATTTAACAAGAAAACAAATAAAATGAAATATTGGATCAATGAAATTTTTTTAAAGAGAGATAACCACTAAGTATAATTACTAGTTGAAAAAAAGATTTGAACCCTTACTCATAAGAATATGTATAATTTTATACGAATTCGTTCAATCAGTTCAGCCAACCTGTATTGGCACGATACTCATATGTATAAAATTAATGATAAAATATATTGTGCATTAATAGCTTTTGTAAGTGTAAGATTACTCAGAAAATAAATTAATAATAACATTATTAAAAAAAATCATAATGATATAGCTTACACACTAACATGTTAATTTCTAAATTTAACTAAATGATTCACGTTTGCTTATCCCACTTAATGAAGAAGAGACAGAGGTTATGCTGCTGCAAAATATGGAAGACAACATGGAGTGTCTGGTGTCCTTTGCTAGGATTGGAGTTGCGTGTTCTGCAGAATTCCCCGCTCAGCTAAGGTGCCGTCTACAATACAGCTAAACAGAATGGGAGCATGGATGCTCCATGCATGGAGAGCCACAGATCACATGGAAAATTGTATCAATGGCTGGATTTAATCACCTGCAACTTGATTAGCAGGTTATATTCTAAAACTATTAATTAAAAATTTGGTCCCTCAAAAATAACAAATTGTGTATACTTATTTGCAAAATAGTCCCTCCCTCATTAGTCAAATAAAATATACGTTTTTAATAATTTATAAAAATCTTAAATTTTTTCATAATAAGTATATAACTTATTTTTATAAAAAATAAAATTAAAGTTTAATTTTGATCCAGTATAAAAATTTTGACACAATCATTTAATCATAAATTGTTAAATTATTAAAAAATATTGATTAAGATAACAATTACGTAAAAAGTCAAATACTAAATAATACATAATTTGATGATAGTGAAGAGCTAAGAATTGAACTCTTAATAACTTAGTCATAGAGGTTCTTATATTATATCATAAATTAATTATCTTAAAAACTTAAACTATTAGGTAAAGATATATAAATGATTTTATATCTTTAACATGTATCAATTACTTAATCTTCAAGTTCTAATTTTTTAAATATCACTTGGGAGAGGTTTTATTTTTTTTGTCTTTAACTAGAGTATCTCCATAGATATTATTGTAAAATTAATCATTTAGGTCGAGGTAGTGATTAATAATAGCTTTCTTCAAAATAGCACATTTTTAAAAAAGTGCAATACAAAGACTTCTTAAGATATCATCAGTTTTAATATTACTTTCGTTCAAGCATGCTTTACTAATTTTAGACATTTTTTGGTCTAAAATTATTTTCAAAAAATTGTAAAAATATTAAATAATCAAGAATATCTTAAAATAAATATTTCACATAACAAACATATTACACAAAGAATTTGAAAAATTATTTTCAAACAAACTAATAATTATGACATAAAAAAAATTAGAATATAATCTTTCTTATATTAATTATTTTGAAGAATTTGTATTTGTTTCATCAATAATTATATAAATGATATGAAATCATATTTGGAGAAGTTTTTTTTTTTAAATCTTTGACTATGGTATCCTACAAGCATTATTGTAAGACAAACCTTTCGAGTTAGGCGTAGTTGTTAGGTAAAATTTTCTCTAAATTGATACATTTTTAAAGAAGTGTAATATGAAGACTTGTCAGGAATTCATCAGTTCTAATATTACTCTCATTCAAACACGCTTTATTAATTTTGATAATTTTTTGTCCAAAATTATTTTCATGAAATTGTCAAGAATATCAAATAATGAAGAATATTTTAAAATAAATATTTGACACAACAAAAATATTACACAAAAAATTAAAAATTATTTTTAAACAAGATAATAATTACGATACAAAAAAGAAAAAAAAATTAAAATTTAATATTTCTTATGTTAATTATTTTTTTAAAAATTTTAATTTGTTTCATCAATGATTATATAAATTATATGAAATATCATTTGAAAAAGTTTTTTGTTTATCAAGGTATTCTCACAGGCATTACTATAAGACTAATCCTTCGAGTCGAGGGTAGTAGTTAAATAAAGCTTTATTCAAAATAAGCATATTTTTTAAAAAATATAATATAAAGACTTCTTAGGAGGTCATCAATTCTAATACTATACTCGTCCAAGAACGCTCGACTAATTTTAGATAATTTTTTGTCTAAAATTATTTTTAAAAAATTGTTAAGAATATAAAAATAATTAATAATATTTTAAAATAAATATTTGACACAATGAAAACATTACACAAAAAATCAAAATATATTTTTAAACAAAATGATAATTTTTTAATATTAATTATTTGTAAAGAATTTTAATTTATTTTCATTAATTATTATATAAAGACTAAATTATCATTTTATCTTTTAAAAATTTATTTAATATTAATTTAAGTCTTTTAAAAATATATGACATCAAATTAGTTATTTAAAAATTTAAAGTGATATTAAAATAATCCTTTAAAATTATGTAACATCAAATTATATATTTAATTTTTATTTTAAAAAATATTTTTAATTCACACTTTTTTAATATTTCAAATTCTTGTTTATTGTTTGTTCATGGTCAGATAATTGAATGGATCAAAATGTTACAATTTAAAAAAGGAACGTTAGCCCATCAGGTTAGTTTATCATTTTTTAACTTTTAAATTAACTCAAACTGTGCGTTTTGTTGATAGGGAGTATTAGGTTTGTCCTTCTTCCTCATTCCCTCCTGCGCCTCCAGCCTCCATAGTGTCAACGCCTCCATCTACTCCGGCATCCAGTGCCCATCTCCCCTCTTTCTCGTATCGTCGGCCGCTTCTGCCGCAGCACCCCTCTCCATGGCTCCCGTAGAGTTTCTGGGCGATGAAGATGTCGTTGTCGTCAATGTCAGAACCGGCCACCGAGATTCGCAGGAACATCTTGTGCTGGTAGTGCTGCATTTTTTGTTCTTAAGAGATAAGAGACAGAAAATGAATAAGCAAAAACAATGGAATCTGACGCAAAGAGGAATTGGTCGGAAAAGAAACGAAAAAGGGGTGAATTGACCGGAAAAGGAATGGGTAGTCGGAAAAGAAACGAAAGGGATGGATTGACTGGAAAAAGAGTGGGCTGGTCGGAAAAGAGTGAACTTGGCCGAAAAAGAGGTGCTGAACCTTCACCGCTGGAACCTCTGCCTCCTGCCACTTCACCTGGCTTGCTCGCGTGTGGGATCTTACAGCAAATAAGCATTTGGGTAAAAAAATAAATAAGACAAAGTTAATGTAAAAATTTAAATAAACATCAACGAATGGGTATAAAAGATGTTATAGTGGAGTTGAATGCAATGAAACAAAAGCTATGCCACTAGAAAATCATCCTTGTGAGATAAGGAATTACTTGCGTTCACATGGAGATTCTCGGCTGGAAAAGTCTTGTTTCCATTGCTTGGTTTTTGCACATTACTTTTCTTTGAATCACTTCAATTCCTACACAGTGATGCCACAATTTCTGTAGACTTCCACATGAACCGATCTCTAGAATAAAAGTGGTGTGCGAGTGCAACAAATATTACTATATGTTTGTAGAATAAAGAAAAAGTATGATAAAAAGAATAAAAAGAGCTTAAGTGTAACTGTTTTTGTGTTCCTATTCTCTATATCAGGGCCTAGTACTAGAAATGGTAATCACTTGAATTTATATCTGAAATAATTGGTCATTCCATTGCCAAAACAAACGGAGAGCTCATTAGGGTGGTTTTGGTGTGGCCTGTGTGCAGTTGCTTGCATTTAAACGTTGTGTAAAGGAAAAAATTATTATATATTTTTACAATATGATAAATATATTTTTTGAAAGATATCTCCATCTTTAATTTTAAATTATTGACATAAAATTTATATAATTTTTTTTAAAATTAATAATAAAACTACTTCCTGAAATATATATTTATTACACTCCATAAATATGGAATAATTTTTAGCGCAAAACAAGTTGCTTATGAATAAAATAACAATTAAAACACAATAGAGAAACTTCCTTCCCAAATAATGGGCACTAATGTTCCTTTCCACTTATTGTATAATGGATCACTTAAAATAAATGGCACTAATGTTCCTTTCAACTTTCGTGCTATTATTAACACCAACGAAAATTTGACGGATTTTGTTGCTAACTTGCTATTATAGCGTTCTAAACAAACAAATTATAAAAGTTTAATACTTGTTCAAGATCTTGAATGATCGTAAATTGGCATGGACAAATGGACTGATATTGATACACTTCACACAATTCTAGGATCAGTGCAAATGCATAGAGAAGAGAATTAGATTCTCGGCAAACTAAATAGAAATATAACAATATAGTTAACTCCAAGTCGCTAAGATAAACTGCAAATTAGGTGCTTAAAAATACTTGATTGGAGGACTGAACCATTTATCGTATTTCCACTGTCATTGCTAAGTTGATTCATGCTAATCTTAAACTCACATGCCATCACATCACAATAACATTGTTGCCGATGATAGCAAATTTTATCTTGCACTAGCAAAGAAGTCAAAGGTTTCCAACAGTTTAAGGACCCGATGTGTTTGGGTAAAGTGCAACAGCATATCATGCATCGCATCCTCAAGATAATGAAGATATCAGCTGATGAAACGGTCACATTAAGGCCATAGAGAGTGCTTGCTCGTTCCAATATGGGAAATTTGGAGTTCACCCAGTGAGAGTGGAAGGAAACGGAAAGTAATGCTAAGAAATGCTTTCCATGAGAAGAAAACTTGTGATCTCAGGATTTTTCAAGTTTATAGTAAGAGTAACTGCTACACAATCAGGATTTTTTTTTATAGAATATAGTTAAATTTAAGGATAGTTATTAGATGAAATAAAATGATAAGAAATTATTTACAAGTTAACAAATATATTAAATTATTCTGTATCAAAAATTTTAGTAAAAAAAAATATAACTATATAACATTTTTCTTGTTGTATAAAAAACTCATTCTCATGACAATTTACCTTTATTTTTACCCACATATCAAACTAATCCTTATAGTAATAAACTTGCATTATTTCATATTTACCACAGTTACAATTCAATATCAGACGTGGTGGATTCCAAGTTGATAAGCAATTTAATTCAAAAAACAATTCAATCTTTAAGTAACCCCAGGATTAAATCTACATAAAACCCTAACACTAAGTGGAAGATTTTACATGAGAATTTAATTATAGCAATCAAGCGTTGTATCATTACCAACTCTAAAGCAAGTCAAGTCAATTCAGCACTATCATTTTAGATTTAATCTTTTCAAATACATTATGTATTTTAAAGAGTAAAATATAATCAATAAATGATAGTAAAAAAATAAATTAACATATATATATATATATATATATATATATATTATTTTTATAAAAGTTTTATTTTTATTAATAATTATTTATTCTTTATTTAATTTGTTTATTACCAAAGAAGTTTTAAATGTGGTGTGGAGAGAGATGGTTGTATTATATTAAATATCTTTATTATATTAAAAATAGGAAAAAAAAAACATTCAGATCTCTTAAATTTTAGATTATTTATAAATAGACTCTTAAAATTTAAAATTCATCTTAATTAGTATCTAAATTATAACAATTATACAAATTAATCTTTCCATTTACTTTTCATCTATTCTAAATTGAATAAAAAAAAAAAATTTAAAATAAATGAAAAATGAATAGAAGGGTTGATTTATATAATTATTATAGTTTAAGTACTAATTAAAACTATTTTAAAATTTAAGAATCTATTTACAAATAATTTAAAATTTAAGAGGTTTATATATTATTTTTTTAAAAAAATATTACTATTTTAAAGCAATTGGTATTATAAATAACATGATAACAAATATTATATAAAATTAGTAAGTTCAACTTGTATTAAAAAAATAATACTATTTTAAAGCAATTGGTATTATAAATAACATGATAACAAATATTATATAAAATTAGTAAGTTCAACTTGTATGGCCAAAGCCATTGTTAGTTTTTTCTTTCTTCGAACGAATATTTTTATAAGTATTATTATGAAATTAATTTTTTAATTATAATGATAATGAGTTTTTTTATCTGTCAATTTTTGTGAAAAGAGTACATTAATCACATTTAATTTAAATTACTCATTTGAAATTATAAAAATATGTGCAATATTTTTAAATGCAATAATTTAAATAATTATATTTACACGTAATAATTTAATTATAGTAATAATTTAAGAAATTAATTTAATAATTAAAGAAGTATATTTTCTATCTTAATTATTTAAATTTAAAATTTGTGCTAGTATCTAAGAGTATTAATTTTTTAATACATCATTAAACTCTTATTGACACAAAATGAGGTCGATTATACTCTTATTATAAACAAAAAAAGATTATAATTCAATATTGAAATTACGTAATCAATGTCAAGTTTCATGTCAATCACAGTTCTCTCACTGCTCAGCAATGCTTTATCCCTTTCCACTTTCAGTTTTCACCACCCTTTCCACTTTCCAGTTTTCACCAGTCCATTCATCCCTCATATGAACATCAATCTCTTTTTCTTTTTCTTTTTTTGTGATTATATGAACATCAATCTGGTTTCCCACAATGTGCGTCTTCCATATATCCCATGCAATCTTGATCAGCAAAAGTATGTAAAAACGTCAATGCTACAAAAGTGTAAAAATATTTACAAAAATTATTGAATAATTTTTCGAGATTTCAACGTACATTTTTCTGCTGGCCCGAAAAAAGAAAAAAGTACATTTTTCTTATTTATTTACATTGGTTTACAAGCCTGGCCTTGTTGGAATGATTATCTCCACTTTTGAGTGCTTATTTGTTTTAACTTTTGAAGCTTTAAGGTGTTTTTTAAAAGTAAAAGTTGTTTTCAATAGTATCATCGTGTTTGATTTAATTTTACGGCAAGTAAACGTGGGGTTGCAGTTGAAAAAATTAGTTCTTTCTCAAGTAATATATCTTAGCTTTCTTCTAATGCTGGATTCCAATTACACAGGTATCCTTACATAATAAGTGTTGCAGTTCACACATCTCAATTTTCTTTTAATATCACACATGTCTTTTTAATAATTTTATCTCTAAAAATGATTTTACTTTATAGTATTTAAACAAAAATAATATTTTTAAAATAACTTTATAATATCATTTTCACACACAAATTAATTTTTTTAAAATTAATTATTTTAAAATCAATTCTTTCAACCTCAATTCTCTTATAATCAATTATACTAAAATCTAAAATGTACGGGTACGAGAATGGCAAAGTGTGTTGTGCAGTCCTCGCCACATCAGAGTCTCTGTTTGGCATTGGACGAATCAAAATTTGGGCACTAGGAAATTTAATCAATCATAGAGTGGTCTATGTCTATGTGAAATTCAGGATTTTTT
>NSJW01000199.1:0-64869 GCA_019955255.1 Castanospermum australe
GTGTAAAGTTCGTTTACATAAAACACATATATGAGATCTTTTCCTGATTTGAGTGGAAATTTGTAGACTTCGGCCTTTTGGCGCATTGTTCTCTGTTTTGACAGAGGAATTTAGAGATATCTCTTTTGAAATTCTTTTGTTAATGACGAGAACAGCCATTCTGTGTTGTTTATATCATTTTTTTCATAAGCCAAGAGCATTCTTTTGGTATGGATTTTTTTTTTTTTGGGGTTGAATTTTTACGTTGAAAACGCCATAGATTTCAGAATCAATGGCCCCGTATGGAATAGCTTTTCTTGAATCAAAATTTTGGCCACTGTTGATGGGGCTCCTTTAGATGACTAGATGGCGGACTACTTCTGCTAATGTTCTAATATCAATCCTCTTACCCAAAGGAAACTTAGCATAATTGTGTGGAAATGTCCAAATGTACTGGTTGAC
The DNA here is from genome assembly GCA_019955255.1 of Castanospermum australe. Taxonomy (NCBI): domain Eukaryota; kingdom Viridiplantae; phylum Streptophyta; class Magnoliopsida; order Fabales; family Fabaceae; genus Castanospermum; species Castanospermum australe. Next base: position 442 of record NSJW01000199.1, read on the forward strand.
TGCGTCAGCTAATATTTTTAATATTAATCTTCCATTATAGTGAGAGTTAACTAAGAATACTGCTATGGCAATCATGACTAGGAAGTTATTTGTTAAATTTGAATTTCCAATTAAAAGCATCTTCCATCTGTGATAAAGTTATAACTTGTTTCTTTAATTGGTATGTTTGGATGAGCAGTGGTGAAGGGGAGGGAAGAGGAAAATTTTCATTTTAAGTAAAAACTAATGAGAGATATCATGTAACCCTCCAATAATTGTTATTTATTTTTATAAACATATTATAATTTTCTTAATTTAGAAATAAACAAATCACCTTTTCCCTCCTTCCCCCTCCTTCTCCCCCATTTAAACATACTTCTAGTGATAATAGTTGAAATCATCCCAAGAGACAGGTATTTCTTATTGCTTTATCCTTTTGGAAAATTACAAGTCAATGTCCTTACCACACTGCTGTCGTCTCGTGCTTCTTCTGTCGGGGGAATGGTGTAATGGTTGAGTATATTCATCACTGTTTTGTTTCTTCTTTTAGTGCCTGCTATTAATACCTTGGTTTGATCCATGGCCTTGTCAATGCACATCTTTCTTGATTGATGGTGTTTGTGTAGTTTAGTTGATAACTACCCTTTGTCTCTGTCTTTTACACCTTGGATGATGACATAATGGTGAAACACCATCCGTATATTTCCGACCATGAGTCATGCTTCCAACTTGCAAAAATTCTCAGTGGCGTAATGGCCGTGAAAATTTCTTGTTTCAGCTACTTGTATCGCCCCAACCTGTACTGTAATTTGGTCATGTTTTGTGAACCTGTACTATTGCATGCTATATGTTAGTCATTCCTAGCTGTAGAGCGCAGAAAGAACAGGGATAAGAATGGAAATGGAGCATCGAAACTGGATTTGAGTAATTTTGTAATCAAAGGGAGAGTGAATGTGAAACCCTTAACTAGTGAGGCCATTCTAAGTGTGAGGCAGTTGACAGTAAAAGTGTTACTACATGCTGTCTAATGCATTCAAACCAGGTGCTGATATACTATATGCATGGACTTTGATTTGTTTGATGTTTCCTTATTGTTTAATGTACTTGAGACGATAATGATGCAAAACAAAGCTTGCATAATGTGGCAAACCTTGATTTGTTTATAGATTTCTTATCTGTACATTATTTAAATGAAGCTGCCATTATTGTAGATCAGTCTACTTTTGCTTTATAATTTGTGGTTACCAAAACTCTGTAGAGTTTGTAAGACCATGACTGATCCAGAAAGGAATGAATGGAAAAAGCAGCATGTCGTATCAATGGCGAATTCTAAAAATATTTCATTCTTTGGATCTGGCATGATGGAGCTTGAGTTGATTCATTTCTCAGGGGCAAGTATCTAGGGTTAGTGAAAATTAATAAGTCAGAACAACTTCGTAAGTCTATTTTTGATAGGGAAATCAGAAAGGATCAAATTTGAGCAAGTTTTAAAAAAAAGTACAATTTGTTGGAATCGGTAAAACTATTTCCATCAAAATGACTTTTCTTGTGAATGAATACGTGGGACACATCCTTTGAGAGGATTAAGTTCTGTATTTGTTTGGGGCTGCTCAAATAATCAGTATTCAATGTATCGTTCCTTAATTATCAGTGCCCAGTGGCAGTGACTACCTTCTATTATCTCTCATAATTGATTAAAAAGCATATGGTGCTGCGCAATCTTTTGTTTGGGGTGTCGGAACAACGGTAGCTTTAGAAAGGTGACAATCAATTGTGCATTGTCAATGAAGAATGTGGACTTCGGCAATTCCTTGAACTCGTTGCGTGGATCAAAGACCATTTATTCGAGCTGCGTGGCTGTCTTTTGGTTTCCTGTCTAATATTTGCAAGAAAATAAAGTTTGTTGCTATCTGCATTCTAGATGGAAAAAACAGTAGCAACTCCCTTCATTATAAAATGCTTTTCCAGGAAAATAAAACTGCACCTAGAGTAGAATAATCATATTTTAATCATCCAAAATAAATAAAATCATTAATACCCTGGATAATGCTATGCACAACTGTTAAGACGTCAGGATAAACCCTACTTAAAATTCTTTCAGCTAAATTCAAATGCAGCTACAAACACAAGCAAAGGAAGAAAATATTGCAAGTATTAATATACATAACAAAGAAGGCAGGATAACATTTTTTTTTATTCCAATTCCTTCCTCTCAAAATTTGCCAGTTACGAAAAAGAGATTTTCTTTGTCTAGTCATAAACTATACGTTGAAAGAATTCGTACTATGATCAATGCTACAGCAACAACTAGCAATACAAGTAAAGCCCAACCAAACTCCTCTGCTTCCTTCCCCTCCGAACTCAATTTTCATGGCAACATCCATAAACCAAAAATAGAAAGATTAATTTATCAGAATGACAAGTTTTGTAAAATCAAAGACTATTGCCCCCCTTTTGTGGGTCTCTGAAGTGAAAATTCAGATTTTCCATGATAATCTAGGATTTCATTACTTGTGGTAGCGGTTGTTGAGCTCTCATCTTTAAACTCACCAGAGGAATTATCACCTTCTATTTGTCCTGCTATCGCAGGGGGTACGGTTGCATTAAGCTTATCACTGGAAACGTTACCAACCAGGCTTTTATACATTGTAAGAGCTTGAGCCATCATGTTAGCAGGATTGGATGCAGAACTAGGAAGCAACATTGTTGTGCCCTGAGGAAAAAGCAAATAATAATATATGAAACAAATTTCAATATTCAAAGTGAACAAACTGTGTGATGCCGGAACTTGCATGTCAAGTAGCTTCTAGGTTACTACCTCCTTGGCTATGTTACTGAAGGCTTGAATATATTGCTCTGCAATCCTCAAACTTGCTGCCTGCAAACCAAATGACAATGTTAATCCCTTCCATATTATTCCATGTAACTCAATTAAGTGAAAACATGTGTGCCAATTCAGAGGCAATTTTATATAACAGATGATACCGCCAAAAATGAAAATCTCTTTTCAGCATCAGATGTAACACCAACTCAAACATAATGAACCCTTCTACACTATTAATATGGTATCATACTTGAAATTTTTCAAGAAATCAAACAATATAAAGGAACAGCCTACCAGATCCTTCATGAAAAACATTACTACAATAATGTGGTTTTTAATTGTAAGTTGGTTTTTAAATGTGAGTTTCAAAGTTAGATATTCACTCCATCAGGCTAGGATGCTCTTATACAAAAATTATGCATGCCAAGCATCATTGGCGTGCAAAGAACTGAAACCAAGGCATAAGGCATTGCATTCTATACCTTTAATTTTTTTGCCAACACATTCTACACTAATGAAAAGCTAGAAATCCCTAAAATGTTATGGATAAAAGATTTTGAACATATGCATCATACAACAAACAACTGTGAATTAAACTAATTAATATATAGTTCACTGCTTGTACAGGGTGTAATATATGGAATGTGAAAAAAGCTGAAGAACCTCACCTCTAGTCCTCCATTTTCTTTTAGGGATTGCGAAACAAGGGCAAGTCCTTCAGCTGTTGCTCTTGCTTTAGCAAGGATCGCTTCAGCCTCACCTGAAAAAGAATGGCATTACTTATAACGATATCAAAGGGGAAGTGACAATATAGTAAAGGAACATCAATCGGGCTCTTCAACAGTGGCATCTTCCGAGAGCAATTGATAGATGAAGGAAACAGATGGCAGCATGTCAATTTGAAACACAACATTAATGGGGGAAAGTTACAAAATAACACAACTCAGCTACTCTCATCTTGCAGAAAATTATTTTACTCAAACGAAAATCTATAGATATAAAATACCTAAGTTTGAGGTCAAATAAAGTGTTAGCACATTATGTAAAGCAAATACCAAAGCAATATTAAAGAAGTAATATCGCTATAGATTTGGAAATGATATATCAACGTGTAATTAACCTTGAGCTCTGTTAACTTGATCCATCTTTGAAGCTTCTGATGCTAAGATCACTGAACTCTTTTTTCCATCAGCAATGTTTATGTTGGCCTGTCTTTCTCCTGTTTAACAGTAAAGGTTACAAAGTTGGATGATATAGGTACTAAAATTAATTTAAGGATGAGAAATAATGTAAAATATCATCCTTGAACACCTGAAGAATAGAAATATAAAATTGATTACCTTCAGACTCAAGAATTTGAGCTCTCTTTTTCCGTTCTGCTTCTGCTTGCATCTCCATAGCTGCTCTCACTCCACGAGGAGGAGATATATCCCCTATAGAAGGAAAACCAGAAAAGAAATTACACAAAAACTGTCAAGAAAATAATAAAGGAAACTCTTCCTGAGATTGCTGAAACATACTTATTTCATATCGAAGGCACTCCAGACCCCAATTTTTTGCAGCCACATTAATGGCCTCCTGCAACAATATTGTCACACAATTAGCCATTATTGTTTGGCTGCAGATGATGGAAGAGTGGTTCTTCACTACTTCCTCAAGGAGAATTTTAAAACCATTTATTATCTCCTTTTATTGGCAAGTACTAACAACTAAGCACCAAGCACATTAGTAACCGTGATTTGACTTTCTACCATGTTCAAAATGGTAAGGATGTGCTAAGACAGGTTTTTATTTTAAGCTTATCCAAAAGCATTCTATAATACTTATGCCAGTAGGGGAAGGGAGTGGTGAATTCACATGCCAGATTCCCGTTAAAATTTGATATGCAAAGCAAACCAATAAGCTAGTGTAAGAATTACTTCCTAGCCACAAATAAAAATACATCGTAAATGGACAACAATAACATTTTGTTTTGTAAAATCTTGCCAGCAACCGCAGCCCTCGGAATTAAAATTTGCACAAGAAAAGGGTACATATCAACCCCCCTGCAGATATGATGGAGATATGTACTGTACTTAAGTACTATTCTGAATCCAAAGACAAACACACAAAGGCAATGGGGGTGGGAAGAAGAAAGAGAGCGATATTTCGGATATTAGAATTTGTTAAATATAATAAAAAAAAGCAGTCAATTTTATAGCATGATGCAGCACACGGTCAACAGTGTTTTCAAAAGAGGAGCATAAAAGGTACAACAAGGTAAGGCATTCATGTTTCAAATTTAACTACCACAGTGACAACCTAAATACTATTAAAGCCATGGCACACATGAGGATAGCCATAGATATAATTTGCCACAAAGATTGTTAGAGTAAACAAAATTGAATATCCACTGACATCATCCCTTATTGTTGGGGACATTTGAAACTAAAAAAAAATCATGTACCTAAATTCTTAATGACACTCACAAACTTCTCAAAGGAAACTAAATTGAAAACTAAACCTGCATTTGGTTAAGTTTGAGTTTGCACTAGTGTTCAAGGTTAGGAGTTAAGACTGAACTGAATAAATAATAATTTTAATTTGGTTAAAATAAATAATTAGTCCCTACAATTTCACCCAATTTAGATTTTGGTCCCTATAGTTTCACTCATTTGGATTTTGGTCTTACCATTAAGGTATCGATCTTTATATTTTCTATTCATTTGAGTTTTAGTCCCTATAGTTTCTATTCATTAAAGTATTAGTTCTATTTTCCATAAAAGATTTGTCCTTATAGTTTTTAATTATTAAAATATTGGTCCTTGAGGGATCAAAATCCAAATGAGTAAAACTACAAGAAACGATATCTAAAGAAAAAAACTTTAAGGGCCAAAATCCAAATTGGGTGAAACTATAAGGACTAATTGTTTATTTTAACCTTTTAATTTTGATGTTAAATATGGAGTTGTCTATGTTGTGGCTACTGGAAAACTGGCATATCTGTAGGGAAGGTTGGGAGGCATAAGGTTGAGCATCAGAGAACAATAAGGCTAAGGCTAACCCTGAAACTAGGGGTGACTGTAAGACAATGGTATATTAAATACATGAACTAAGGTCAAGTTGCTGGAATAAATTAACTTGCGTCTGGTGACTAATGGGCAGCCAAAAAAATTGTAACATCCATGGTACTAACTCTGTCCACATAGCAACTGATAATTAGACAAAGGGGCCAAAAAACAACCAGCACATACTTACAAGTTACAAAATTTGCATCAGATCTTAGCTCTTGTCCTGTTTCATTTTTTATTTTCTCTTCCTCCTTCCAAAATCTGATTCACATAGGACCATAAAATTGTACCTTAGACCAAGCACCTTTCCACCAAGCCCATATAGCTCTATCCAGAAAAGGCACATTCTCTGCACAACTACCCTATCGTATTGGACATATCCCCCCAGTTCCAAACCTAGGGTCCAGCCCATTTCCATGCAACCACCAACGAGGAGACACATGACTGGCCATAGCAGGTCACCACGACTGGCTATAGCCCGTGGCATACAACGCCTATAAATAGAAGCCTCCATCCACCAAATAAAAGATTAACCCCTCCTCTCCTTCCTTGCAAGCACTTGACTTCATGGACACCTCTTTTACCTGATCTTGGACACCATCATTCAGGCAATACCAGCGTTCACTCCACATCAACTCCCTCCAATCAACTTACCTGTCCTTTCAGAACACAACACCCATGTTCTGCTTGTCCAAGACTGCCTCAAAGGCTCAAACAAGATTTTTAGTTTACCTTGTAATTGAGGTATCAATGGTGCTTGCTTCCTTAAGTAAAAAAACGGAAAAAGAAAATGTACTGGCACTAAAATGACTGACATGAGAGCAGTAGCACATAAAACCAATTCAAAGAACTAAACTCACCACAATCTTTTCATTTAGCGTGTCTCTTTCCTCAAAGGTCTTGTCAAGAGTAATCTTACCGAGTTCGCTACGCATAGTTGTTTGTGCAAGCTGAATGACAGCATAAATGGGATTCTCTACCCCATAAGAAGCCAGCTTAGGATCCACAATCTGCACCCGGCCCAAAAAAAACCACCCAAGCAATCCATTAACCAGTCAGGCAAGACAAAGATAGAAACAAAGAAGCCAGCTAGAGATACACCAATCCACACCTTCACATAAAGCACCCCATTAATCAGGATGGTGACATTATCCTTGGTGATAGCAGACTGGTCAGGAATGTTGATAGCCTCTTCCTTGAGCGAATGCACATAGGCAATACGATCAACGAAGGGGATCAAGAAATGAATTCCAGAAGGAAGAGTCTTAACATACTTTCCGAATCGCTCAATGACAAACGCCTTCTTCTCGGGCACAATCCGTATACCCCAGTTCACCGGAGGAATAATCTCAAAATTCCTGATAAATAAACAAATAATAATATTAAAAAAAAAAAACAGATTTCATGGTATCTAGCACGAGCCACAAATGGGAGTGTCGAATAATATATATCCATATGTATCTGTAATAAAATCACCTGGGGATAGGATCGCGGCCGGAACGAAAATAGCGGAGGGAGGAGATTTGAGAAGGGAATGGCGAAGAAATGGAGCGTGAGAGAGGATGATTGGAGCAGAAGTGGAGGAATTGCTTGGGAAGCGAAGGGGATGAAGTAGAGAGAGCACGGTGAGTGCTCCTGTTAATAGCTGCTATTTTCAGAGAACGCAAGGCGTTGTTCATTGAATTGGTCTTCCAAATGTTGGTCATTTTCTTGATTCGGATTTCTCTGCGACCCCCTCGTCTTCTTCGTATTCGTCTTGGCCTTCAATGTTCTTCGTCAGTAGCAGTAGCAGAGGTGACTCATAAAGCCCTAGTAAAACCCCTCCTCCAAGCTTCGCTTCCCTGCAAATTTTGCCTTGACAAACAAGCCAAAATTAGTAAATAGAAGACTTTTTTTTTTAAAGTCATAATTTAGTTTTAAGAAATTTTGTAATAGATTTTGTTAACTTGTGTGCTAACGAAACAGATTAAGGAATAAAAATAAAAATTATTAAGTATGAAGTAAAAACATTTAATGTTAACACATTTAATACTGTTTTTTAAATAATTAAAATAATTTAATAAATAATAATAAATATTGTTTTTATTTTTTAATATGTACTGAAAAAAACCTTTCGTAATTTTATAATTAGATGAATAATTAATATTAAACAACCTTTTTATATTTTCCATGTCTAATTTTTATAAAAAATCACAAGATGCATCAAATTTTAACAAAAGAGTGGGATCATAAATCATTTTAATGTTTCTTTAAAAATTACACTTGTTATCAGCATAACTTGATTGGATTTATTGCGTCGATGTCGACATGAATCTTGTAAAGGTTGTTTTACATAAATTAAATCATTTGTGTCAGATGTACTAAAATTTCACCATGAATTATTAATAATAAATTGTTGTTATTTGATTTATGCAATTAGCATGTTTAGTTTAATTTTTGAAAATATCATGGTTTGATTCAATGTTTATCTCAAGAGTTTTGTCTAAATCATGATTTGGCATTGTAAAAGTTAAGGTGTGTTTACTTTAGTGTTAGGAAATTTAAGAATTATATTTTTATAATGTCTCGAACACTATATTAATAGCGCGTTTGGAGCAGTGTTTGCTGTTTCATAAGCACGTTTAAAGTAAAAAAAAATTAGCTCATTATTTGTGTCATCATGTTTAGCAACTTTAAAACATAATTACTTCTTATTTAAAATTAAAATTTAGTATAAATAAAATTTTATTACTTTTATGTTAGAGCAAAAGTCAGTTAAATTTTTTTAATATTTTTAGCTTTAATATTTATTCCTTGTAGTTTATTTTATTTTTTTTTACTACACCTAAACTCATATCCTTTTTAGTAATTATATATTTAAAAATAATTTTAATCAATACTATCCAAACAATATTTATCTTACCAAAATTAATTTTCAAAGAAAGTTTTTCAAACATAAATCATTTTACTCCAAACTCACTTCTGACTAAAATTAAGTTTGTAAAATATAATCCAAACATACATTAACATGTTTAATATTGTTTTTAGTAAAATAATATTTGCATTCAAATATGATTTTAATATCCCAATTATAGAAGAGACTTTGTTGTTTTTACAGTAAAAAAATATGCTTGTATGCATTGGCATAGATATACTTATAATTTGATATTATATTATTATTTTAATAATATTTAAATAAGTGCAACTCAATATTTTTAAACATTATTATAATTATACTGAAAAAGTAGATTCTATTTTATAATATTCAAACAAATTTAAAATTTTAATATTATTTTATCCTCAATTTATTTACAATAAATTTATCTAATTGAAGAGATAGTTAATTTCTATAAAAATAAAAAAAATTAAACATAAATTACTTAACAATAAATTCACTTACCAAAAAAAAAAATTACAACATATAATCGAAATCCATACTGACCCAAAAATACACCATATCACTAAGATAGCATGACGCACCGGTGTCTTCCAACTCATCCAGATATTTTTGTGTATTGCACATGGCTCTAGCCCAAGGACAAATTCGTGTACAAACCAGAAATGCACTGAGAAGGTTAAAATTTAGCCTTGCTTTCTGTGAAACATTGACCCTACCATAGGGCTGCTGATTGTAATTTAGCCTTCTTATTCTTCTCCTTTTTAGAGGAAATTGCAGAGTTCGACTCATCATATGGAATATGCTTATCCTTCTCCTTAATTAGTTGTGGGATTCTAATTTGGTCCATTTTCTCCAGTCAAAAAGTAACATTAAAAATTTAGCCTTTTTCCCCTTTTGTACCAATAAGGCAATAACAAGTAAAAACCATTTTTCACTCACCACATAAAAAGCACACTAATTAAAGTCGCAAATACTCCTACACAGGCTGTCAAGCATACTCAAAATGCAAACACAAATCACCCTATCTTTTGCACAAGTCCACATTCACAAAACTATGTTCACAGCCCCAGACCAGACAGCATAATATTAATCTAGAATCTTCACTTACAGACAGCACTCTAAACATTTGCTGCATTTGGAAATCGAATCCAATGTTGCAGGCCTAAAAATGATCACTTTCATATTCATTCATAAATCACCCACTTGATCTTTCAGCAACATCATGGCTTCACTTAAAAGTGCAAGAGTATGTGTTGCAAAGACCAGAGTTGGCGCTACTGTAGGGGAACAAGGCAACAGGGCGAGTTCTTGGCAGCTCGGGAATGGGCCTCTCCATGTTAAGAAACTCCACCACCTGCTCCATACAGGGCCTCCCTTTGTTCTCGTTCAGAGTGCAAAGCAACCCAATTTCCAGAACACGAATTGCCTGCTCCAAGTTGATCAATGATCCCATCCTTCTATCCACCAGCTTCACTTTCTCGTCTGTCTCGTGCAAGTTCCAAGCAAAGTCCAACAAGTTCCTCTCTTCTGGTTTTCCCTGCTCCATCTCCACCCTTCTCCTTCCAGCTATCACTTCCAACACAAAGACGCCAAATTCAAACACATCAGCACCTTGACACACTGCTGCCTCGAACTGCCTCGATTCTGTCTCCAATAGCACAAACCCAAAATCACCCAAAACAGCTCTGAAACTGACGTCTAGAAACACACTGCTGCATTTCAAGTTCTTGTGGGCTAGTTGCTTAGTGTGGAGGAAGCCCAAGCCATCGGCTACATCTTTAATAACTTTGAGTCGCCGAGTCCATGGAAGAACACCAGCCCCAAATAGCCATTTATCTAGGCTACCATTGGGGAAGAAGTCATAGACGACCATGATTTCATGGTTGTCTTGACACCAGCCTCTGACAGGAAGCAAATTTGGGTGGCGAACCTGGCTAATGGCTTTGATTTCCTTCAACAAACGTCTCTTATCAGACCCATGTGTGCTGAGAAACTGAGCTGAGAACCTTTTCACAGCTACTTGGCTGCCATTAGAAAGCTTTCCTCTGTAGTATACTCCTCTAGAATCACTACCCAGCAACTCTATCTCACTGTATGATCGAGTTGCAGAGGAAAGTTCCGAAAATGTGAAGCGGCGTGGCTTGTTGGGAGGCCTTGGCCGGTGATTCTCTGCCTCCAGTGAAGAGTTTGATTTGGCAGCCTTTCTTCTACGCTTACTGATAAAGTAAAAACTGAGGAGAACAGCCAGAGCCGATGCTACTACAGCCACAAAAATCAAAAAGCTGCGTGGGGGTTCATCCTTGGGAGACTTATTGGCAGCTGCTGTAGAATTCTCAAGTAAGATCTTACCCTCGCAAGTTTCAGCTGAAGGGAAGCGAAGAAAAGCTTGGCTGGTGGAGGTGAAGTTCCAAGAGAGTATGTTGTGGATTTGGGTATGGTTACCTGTGGAAGCTGAGAACCCCACAAACATGTATTCGTTGAGAAAGGGAGAGAGATCCAGAGATTCTGAAAAGATGGGCTTGGAAGGATAATCTTCTTGGTTGGCATGTCCAAGACGAATGTCCATTCTCCTTTGTGGACCATCATAGGCGATCCAAGCACGGTGAACAAAACCATCCTTAAGGGAGACTCCAACATCAGAAACGTTGACAACTTTTGTGGATATTATGGAACCTAAGTTGATTCCCACATGGTTGTCATTTGGGTCTCCAAATTGTGGACTCCTCCTTGTGTCAAATTCCACTGCCACTGCTTTGTAATCGTTCTCACAGGCATCGTTGAGCATGGCAAGCCAGGGTCCTGGCCTCCCCACCGTGAACTCATCAGGGACAATAATGAAAGTGAGGCCACTGCCACCATAAGCAACTTGCTCTGAGGTAGTGGAATTGTTCAACAGAAAAGAAAAGGTGGTTTCAAAGGAAGCTGGGGTTTTGGTGCGTGGATCTAGCAGGCGAATTGGGAAGGAATAGATGCCTCGGCCTGCTTGATATCTTAAGTCTGCATCTTGGGATTCATTGGGAATTTGAAGAGAACCCTTTTCGTTTGAGAACTTGGCACTTCCTAGGAGCTTCACATCATGGACAATTCTGGGGTTATTGCTGGAGCTGAAATCAGGGAAGGAGAAGTGCTTGGTCACGTTAATTGGAGTGTCGGTAGCTGAATAAACCGCAACTGGATGTGGCCCTATGGAGGCTAGAAGATTAAGTAAGCAAAATATGCAGAAGATATAATATAAGGAAGCCGTTGCATGCGAGAAGAAAAGGGAAATTTCAATCATTCTGCAGGATGATATGACTGCTACTACTGCTAATGGTGGGAATGTTACAGATGGAGCTAGGAAGATGTTTTGAATTAGGTGCAACTGGTTAATAAATTAAAAGGGAAAATGCAAATCTGACTAGATAATGAATTGGACTCGGCTGGAATAGACAAAATGCACTTGAAATTTTCTGATCTAAATCATTTAGAGGAGGAAAAAAAAGCATGCAATCAAATTAAGTTTGAGTTATTCCATAAGGGAGGAAAAACAAATAATAATAACAAGATAGATAAGCTGCTATGTGGGGTATGAAGAGGGGAGGTATATGAGTGGGAAATTGGTTATTGAGAATTTCTGGACCACAAACGTGTTAGTTTTGCTGCAAGCCTATCATTGAATGCAATCATAAACCCAAATGAAAACGAAAGGAATTATTAAGTAGGTATTGCTAAACTTAAACACTTTATTTAATAATTAATATGTGTAAAATTTAATGGGTTATATTATAAATGTACAATACTTTGTAAAAAGTTGATAACACATGTCAATTATTAAATAGAATGTTTAAAATAGACAATACTTACTTAAGAATTTCTTTAAAAACAAAAACAAAAGGAATCCAAATGTTAGGCATCTTTCTTAGATCAAGTAACACGTGTCAAAAGGAATATTCTACACTGTATAATAATCAAGATATATAAATGAGGAGCCAAGATTTGCCCCTTGTGCTTATTGTCCTATTTTATAGTGTCTGATTAGTATTATAGTATAGTATATATATAATTGAAGAGGAAGAAGAGAAAGATGAGATAAGAGGTCATAGAAACTTGTTGAGCCTGAATTGTTCTCTTCTCACAATTTTTTGTTGTCATTTTGGTGTCCTTTCAAATCTCAGTAGTCAGCTGCGAATTTGTAATGCAAATAGAAAGTCGATTTGCTTTTCTGTGTATGTTTTAGGGTTTTAGGAGATGGGTATTCTATAATACAATGGCATTGATGTCACTTGTAATTTTAATCACATTTAACTTTTAATTTTGCATTAAATACATCAAAATTAATAAAATATTACTTCAGTTAAACCATTCATTGTATTTTTTAACTTACTAATTCAATTAATCATCTATTCATAAGTTATTAACATGTAACTCCAATTTTCATTAAAATTAGATAAGGGACAAATGCTATGTAATTATATATCTTGGAACTTGTTCTTGATAACCTAATTCATAATTGGCGAATTGAACTGGACTCGTAGATTGGGTTTAAAATTTCCAACCCATATCAATGGGTCAGGTTACAGGCTAGAAAAATTCTAACCCACTCAACCCAATCTAATCAATCTTTTTTTTTAATAAAAAAATTATGTTATTTTTTAATATTTAGAATACTAAACTTAATATTTTTTTTTCACTTCTCATATTTTATGTAACTTATTATATTTAACTTTAGAAGCTTATGTTAGTATTTCTTATATTCAAGATTAAGACTTATTATTTTACGTTTATGACTTGTGACTCATTACATTTGACTTTTAATTTATTTAATATTTTTTATATAATCTTTTATTAAAATTTATTAAGTAATTTATTATGATATGTAATAAATTTTTAATTTCATATTTATTTTGACATTTATTTTACTAGATAATTTTTTTTAAATGCATGTCAAATTCATGGGTTCAACCCAATCATGTATGAGTTAAGTTGATTTGAATTTAAAAAAAAAAAAATCCTCGGACCTAACCTAACTGCTTTAATATGCAAATTGAGTGCAAAAACCCAACCCAAACCACCTCACAGCCAACCCTTTGTAAATCTTCAAATGTGGACCACCTCTCGACACTTGCTACATAAATAAATGATTTTTTTTCTTTGGCAAGGCATAAGTAAATGACAATGGTGACCCTGTAAACAGAACTAAAATTAAGATAAACATGATTTTTTGAAATACTTAATTACACCTCGAATGTGAAACTAATCTCACTGCTTGGAGGGTATGAACCCATCACACAATACTGGCACCCCTTTAGAGTGGACCCAAGTTATAGTATTCATGTGCAAGTCTGTTGGGAGAGCACGTAGCCAAGCAAGCACCCACCCCGCTTTGGCCTTTGGCCATCAAACACTAGAGAATCTGTTTGTATGCGGGAATTATTAATCTCTCGTACGTTGGGGAGATGTCTCGAGGTTTTTTTGCTTTCATCTGTCTTGGGAACCGGACACTTTCTAGGTAGATTATCTAATATCTATGTTTTCATCATTAGATGAATATGCGCATAACTAAAGTAGAAAGATATGTGAGACATTTTTTTTTTGGGGTAAAGGGATAGGTGAGACGTTAAAAGAGTATAAACTAGTTAAGTTGTGAGCAAATGAAGTAACACCAAAGTCCAAAACTAAGCAATTGCCAATGAATATAAAAGCAATTAAAAATTCAAAATAAGATCTTCCGAAAAGATGAATTTGATAACACAAAATTGTAAATCCAATGAACAAGCTATAATAAAAACTGTCTCAAAAGACTCGCCACTAAACAGTAAACAATCCAGGTAGGTGAGGACTCAAACTAAGATCAACATGCCTAATGCCTAAAATAGTTCACCATCTATCTACTCTTCAAGTATTGCCCCCTTCTCGCTGACATAGATACCATCAAGGAACTTCCGGATATCTTTGTTTTTAACATGGCATTTCTGTTGCAATCCAAAACATAAAGAAAGAAGAAATACAATTACGATCTAATCAAGAGCAAAAATGGATACGGTTTCAGTGTGTGTGTGTGTGTGCATGTGCATGTAGAGAAAGAGAGTGGGGAAGAAGGGGGGGGGGGCACGTACCTGGTTAATGAGAGCAGCAGACCGAGAAACAAGCTCAATGTCATTTCCATCCAAAATCAACTCATCCTTCACCTTTTCAGATCGAAGAATGGATACACCTTCAAGCATGTCCACTTTCCTCACCTAAGAATATGGCAACCAGATATACATTTCAATTTAACAAAAAAAGCGGATAAAGAGAAGTCTATGGCAACCAATTGCATCGACCAGTATACATATATATATATATAAAAGCAATAGCAATACCACACTTGTGCCCCCGTGGTATAAACACAATGGCAGTAAACACAATGCAGAACAATAGGTGAATAGGAAATAAAAATGCATCAACTTCAACAAAAGTACCAAAAGCACATTTTAGAAGTGGCAACAAGTCAATACCAACAACTGGCCAATCAGGGACAAAATGGAAGTAAGCAAACACAAGAACTAATACAATGAATATAAGGTTTGCACATCCAAGCAAAAGAACTTATAATGCAGTCACCAAAAGCAAATAATGTGGTAGATTCTGCAAACCAATGGCAATCGCCTACTAAAGATCAATTCATAGACGAACACTTTTTCACACTAGTATACTGAGGATTCTCATGCTTAACTACATGACTATGAATAAAAATGCACATCAATAATCAATATCCACCATCAGCTAGCTACATTTGCCAATAATGCTGGTCATTTAGAACTAGTAGCACACATAAAAACCTCAGTTATTTAAAGAAAAATGATCGGTTATTTCAATTACAAAAGTCAAGAATAATAAGTTATTGAACAACCCTTGTGAGTTTTGCACCAATGAAAAATACATAATCGCAATAACATTGTACATTGCACGCACAAAAGAGTCTACTCACAGTATAATCCATTTTGACAGGGATATATTTGATTAAACAATGAGAAGTAACAAATAACTCCCGAAATTCCTATATGTAACCATAACAAATTTCGAATTCAGAACACCTAGTAAAAAAAATACAGCTATAAATTTCGAATTCCTATAAGTCATATGCAAACAGTAGTTTAATCCATTGCAAGAAAAACATTTGTCATGGCACTTTCCATCTCCTACATTGCTTCAGCAAATGAATTTCTCATCAATCAATGAAAGAGCAACAATGCCCAGAACAATAAACCAAAGAACAGGCACAAACACTTGGCTAATAAATCACCCAAACTCTGAAACCACAAAGAAAATGGAAACTGGAAAGTACCTTCTTTTCACCCAGGAAGTTTCGGATCTCAATAGACGTGTTGTTGTTGGTAATACTTGCGTTAATGGGGAAGTGAGCATAGACGAACCGCATCTTGTAGCGGTAACCCTTGGTGACCCCGTTGATGAGATTCTCGACATGGCTGAGAGCAGTGCGAATGGCCGCAGAGGTCTTGCGAGACCCAAACCAGGCGTCGATCTTCAGCTTCCTCTTGCCATTCTCGTCGGTGATGAGCTGGAAATCGAGGTTCAGGTGCTTGAAGTCGCGTACGAGCTTGCCGCGAGGCCCCTCCACCTCGATGACCTTAGCGTGCACCTTGATGCTCACGCCATCGGGAATGTTCATGGTCTCTGAGGAGAGTATGGTCTTCATCTCTGTCTCTTTCTCTCTCTACGAGCTCCCTCTCCCTCTCTATCAACTTCTCTGCGTCACTACGAGAGCGGCTCTGTGACTCCAAAACCCTAGAGGAGTTTATATATGCAACGAAGAGGGAAGGGAACCCTGCGGCCGAAGGGGGAACCCCGCCGCCGGTGCTATTGGGCGGGCGTGATGTACGGGTTTTGGGCCTCAAATGAACCTCGAGGGATTAGGTCTAGCCGCCTAGGCCCTTTCCTAAGTTCACTAATCACTTCACCAAAAATAGCCCACAAATCTTAGGACTAGGCCCAGACGTTGCTGGCCACCGACACTTGTTTATATTGAATAGTTTTTATATTTTTTTAAAAGTATTTTTAGAATAGTTTAATTATAAAAAAATTATTTTTTAAAATTTTTTAAAAATATTTTTAATTATAAAATAAATTAATTTAAACGTATATTAATTTATTATTTTAATAATTTTTTAATTAATAAATAAAATAATTATTAAATATTTTTTATATTTTTAAGATATTAAATTTTTTATTTAATATTTATTTTATTTAATATTAAAAAATTATTTTAAAAAAATTTAAAAAAAATATAGCACTACTCACTTATAAAGCAATGGTATTGTAAAACCCGATCCAAATGATTAGACAGAAAACCCAATGAATTGGGTCCCTAGCCGATCGAATTAAATATACATATATTTTCTTTGATAAAATTCGATAAATTGAATAAAAATTAAGAAAATTCGTCAATTTTCTATTAAATTAAAAAAATCTTGATACTTCTCTGATTCTTTTCCTTTTATCTTCATTTATTTTTTTTTTTGTATATGATGATATTATCAAATTAATTAATATCATAAACTTTTGTCAATTATATTTTTTTGAATAATTATTTTTAGATTTATTAATTTATTATTATTTATTTTATATTCATTATATTAATTTTTTATATTATTTCGTACTAGACACAAATAAAAAATTAGTTGTAGTTTAAATTTGTGGCTGCCATTAAAAATTATTTTAGAAAAAAATAAAATTTAATTAGCCTTTGAGTTATTTTGACAAGTGTAAATGAAACCACAAAAAGCACCTTTTGTCGTTTGATTTGTATAATTCTTGATCATACAAGTCAGCATTTGTTTGAATTCTGATGGACAGGATGAATGTTATTTGCAAACTTATTCTTTCATATTTGTTTTTTTAATGGATTTAAAATAAAAAATAAATAAACAAGTTATCTGTGAGAGTCAAATGAACCTCGAGGGATTAGGTCTAGCCGCCTAGGCCCTTCCCTAAGTTCACAAATCACTTCACCAAAAGTAGCCCACAAATCTTAGGACTAGCCCACACGTTGCTGGCCACCGACACTTGTTTATATTGAATAATTTTATCTTTTTTTAAAAGTATTTTTAGAATTGTTTAATTATAAAAAAATTATTTTTTAAAAATATTTTAAAAAATATGTTTAATTATAAATTATTTTAATTATAAAATAAATTAATTCAAATGTATATTAATTTATTATTTTAATATTTTTTAATTAATAAATAAAATAATTATTAAATATTTTTTATATTGTTAAGATATTAAATTTTTTATTTTTTTATTTAATATTTATTTTATTTAATATTAAAAAATTATTTTAAAAATTTTTTATAAAAAATATAGCATTACTCACTTATAAAGCAATGGAATTGTAAAACCCAATCCAAATAATTGGACAGAAAACCCAATGAATTGGGTCCCTGGCCGATCGAATTAAATATGCAGATATTTTCTTTGATAAAATTCGATAAACTGAATAAAAATTAAGAAAATTCGTCAATTTTCTATTAAATTAAAAAAATCTTGATACTTCTCTGATTCTTTTCCTTTTATCTTCATTAAATTCTTTTTTTTTGTATATGATGATATTATCAAATTAATTAATGTCATAAACTTTTGTCAATTATATTCTTTTGAATAATTATTTTTAGATCTATTAATTTATTATTATTTATTTTATATTCATTATATTATTTTTTTATATTATTTCGTACTAGACACAAAAGAAAAAATTAGTTGTAGTTTAAATTTGTGGCTGCCATTAAAAATTATTTTAAAAAAAAATAAACTTTAATTAACCTTTGAGTTATTTTGACAAGTGTAAATGAAACCACAAAAAAGCACCTTTTGTTGTTTGATTTGTATAATTCTTGATCATACAAGTCAGCATTTTTTGGAATTCTGACGGACAGGATGAATGTTATTTGCAAACTTATTCTTTCATATTTGTTTTTTTTTTAATGGATTTAAAATAAAAAATAAATAAACAAGTTATCTGTGAGAGTCAAATGAACCTCTAGGGATTAGGTCTAGCCGCCTACCCTATTGACAAATCACTTCACCAAAAGTAGCCCACAAATCTTAGGACTAGGCCCAGACGTTGCTGGCCACCGACACTTGTTTATATTGAATAGTTTTATATTTTTTTAAAAGTATTTTTAGAATAGTTTAATTAAAAAAAATTGTTTTTTTAATTTTTTTTAAAAATATTTTTAATTATAAATTATTTTAATTATAAAATAAATTAATTTAAACGTATATTAATTTATTATTTTAATAATTTTTAGTTAATAAATAAAATAATTATTAAATATTTTTTATATTTTTAAAATATTAAAATTTTTATTTTGTTATTTAATATTTATTTTATTTAATATTAAAAAATTATTTTTAAAAAAATTTATAAAAAATATAGCATTGCTCACTTATAAAGCAATGGAATTGTAAAACCCGATCCAAATGATTAGACAGAAAACCCAATGAATTGGGTCCCTAGCCGATCGAATTAAATATATGCAGATCTTTTCTTTGATAAAATTCGATGAACTGAATAAAAATTAAGAAAATTCGTCAATTTTCTATTAAATTAAAAAAATATTGATACTTCTCTGTTTCTTTTCCTTTTATCTTCATTAAATTCTTTTTTTTTTGTATATGATGATATTATCAAATTAATTAATGTCATAAACTTTAGTCAATTATATTCTTTTGAATAATTATTTTTAGATCTGTTAATTTATTATTATTTATTTTATATTCATTATATTATTTTTTATATTATTTCGTTCTAGACACAAGTGAAAAATTAGTTGTAGTTTAAATTTGTGGATGCCATTAAAAATTATTTTAGAAAAAAATAAATTTTAATTAGCCTTTGAGTTATTTTGACAAGTGTAAATGAAACCACAAAAAGCACCTTTTGTCGTTTGATTTGTATAATTCTGGATCATACAAGTCAGCATTTTTTTGAATTCTGATGGACAGGATGAATGCTATTTGCAAACTTATTCTTTCATATTTGTTATTTTTTTTTATTGATTTAACATAAAAAATAAATAAACAAGTTATCTGTGAGAGTCAAACACCCTTATTTTTCTCCAAGTTAGGTGGTTATCCCATTTTATCATATCAAGAAATAACAAACATGACTGTTTTAAGGAGTAGACAGCTACGAAAAACCTCTAACCATCCCTTTTTTTCTTCCTCACACACAACTCATGTTTATCTGTTCACTTCAAAACTCTTAATTCTATCAAACCTACGATGACATGACAACCACGAATATGTATAATTTCAAGCCCTCTGCACCTCCATCATGGTAACATGCACTTGGTTGAACAATCATAGTTTCCTTTTTCATTTCTGTGTTCATAGATTTGCTGAAGAATTTGTTTTGCATTTTAAAGAAGGCCAATTAAACCTCTTGCAGTGTTGTCGCCGAAGCTTCCCAGAAATAAAGTCCTCATAGTTTCAACCTATTCAGATTGATAATTATGTTTTCAGCTCTCTGAAAGTGGTCTACTCAAAGTGCGGCAGAAAAAGGTGAGTCTCTATCGCACTCTCAATTCATATATCCTAATTTGTGTCTTAAGTTTTGAGAATAATTTCTCTTTTTTTTTGGCCATGGAGTTTGGGCAACGTTCATGCCATTAAGAAAAAAATTCAACCTTAATTATATACAAGTATGATTTCAATTGCAAACAAAGCTTCTCTTGAAGTAGATATTCTATTCTTTTTAGAGCTCTCTATTTTTCCTTTTGTTTTCCTTGCTTTCATCCATTTCATTGACTTGATTAATATCAGCAAATTTATTCCAAGGTAAATTGATTATCAATTATAAGCTCCATAGGAAGTAGCAAAAGAATATATATATATATATAAAAATTCATCTTTTAACTTTCTAATGGTAGTTTCCATTTTTTTTAAAGTGGTTTTTTGTTTCTTTTAAGTTTACTTTTATAAAAAAATAATTATAATTCAAAATATAATAATTATGATACAAAAAACTATTATTTCGCAATATTACTCTATTAATGAAACTAATTAATGATTATAATATTTCTGAATATATAATGGTAGTTTTAACAAAATAAATACATTTTAAGTATAGTGATTGTATTAAAAATGTTATTTTATTATGAAATTAATTATTAAATAGTTTATTTGGTTATCAAAACTGTGGTGATCAAAATGATAACATTGCGAGGAAAAAATGAGTTGACTATAAATAATCCACTTGATTTTTTTTGAAACACATAACTATTGCAACTTTGCTATACGGTATGAATTTCGTGCTGCGTACGTAGCATAGTTCTGTTTGCATGGTTATGTTTGAATAATTTTTTTTTAGTGTGACATGTTAATAACTTTTTTTAATTATACGATCATGTATTGTTCAAGCAAATATAATTACACACAAACATTCATTTGGTTACACAATTATTTGGATACAAGTTTTATATAATTATTAAAGTAGTTGCATTTAAACAATCTAAAATGAGAAGGGAATGTTTTAAAATCAAATTTAACTATATTAAGAGTTGTGAAGGAAATGTTTTAAAACAAATAATTAGTATTTCGCTTTCATAATTAATGTGCACAATTCATTTCTAAGAAATGACTTTTTTTGTTTTTTTGTTATGTACGCGAGTTAACGAATGACTATATTTCTGGTTATTAAACGAATGACCACATTTGATAGTCTACAAGTAAAACTTGTAGCTATTTATAAGATTGTTATTTAATGACAAATAAATTATGTTACAATATTAATGAGACGAGTTTTATCAATAATATCAAAAATTCAATGCCGTTAAAAAATTATTCATAAGTCAAACTCCACTTGAATTCTTCCAAAGTTTAACTGCCAACATATCCTTAGCCCATTAATCTATGTAAATACATATCTGAGGTTAAAATATATAGTTTTAAAATTGATTCAGCTGTTAAGCATGGAAACAATTTGTTTGCAATGATGTTTAGGTTTAATAATCTTTCTTGATTGGCAAATGTAATATGTAATGAGTATTATTGTAAGTCTCTTTACGATCTCTTGATCTTGAGGTCGATTCTCATTCAAGCTGTTTTATTTACATTTTAATTTATCTTCTCTTCACACCAAGCATCAGTCCTCCTTTTATACAAAAATAAAAATTCTATTGTAACTTTTGTTGGTAGCATAAAAGCATATTTTTCATGTTGAAAATTCATATATCCATTAATTATCATGTTAAAATGCTTATCTTTATACTTAATGTGTTAATCACATTTTTTTCTCTTTTAATAAATGATATAAAAATTTATCTATATATCCTCATTCTAATCAATCTCAATTATAATTATAAAATATTTCCATAACTATATTCTTATTTAATTTTAAATAAACCAAAAATTTTATAAAATAATAATTTTTAAAAACATATATAAATTATTTCAGAAACTGCACAAATAACACACTAATTTTTTTTTGGTACACTTTGAAGTAAATTGAAACTTCGGTTTCGGGAGTGTGAAACTTTCCTGCAAATGGACCCAAATAAATAAGGATGACATATAAAAAAAAAAAAGAAACAAAGCAATAATATAAGGAAAAATAGAATCGAAACTGTTTAACAACACAAAAAAAAAAAAAAGAGCCCAGGTTTAAGTTTCTCATTCCAATGTTGGCTTCTTAAACTTCTTTTAATTTTTCAATGAGATAATTTCTTATCATCTTGTTAAAGTAACAACAGCAAAAGTAATTCAAAAGAAAAAAGAACAACAAAAAGAAGCAAAGTCCAAATAGCTGTGTAACGTAACTTCTGCTTGATATTGTTATTTTCTGCCATTTTAACCAATATTGGCTCCATGAAGCCAGAGAAACTTCTTTTCACCATCTTTCTTAACTTGGATGGTCTATTCACATTTGAACTTTCTGATAAGAAATTTGCCCAAGTGATGACACTACCTTTTATAGTATATAAACTCCTGGGGAGAACGGCACCGATTGCCTTCACGAAATGTCCCAACTATAAGGATAATGCATATTATAATATTATATGATTTATATCGTAAGTGTCAAACTGTAACAAATAATGGCAAGAAAACATGGAAACCACTAGTGGCAGGATGACACACAGTTTCCTAACATAATAGTTTGTTCAAATGTATGGCACCTGTAACCATCCTCTGCCCTTCAGATTTTCCAAAGCTTTCCAGCATTTATTTCTACCGACTTCTTTTGTGCCTTATCTGTGTCTTAGATTCTTTTTTTGTTTAATTGACTTTTCATTTTCACTGGTGTGTATCTGTTAGCTGCCGAACGAAACCCAGATAAACACCGTTTCTCTGCTCTCTCTTTGTTCACATATTTGGCTCTCCTTTTTTGTGGGAAGAGAAAAAGACAGCGATTTTAGCCTTCATATTTTGCTTGTTTCCCTTTCTTTTCCTTAGCCAGAGACAAACAGGGACAGAGAGAGAAACAGAGGCTGAGAGCATGAGAACTGTGAAGGAATGGTTCAGGTCGTCGCAGGCTGTGCTGAGCATGTTATTGGTACAAGTTTTTGCAACTGGGATGCAGTTGCTATCAAGGGTCATATTAGTTGAGGGCACTTTCATTTTTGCACTCATTGCCTATCGTCATATTGTTGCTGCAGTTTGTGTTGCTCCTTTTGCTTTCTACTTTGAAAGGTAAGCTTTTCTTTCTATTGATTAGTTGCTTTCCTCTTAAGTTCTATGTCTAACCCGTGAACTTCATTTCACTTCCCCTGTTGTTCTCTATGTTTAATCTTTGTTCTTTTTTTTTTTTTTTAAATCTTGATTTCCCCCACTCATACTGTTTGTTCTCTTGAATGATATGTGTTGTGATTGCAGAGGCCAAGAAAAGAAGTTCAAGTGGTCAGTTTGGTTTTGGCTCTTCCTTAGCGCCTTAGCGGGGTACATATTCTTTTGTTCCTCTCTGAAACTCGATTAGTAAGCTCAAATTCTAAATATGAATATGAATTTTCAATCACAAGGAGCATTTTTGCTTTTAGGTAAATATATAAGATGCCAATTGAAAATGAACATCTATAAGTTTCTCTATAAATGTTGCAGAGTATTGAAACTTAAATGAACCTCAATCATCTCACTTTGAGAAGATCACCTATATAAAATGGCTAAACTTTCATGCTTGATAGAAAAACTTGTGAAGATAGTTCCATTTCTTGGAATTTGAAGTGTCTATAGCCAGCAACTCTAACAAATACCAAGACCTGAAAATTTGGTAATGTCTTTCTGGTTCACTGATGTAATTTTCATATTAGAAGAGTAATCCTTCATTTTCACCTTATATAGAACAATAATCTAATTTGACCTGCGAATGTGCCGTTTATTTTGGAAGTTTAGTTTTCATTAGTATCCGTTCTAACTTCTAAATACTAACCAAAAAAAAAAAAAGAGTGAGAAAAAAGGCTAACCTTCGTCTAATTAGTCAAGTCTGAGACCCATCCCGCATTTTCATGGTACATTAGGCAAGGTAATTATGTGCGAGTGTTTTGGTGTAATTGGTTTGGCTGTGCTGGGAAGAAAAGTTGGAGGGCACTTTCAATTTGGTAATTATGGAGATTAAAAAAAAATTATGCAAATAAAGTTGTTCGCAGTGGCGCTATTGAGTGTGAACTGCTTTCAGTTTTTCTACTTATTTTTGTCTATATGATTAGAAACTTTATATGTAAATTGATGGAGCACTAAGATTTGCGTCCAAAGTACTCCTTTTACACTTTTAGCAACTCCGTTCCTTTCTGTGTTCAGTACAACCAATTAATATTACTTAGATAGTTAGGCCAAAATAAAATAAGAATACACGAGTCAGTTTACCACACCATTCCAATCTTTTGTGGATTCAAATCTTCTATTCCTTTTCCTGTCTTCAATTCTGTCTTCCTAATTAAATATTGATGAGAAGTAGGAAAATACGCCAAATTAAAAAGAAGTTGATGTTGATTAAGAGAAGGATATATTTTCATACCGAGTCGTCAACATTTAAATTAGAGAGACAGACAGAGTTGGAGAACAAGAAAATGAGACAGAACATCATTTGAATCCTTCTTTCATTACCTATGATAGAAACAAAATCCTCTCTCCCACCTATCATCTTGTAAAATATATAGTTGCAAATATATACTAATCAGCACGCATAACTTTACATCAGTTTAAGTAGTTTGTCTTTATTTTTCTTTCAAAAACTCATATCGAGTTATAAGTGGGAATTATATGGAGTTGATAACTGCAATATTGTGTAAGCAGTAGCATTATTTAATTTGAAATGCTTCCATGATTAATCCATGTTAACACAATCACATGCTCTGTTCCTTTTTAAACTTTTTCTATAATTTCAATCCATATCATTGTTACAAGTTATAGATAAAGTGGATAATAATTGGTGGCTAATTGTCCTGCTGGTTTTCTAACCAATTACAGGATGACATTGGCTATGGGGCTGTTCTACTATGGTCTACGAGACACCTCAGCAACTTACTCTGTCAATTTTCTCAACTTGATTCCTATATTTACCTTCCTCACCTCTATCATATGCAGGTATCTAGAAAATACCTGCCTATATCTGCAACATGTTTAGCATTATTACATAACATTCATCAATTCATGAATTACTGCAGAATAGAGAAGCTGGGGCTGCAAACATGGGCAGGTAAAGCCAAGGCTGTAGGGGCAATTTTGTGTGTTGTGGGAGCATTAACTACCAGTCTTTACAAGGGGAAGGAGTTCCACATTGGTCATCATGGTCATCACGCTCGGGCTATTGTTGAGGCACCTGAAACCCACATGCTTCGTGGCACTTTCTTTTTGGTTGGCAGCTGCCTCTCATACACCACTTGGTTTGTTGTGCAAGTATGCTTCCCATTCATTCGTCTACTATATTGCATATGAAATACTTCTCTGCTTTGGCGATTTATAGATTAAAGTAAAAAGTTAGTCATTATAATTTTTCTTTGTTCTTATAATTTTTTTAAGATATTGGTCCTTATAATTCACTCACTTAAATTTTGGTACTTGATAGACTAATATTTTAATAATTTAAAATTATAGGGACTAAAATTTAAATGAATGAAACTTAATGGTATAGATTAAAATCTAAATAAATAAAATTATATAGATCGATATCTAAAAAAAATATTACAATGACCAAAATCTAAATTAGGTAAAATTATATAAATTAATTATTTTTTTTTACCCTCATTTTTATATGTGAAGCTCATTTTTGTAGTATTTAGCCCTGTCATTGTACAAATTTCTTACAGTTAAGTGAAAATTGCCATG
The DNA here is from genome assembly GCA_019955255.1 of Castanospermum australe. Classification (NCBI taxonomy): domain Eukaryota; kingdom Viridiplantae; phylum Streptophyta; class Magnoliopsida; order Fabales; family Fabaceae; genus Castanospermum; species Castanospermum australe. Next base: position 26,471 of record NSJW01000199.1, read on the forward strand.
AATGCATGTGATTATCATCCTTCTTGATGAATAGCTGTATTCAATTTAAACAGTTCAAGCTGCTTAAAGTATTGCTGAGGCACCCAAAACCCAGTAGCCTGCGCGTGATGACCAATGCGGAACTCCTTCCCCTAGTAAAGACTGATAGTTAATGCCCCTAACACATAAAATTGCCCCCCACAGCCTTGGCTTTACCTGCCCATGTTTGCAGCCCCAGCCTCTCCATTTTGCAGTAGTTCATGAACTGATGCTGCTACACATTTTGCCGATGTGTTGCAGACATAGGCAGGTAGTAGACTGATAGTTGTTTGCTGAAAGCTTCAAAGTAAGTTGGGTTCTAGAATTGAAGAACACCAGAGAGTTGGATTGAGAGGGAGCAGTGGGCTGAACGGTTGTTTCAGCAGAGGAGTTGGCCATGGATCGAGCCTCGTCGGAGTGAGGGACTTCTGATACCATATAAAATAGTGCACACAGAATGGTAGAATTAAACTTGAATTGCTATGCTGAGTGTCACATCATATATTGAGCCAGGTGCAACAACTATAATACAAATTTGAAAACTATAGATAAAACTGAAATAAGTAAAAAATATAAAAACTGATAATTACCGTCATCGACTAAAATTTAAATAAGTGAAATTATACAAACCGTTATTTAAAATAAAAATTATAAGGACCAAAATTCAAATTAAGTGAAATTATAAAGATTAATTGTTTGTTTTAACCCCATTTTTATATGTGACGGTCATTTTTGTAGTATTTAGCCCTATCTTTGTACAAATTTATTCAGTTAAGTGAAAATTGCCAAGACTGCATGTGATTATCACCCTTCTTAAACAGCTGTTTTCAATTTAAACAGGTCAAGCTGCTTAAAGTATTTCCATTCAGGTATTGGGGAACAATGTTAACTTGTATTATAGCATCAATTCAAGCAGCAGTAGTAGGCGTATGCTTAGATTCCAGAAAGGATTCCTGGAGATTGCAGTGGAATCTACAACTGATCACAATATTATACTCGGTAAGTTCTACGGAATGCTGACCTTCAAATTTCCATATAGAATGCATAGAGACTACTAAGATACTTAAATTAAAAATAATATTAAAATTAATACTAAGTACATCGTTATTTATTTAAATATTTGAGTGCTAATTAAGGTCGTTCTCGTCATGTAATTAATTATTTTTTATAGTAATTTTTATTCAACTAGTGAATGCAATGGATAGACATTAAACAAGTAACACACAATAGATTTACTTGATGCTTTATTTTTCCTAAGACTTTAAAATACTTTCTCCACTTAACCAAAATAACAATAACTTCTCTTAAATTTGATATTAAATTGTTCAATTTTCTTTAATACCCTCAAATGATTATTTGTATGATTTTTTACATATATATAAATAAAATTATAATAATTAATAATAATTGAGGTCAATAATAGCACATATGCTCTCAAATTTCATTCCAGGATATTATGATTTATAATCATAATTTAGTTTTATTTCTTTTTTTTAAAAAAATACCCGCTAATATAGAAGTGGGTAGTTTTTTTCTTTAATAAAAACTATTGATTATTTTAACTGAAATAAGTATTTGTTTGAATTAACTTATTTTGTGATCAAAACAGCTTATAATAAAAATATTTTTTAAAAAACTTTTAAAAAATAAATAATTTTTTTCTAAAAAAAAACGTTTCCAAACATACACTAAAACTCTAGTGGATGTTAAAAAAGTCATGTCTAATCATAGTTGATTAAAAAAATTAAAAGTTCTCTATTCATATCATATTTTTAAAAAGATAAATAAAAAAATGTATACAGACTTCGTGTCTTGATTTTTAGTTTGCATTTTAGTATCAATACATAGTCATAAGAATTGTGCTTTACGAATGCTGGTTGACTCAAGTAGTTGAAAGAATTTAAATAAAAGTTTACATTTTTCATGTGTATGGTTTTGAATTTTGCCTTCAACTAATATTTATAATTGGTAATCATCCATTTACACGGAAATTTTCTAGCACCAAAAGGCTAGTTGAGCAATCTTTGCACTCATAGAATAATTAAATTCTTGTAAGTAGTTCTCTGTCAGCCTCGTAATTTTGTACTAATTTACCCTTATTACCATTTTATTCAAGCAGAAAAGAATTGTGTTTATGAGGCCTTCTTATCTTTATTCTTTTGGGGTGATATGGGTCATGCATGGCTTCTCATTACTGTCTGGTTTTTTGATTATGTTAAGCAGTTTATATGAGATAACTATTTTTAATAAGTAAATCATAATACGTCAATTGTGTAATTAACACTTTGGTGTTGATAAGAGGCATTTGATGTTGCTGCAAAAGTATTCATTTGTATTAAGGCCTCAAAACCCTGTATTTATAAATCATTTGATAATCATGTTTGACTTTACATATATAATGGGCTCATTTGGATGAGCTTCTAAAAAAAGATATTTTTTATGAGCTTTTTTAAAAGATGTTTTTAAAAAAGTAAAAGTAATTTTATGTTTGGATATGATATATGAAAAGATTTTTTATAAGTTTGAACAGCTTTTCATGTTACAAAAAAGATTTTTTTTCATAAACACAAAAATCTAACTTCTAAAAAAAGCACAAAATGGGCTTTTTTAGTGCTTCAGTTTTTTTAAAAAAAACTCATCCAAACATACTAAAAGATAAGAAAAATACTTTTAAAAAAAAAAGATCTTTTTTTTATCAACAGAAGCACATCCAAACAAGCATAATAACTTGAAAGTCTCCCTAAAAATTATATAAAATTTTGTTATTGTTCATTATCCTTTTCTTATATTCAATTCTATCCTCCCAATTAATTACATATTCTCATCATAAAAATATATATCTCTCTTAATTAATATTAACTTGTCTTTAAATTGAGTTTTTTTTTAAATTGTTAGCACTTAATTGAGAAACAGGTTAGAAACAAAGAAAAGAGGCTGAAAATTTAAATCCTGTACATGAAAATTAATGCTTTTTTGCATTAATTGACATAGCTTAAGGTTACTTAAATTAGCTTTGACCAACTGTTAACTATCAAGAGTGCAGGGACGCCCTTATGACAATGGAAGAAAAGGGATACTAACCCTAAAACATGTAAACTAATATGACTATGAGTACGTAGGAGTATTTAAAAATCTGAATTTAATTAAATAAATCGGTTAAACTGAACCAAATTATGATTTATTTTTTTACCTTATGATTTGGTTTAAGTTTTTTTGGAGTAAGTTAAACCACACATAATATGCATAGAATATTAAAATTGTTGACTTGTTATTTTACTTTTTTACTATTAGACTATTGCAACGCCCTTGAGTTATTAATTGTTTGTGTAGGGAGCACTTGCTACGGCTGCTACGTTTTGCTTAATGTCTTGGGTAATTACGATCAAAGGACCTACTTATCCCCCAATGTTCAATCCACTGGCTCTTATTTTTGTGGCCACATCAGAAGCTATCTTACTGGGTGAACCAATCAGAGTTGGAACGTATGAACATTTTTCCTTCTTAACATTATGTCATTTTCAATTTTACTTTTAATTGGTAGAATAGAGACTGACTCTGCACTTAGAGATGGCAAAATAGGTCAACTCGTCTCCAATTTAACTCGTCACGGGTCATGTGAAAATGGAACAAGACGAGGTTGACTCATTTTTATTTGGTAGATTAAAAAAATCAACTTATTTTATTTTATGGTAGGTTAGTGGGTTAACATATTAACCCGTTTAAAATAAAAAAATAAAAAAATTCATGAGTTAATGATTCAACTCATTTAAAATTAAATAAAAAATTAATAAAATGACAAATTAACTAGTCAATTTTCCTAAAAATTAAAAAAACTAACAAAAAAAATAAGTTAGGTGGATCAACTCGTATGAGTTGGCCTATTAACTCACTAAAAATAACAAAATTTTACTTTTAAATCAACTTATCTATTGGATCAACTCGTCCGGTCCTGCTCCAACCCGTAGTTTAAACGGGATGGATTAAAAAAACTTAAGTCAAGAAAATAAATTACATTAGGCAACTCAACCCATTATTTTTAGCAAGTTAACGGGTTTGACCAGTAGTTTTGCCATCTATACCTTCAGCTACTATCACAGACTCACTTGTTCCACTTCACTGGCTGGAAGGAACACTGTTAAAGCTACACCAGATTGGCTTTTCTTAACAGCCTATTTGATGAGCTAGCCTTGGTATTTCTGTGTTATACATCTAGGAAAATCGCTAATCTAAAATCAATATCTGTTTTTGCAGCTTGCTGGGCATGGTTTTGATCATAGTGGGATTGTACTCCTTTCTGTGGGGTAAAAGGAAGGAGATACAGCGCTTGCCTCAGCCAAATGTAGCAGCTGGAGAAGTATCAACAACCATGGCTGCTGAGTCTGCTGGGGCGCAATCAACAGCTATAGTTGTACCAAGTTCTTCACCTGATAGCGGAGCTCTTGAAGTTGAAAAAACTGACACAAACTGAAAATAAAAGACCCCCCATAGGCAAGATTGGTTTTTTGTCAGGATTTTTGCCTTGGAAAAAGCTGAGATTAAATTATATTCATGGAAAAATATTTTACTATTGATTCTCACCAAATAAAGTACAAACTTTTAAGCAATCTTTTTTTTTTTTCTCTGAAGAAGCAGAGTCAATAGGAGGGGCTAGAAATGTCGGTAGAGAATTTTGCTGCTTATTTAGCAAAACATAAGCTTGTAATTTCGTGAAATTTACGAATTTTTTTTATTTCTTTATGATTAATATTTTTTATTACATATATTTTTTTAAGAGATACAGTAATTAGTCAATTAAAAAAATACGCACACAGAATAAATTCATAAAAATAAGAATAATATGATTTATTTATATTTTGAATAAATATTAGACAAAAATAAACATAAATTAGAAATAAAAATAAATTAATTTTAATTATAATTACTTTTCTAACAAAAATAGAGAACAATTAGTAACTTGACAAAGCACATAGAGAGTAATTTTATAAAAATAAAAGTCATATAATATTATAAGAAAAATTACTTAAATCATGTGTTAAAGACAAAATATTTAAATGCAAAAAATTAGGCAAAAAAAGATTAAAAGTAAACTAGAATATAACACGACCACGTCACATTAAAAAGAATCCTAATAGTAATATTATATATATATATATATATATATGAAATTTACTGTAGTGATGACATTTGTTGCTGGCTATTACAGTGTAAATGCGAGGGACTAAGCTGTCGCTTAGCGTAGCCCTTCATTAGAAAGTGAACAACAGAGACTAACAAATGCTTGCCATATAATGTCAAGAAGCTCGGAAGTGTTGACAGCAATGTAGCAGTAAACCAGCTCCTCCATTTCATCCCAGTCACGAACTCCCAGATTGAGAATCATTTCAAGAATTGATTTTCGTATGTCAGCAAAAGGATCGGCAGAGTAACTCACTGCGCAGAAACTGTCTGCAACAGCACCACGCACGTCATTGGGCAGCGCAGCAGAAAAGTTTATTCTGTTCTTGCGCCTCTCTGAAACTTTCTGACTTTGCATTCCTCGTATGTTTCTCTGTAGCTTCCATAGCGTGGCACCTCCAAAGGGCAGGGGCTCTCTTTCACAAAGAAAAGCAGTGTCATTTCTTTCTTATGTAAGTGCGTGTCAGGAGGAGCTTGCCATAAGAGACTGGTAACGTTGCAGAATTTATTAATCAGCTTAGGAACCATTTATTTAAGCAATGAAATGTGCCCCTTCCTGGTGCGTTATGTCAATCTAATTCTTGTGACTATTTTTATGGGGCTATGATTCGGACCTATAAGCCCAGATTTTGAAATTTGGGCTCGAGTCTCTAATGCCATAAGAGTGGCCCAGCTGAAACTCATGCTAGATTGATCAAAACCGCACAACCAATTTTCCTGCCCTCTTGAGCTGCAATGAAGAATAATTGCCTGACCCAAAAAAAAAATGAAGAATAATTGTAAGGTTGTGTTTTGATTCTTCTGAATCATTAAAAATAAAATTAATTTAATTTAAGTTGATTCAATTTAAAAATTAATTCTTATGTTTGAAACTTCTTATATACAATAGAATTTGATTTGATTTGTAAATCATATTTTATATTTAGAACACTTTAAAGACAATTAGAATTTATTTTGTTTTAATAATTTATTTTATTACCTTTATTTAAATTAGATAAGTGAATAAATTAATATGAGCAAAATTATTAATTGAATTAAAATTAAGAGTAAAATATATTTTTAATTCTTCCAAGATACATTATTTATCAATTTTGTCTCTTATAAATTAATTTTATCGACTCAATTTCTCAAATTTTAAGTCACTCATAAATTTCATCTTTTTGTTTCTTTTAATTTTATTAATTTAGTTTCTCAAAAGGACTAAATTGTTATAAATTTAAAATTTGAGAAATTAAATTGATAAAATTAATCTTTAAGGGACCAAAATTTTGGTGTGAATTATGGGCATTCCCACAAGATTCATCTTATTTAGACCGTTCCATAAGCCTAATCTCCCCAAATCTACTTAAAAGTTAACCAAATTTGAGTGGAATTATAAACACATGTAATTTAAATATTAATGTGACATTTGATACACATGAATAATGATTTCATTCCATACCCATTTTATGAAATGGGGCATTTAAATTTTTGTTTGTAAAAAAAAATAATTGTTCAGAAAACCGGATCGGTAACTGGTCCCCTCACTGGTTCGGGCTATGTCCCAGAACCGGGGGAGTCAAAAACCGGTCAAGAACCAGTGAACCGGTCAAGAACCAGTGAACCGGTCAAACCGGTACTGGTCCGTACGGTTACTGGTTTTGAATCTTTTTTTTTTTACCTCCTTAATTGAAACGACGTCATTTTGTCCCAGATTAAAAAAAAAATGCGAGACGGCGTCGTTTTGGCTAGAACGGGTTGAAAACCCTCAGCGCTTGGGTCAGCCTCGCACGCGAACGTGCAAACGCAGCCTCCTTCCCAAGTCAGCCGCTCAGTCGCCTCTGCACTGCGTCTTGCATCGCGTACCACAGTCAGCCGCTCTATCCGTCTCTACACCATCCGTGCTGTTGTGCGAGCTCTGCGAACTGCTACCTTCTACATTATTTCGCTGCTCTTTCGTTCATCAGGTATAGATTTCTCTCTCTCTCGCGTTTAGGATTTTCTAGGTTCAGTGTGTTTCTGTGATGGGGAGTTTATGAATTGGTTGCCATGTTTCAAGCAATCAGCTTTCTGTAAGCACTGAGCACACTTGCTTTTTCGTTATCTGCCATTTAGTATTTGATTATCATGTGTCAGTGCCACTTACGAGTTCCAAATTATACATAAGATAATCTTGTGGCTGTGTTGGGTAGAAATCAAAATTTGTAAATTCCTTTTGAAATGTGGCTTTCATAGGGTGTTGTAGCATAAATTGTAGAGGATGTGTTAATAACTTAATGTTGTTGTCTGTGACCATCCTGTTTTGCCAAACATTGTATTTGTGGAATGTATAATTTGTGATAGAACATTGTTGAACTTGTGTTATTTATATGAATGTAATATTTTTTTACTTTATGACATTATTTTGTTGTGTTACTTATAAGAATGTAATATTTTTTTGATCTATGACATTATTTTTTTTATGTTTCAAATAATTTTATTATTAATTTATATTATTTTTTTTATAATTTTTATTTATTTTATTACTATATAAATAATTATATATTATATAAATATATTTATATTATATATATATATATAAATATATTTATATTTATATATATAAAATATATTATATATATATATATAAATATAATATATATTATATATATATAATTATTTATATAGTAATAAAATAAATAAAAATTATAAAAAAATAATATAAATTAATAATAAAATTATTTGAAATATAAATATAAATATATATTTAATTATATTCCGATTCGACCACGGTTCAACCATTGAACCTTGAATCAGTACCTCGACCGGTTCAATGACCGGTTCAGTTTTTAGAACCTTGAAAAAAATCATAGAATGATAATTTTATTCTATAAAATTAAGAATTGAGCATGAAATTCATTTCTTTTTAGAAAAGTGGAATTGGAATTCTCTACTCCATGAAATAGAATTAAAATTATTTATTCTTAATATATTTTTAAAAATTTTATAAAATTACACCTGTTGTCCTTCTCATATTTTTTTAAGTAATAAAATATTATTCTTCTTACATTTCAGTTTATGATATAATTTTTTTCACCTAATCAAGTTTTATGTATTTGATTACTTATTAATTTTGATGATATTTTAATTTATCAATATAATTTTTAGTCTCAATGTAGATGATATGTCTTTGATTTAAAAACTTATTTATATATAAAAATAAATGTGAAGTATTTACTTGACATGATAATATTATCCTTTTAAAAGATTACAATATTTATTTTAATTAAATTATAAAAAAATTAAAATTAAACATTATTGTTAATGTTTAAAAGATTTTTTTTTCTTATAAGAGATATTTATGTCATTTACATCAGCTTTAATTTTATTCTACAGTAATTTTATGTACCAAATAGTGAAGTAAATTAGAAAGATATTTTATTTTAAAAGTTATCAAACTGTGAATTAGGAATGAACATTCTATATTTCATTTATATTCTAATTTAATTTTATAAAATTATCATTTCGTGTACCAAATATTATATAATAAATTTCTAAATTAAATTAATTTTAATTATATAACTTTTTAAATACAAAATTTTATTTACAAATTTAATCAATTCTTAAAATTTATATTCCTAACACACTCTAAGACAACTTAGGAGTTAAAAAGTGGTTAATTGAGGAACTCACGTATTGGACTGGAGGTTGGAGGCTGATGGAAAGGGGTACTCATTATCCAATGCAATACAACCCCTCCCTTAATATTTTTTTTTTTTCCCTTGCACATCTCTTCTTGAAATTTGTTTTTTGATAAAAATGCAAGTTCTGCGTCAGGTGCCTAAGGAATTACGTCATTAGTTGTCATTTGCAGAAATTCATAAACTAAATAAATGACTATATTTGTATCACATAAATATTTTTTTTTTCCAATGGGTACAATAGAGAAAAAAATAAAAAGAAAATAGCTACGAGAAAAAAAAAAAAAAGCATAGACTCAACACTGTGGACCAGCACGGGAAATGGAAGGAATTGAAAAAAAAGATTGAACATCATTAAACAATAATTTCAGTCGCATATTACGAATCTTGTAATCATGATTGAGCAATTTGATGAACAAAGAAGACAGAATCCAAGTTACTTAAGATTTATATACCTTTGGGTGAGAGTTCACTCGCAACTATTATAGTGCTCCACTTACTTGGCTTCTGTTTAAAAAATTGGAAGTAAACTCAAATATATAAATTGATCCTCTACTGGTGGTTGGGCCGGGGCCTGGGAGTATCCTTAACTAATTTTGACATTAGGCGTGCCTAATGACGATGTCTTCTTTGTCCCTTACACTCATTGCATGATTCCAACAACTTATTATTGATATGCTTCCAAGCTGCAACTTATAATTTGAACTTATCCATATAATATCAACATTATTCTGTTAAATTTAGAGATAACTTTAGGGTATGTTTGCAAAAGGAAAAATTATAGAAAAAAAAAAAGAGGGGAAGGAAAAATCTATTATCTATTATCTATGCTATCATATAAAAGGAATTGTCCTTTTTGGTCTCTATTTTTTATTTTTTCAAAATGCTATTAGTAACCAACTAATCACACACATATAAAAGGATAAAAATACAAAAAAAAATTATTACATTGTTATCCTTGGAAGTTACAATTACATTAGAAATTAGTTTCCATTTTCCACTTACAATTTACTTTTATAATTACATAGATAAAAACCTAAAAATGCAAGTTGAGAGGCACGTCAATGTCTTGCAATTTGCTAGTATATTATTAATGGGACTATCTCTAATGACACATGATAATCTTTTGTTTTAATTCACCTTTAATTTTTCTCGCTTAATTTTTTGCACTTAAATAATTTTTTTTGACACATGGTTTTGATACTTTTTATTATAATGTTTATGACTTTTATTTTTGTGAAGTTATTCTCTACGTGTGCCTCATCTTTCTCTCCCTCCCTACTCCCTCCATATATGTACATGTAATGCTGTTAGAAAAATAACTACAGGTAAAATTAATTTGTTTCTATTTCTAATTAATAACATTAATGGCTAAAATATCCATGAATTTCATGGTAGCAAAGATTAGTATATTATAATTTTAAGTAAATATTCTCTTTAGTTGAGAATTTTTTTAAGAAAAAAAATGGGGATCATATTATAACCTCTAAAATTCTCTTATTTGTTTTTTATAAATATTTTAAAATTATCTTAATTTAGAAATGAAAATTTTCTTCTCCTCTCCTTTTTCTTTCATTATCTTCCATCGAAAAATATTGCAAAAATATGACTCATATGGTCAAATTCATTTTGATGCTTATTGCTTCCTTTACTAATTAATGTTATTTATTTATATACAAAAATATTTCACACAATTTTTATAATTTTATCTGTACATTAATATAGTTGCTGTATACCAATTAATTTTAGTCATAAATTATATGATTATTAATTTGATTGCATTTAAATGGAAGTGTCACGCTCAAAGCATTAATTCCTGTAATTTTGTTAAACTCATAAAGTTTCGTTAACAAATGTGTTGATGATATAATTTATGATTAAACAAATATTAATAACATTACTTATTCATCCTTGCACTAGAACATTTTCCGAATCATTTGAATTCATTTTAGACTTTAGTTGATTTCCACTCCTCCAATATTAGTGAGTGTGGTGAGAAACATTTCTAAGTTCTAACGCAATAAAAACATGTTTTTGTAAAAAGTGCTTTCTAGCAAATTTGATAGATGACATGGGAGGCAGATCACACAGTACGCCCAGCAATATAAGGGTTTGCTTACTTGCTTAAAGATGCGTGCTATATATATATATATATATGTGAATTAAAAGTATTTTATATTTAAATCATTCTCGAGTCAAAAGTGATAATAATATAATATTTTTTATGAAATGAAATTTTTAATAATCAAATTAAAATCCTCTTATTTAGAGACATAATTTATTACTATTATATTAACACCTTATGACTTGTGAGTTTAAAGATGTATGTTCTATGTTTCAAATTTTAGATTATCACTTATTAAATTTAATTCTTTTAAATATATCATATTAATGTTGAGATTATACTTTAAAATTATTTTAAAAGAATTAATTTCAATTAACATAAAAATTAAAAAAAGAAACATACTTAAAGACTTGAATGGCTTAGTATATTTAAATTTATGTGTTTTATAGTTAAAATAATTTATAATTATAATTTTTATAAAAACTTAAAAAAATAATTTTTTATAATTAAATTATTTCTAAACATATTATTAGTCTTCGCCCTGAATGACTCTTCTGTCACTGATAAGAATTATATACCTTTAAATTCTCTGCACCGGGTCGGGTCTCACTCTGAGCATTTCTTTACTTTTATCGTATAACTAAAAAAAATGGTCACTAACTCATGTTTAAAAAAATAAGGAAAAATAAAAACTGAACGCTGACTGCAACAAGAAAAACGCATCTGCACCGTCCCATTAGCCACTTGGACCACACAGACACAGTCAGCAAGACGATAAACACGAAAACAAAAGCTACATCAAAAAATGGAAATGGAATTGCAAGTTGTGAAAGTTGGATAATGATATTTGGATTATCCTGTTCTATTTTCAATAAATTTATAATTATAACTTTGATTTTGATACAATCTCAAGATAAGAGTTTTGAATTTAAATTTGATTTACTCTTAAAATCACTTAATTATGTGTTAGTATCTTAACTTTTTAAGTAATTATTATAATAGTTAATATTTTTTAATAATATATTAATACATAATTAAATAATATTATAAAAAAATTTTATACTAAATAAATTAAAATTAATTTTAAAAAATTTATATACTATCATCTAATTATATAACATTAAAAAAAATTAACTTTTTTTTTCATAAAATGATGAGGTGTCTCCACATTTGTTAGATGTGGACCGATTGATATTCTAATAGAATTTGAACTCTTGAAAGATTATATAAAAAATATTTACTTTTTTAAATTTATTTTAAAAAATAAAATAAATAATATTAATTATTAATAAAAAAATTAATTGATTTTATTAATTTTTTTTAATAATAATTAATATTTATTATTTTATCTTTTAAAATAAATATCTCATTTTAAATGTGTCAAATTCATAAAAGAAATCTCCCTCCTCTTGTTTTCTTTTTATGAAATTTTAAGCAAGAGAAAAAATTATAATAAATTTCCTCATTTTTCATTTTTCTTCTGAAATCTCCCATCTAAATATTAGATAAAGAAAATAAATTCCATTGTTTATCCATGATTTTATAAAAAAAATGTCATCATTTTGTATTTATTTTTATTAATAGTAACTATAAGAATCCTTCGACGCAAACGTCAAGCAGCAAGTCTAGAAGAATTTTTGCATTTGCCGTATCCCTAATGATGGCCTCCATTGGTTGGCCACGGTCACAGGGAAGCACGCGCTGATTCAGTGATTCGCTTTTTTGAGTTTTTCTGACTTTCATGCGAAAAGAACAAAGCACTGTCTGTGGGCCGAATGCCCACCACTGGCTGTTTCTTAAAAAGATACGCCGCAGAATTTATTCTCTTCCCGCCCTTTGTTTTATATATTTTCCGCATTACATAAAGTTAGTTAATAAGAATATTCTTGTGACATTTTAAAACATGCCAGTTCTAGTGCTGTTATTATAATTTTTTTTTTCAGGAAAAGTTAACATATATCTTTTATTGTAGGTCATAAGATGTTTTTATATATCAAATAGAATAAAATATGTTTTTATAGAGAGACAAAGTGTGGGTATAATATTTTTTTTGAGTAAAATTTATTTTTAATTTTTAAAAGATACATTATTTATTAATTTTATCTCTTAAAAATTAATTTTATTGATTTAATTTTTTAAGTTTTAAGTCATTCACAAATTTTATCTTTTTATTTTTTTTAATTTTATCAATTTAATTTATCAAAAAAATTAAATTGTTATGAATTTAAAATTTAAGGGATTAAATTAATAAAATTAATTTTTAAAAGATAAAATTAATAAATAATATATCTTTTAAAATTAAAATTATATTTTATTCAATTTTTTATGATAAAATCACTAATATTTTTTTAATTAATGGAACGTTTGGTTGATTAAAGTCAAAAGTAAAAAAAAAATAATGGACGATGTGATTGTGTAAAAATGATTTTGAACCAAAATTATTGCAGAGAGTGATAATAAGTTTATTTTTATTTTTCATTTTTTCATACTATATTATGGTACCGAGGAAGAGTGGAAGAGTCCACAAGTCAAATTGGTTAGCCACGCGTTACTTTGGGCATTTAAATTGCTCTGAGAGGCAAAATCATGTGCGTAGGTGGAGCTTTTCATATGACAACTGACGAGTATAATGAGTGTGTCCACGTTTTCTGAAAAAATTATTATATACTTATGCATTTATTTATTAATTTATATTTTCATATTTTAATATTTAATAATTAAAAATATATTTTTTTAAAAAAGAGCAAATAGAACAATTTTACTACAAGAATCTATTTTTTAATCATTATATACTCTCAAATATCAAAATATAAATAAATCAGACACAACTTTCATAGACACTGATGCTGTACTGATAGCGGTAGTGATACCGTACTGTGACTACCGTCACTGGGGTGAATGGTCACCGCCCCTACCGCTAGTCACATTCGAGACCTCAAAGATTCTTCCAATACCGGCTATTCCCAGTTTCCTCCCCTTTTTCTCCTTTGAAAATCATATCCATATCAGCTGCCAGTTGAATTGCGGTTACCTCCCCCACAGAAAAAAGCATCATTGGCTTCCAGACACATATGTCTTGTCGCCGAAGGAAAGAAAGAGACAATTTTTATTATTGGCCCTTTTTTTTTTCTTCGCTTTTCCCCACTTTGAAGTTGATGGGCATGAGAGAGATTGTGAGGAATTGTGCAAATATATCAAGGGTAGCATTGGTGGGTTTGGAACTAGGATGAGAAAGATTTCAAGGATGGGATGGATTTCAAGGATTGGGAGTTATGCAAGTGCCTCTCCAATACAGGAAAACCAACAACACCCTTGCATTACCTGCACCACTTTTAACATTCTCGCTCCCATATACAAGCGCCTCAACCATGAGGTTCTTCTTCTCGTCCTCTTCTTCTTTTGCATTATGTGGTTTTCCAAATTTGCTTTGGTGAATTCCTTAAATGGGTAATCTCAATTTGGATTTTTTTTTTCTGATTTCCGTTTTGGTGGGGTGAAAGCAGGACCAGAGTTGCCGCGAAAGCGACTACAGAGCGTATTGGTTGGCAAGGAATCACAGGATATTGGATTGGCTGTTGTATGAGAGATCTTCCATTATCTGTCTTCAGGTTTGCATCTTCATTGCCTTTTGTTTGTGCTGAAAATCAGTGAAATTGATAGGAGTGACCTGCAAGTTTGATTGAACACAACAGTTCTGGTTCCAACTTCCCATGAAAGCTTTCTTTTTTTTGTGGTGAAATATGTTTTTGACGGGTGATGATGCTAATATGTTGGACTGGCGCAGGAATTTTGGGTTGGAAACGAAGAGCTTGTTAATTTGTATGACAAGAGACTTGGTGATGCTGGTTATATTAATTTCAAGCTTGGACGTACTAACAACCGTGGTGATGGTATGCACATACTCTCTCAATTGGAAAATACCCCTTTGAATTCTCAGTTTTGTCAGTTATCTCAAACGATCATCTTTATTATGGTTTAACATCCATTAAAGAAAACAAGAAAAGAAGGAAAAGGAAATATACTTGAAAATTATATTAACACGTTAGTTACATAATTTAACTGGGTTACCTTTCTTTCATGGGACATTGAAGTACCAATCCAATCTGCATACCGTTGTTCTTGAAACTTGCATTAAGATTGTATCTTCTCTCTCCAATCCGCAATCCGATGGACTGATTTATTGAATATGGTAAACAGAAACACTACATGACATGTTTATAAAATGTTAAGGAAGGGAACTGACATCTTCAAAATTGTTTATATTTGAGGAAGAACACGTTCTGTTTTTTATTTTCTTGCGAATGAAACTCTGTCATATAGCTAAATGCTAGTCAGGCTTTAATGCTGTTATTTTCATTATGCATAGCTTGTTGAATATTTATGTACAAATGCTCATATATATGGTGTTTCCTTTGGAGTCTACAGGTCTTCTGATCGCTGTGCAAAAGAAATATTTTACAGTTCTTAATTATAGAGAGTTGCACTTCAATGATTGTGGTGATCGGGTAGCTCAGCTGTTACATGTTGAATTAGCTTTTCCATTTTCACAATGCCAAAACAGTGATATTAGGCAGGAAATTCTTATCGTCAACACTCACCTACTGTTTCCTCATGATTCAAGTTTATGCCTTGTGCGACTGCAACAGGTATCTAAGCACTTAGTTGTGGTTTTGTGGCTCACTTAGACATACATTAATTTTTTCTTTTCTGCAGGTCTACAAGATACTTCAATATGTGGAAACTTATCAGAAAGAGCACCAACTGAAACCCATGCCCATCGTGCTATGCGGGTAAACTTCAAATGGACTTCCATTTACTTTTTATTTTGAAAACACTTGAATCACTATTAATGTTTTATTTACAATTTTGGATTTCCCAGTGACTGGAATGGAAGCAAACGTGGACATATTTACAAGTTCCTGAGGTCTCAAGGGTTTGTATCATCATATGATACTGCACATCAGTACACTGATGCAGATGCTGACAAGGTCATATATTTAATATTGCTTTCGGAATTTTTCTGCAGGACAGTATGCTCATTACTTATATTTGTTTAACGTTGTGTCAACGCAGTGGGTTAGCCACCGCAATCATCGGGGAAATATATGTGCTGTTGATTTTATATGGCTTCTAAATCCTGACAAATATCTGAAACTACTAAAAGCAAGTTGGAGTGAAGCAGTATTTGGGATGTTCAAGGTAATCATAAAAACTTTGGAGCTACAGTCGGTTATTAAGCTATCTTTTACCATCTTTGCTAGCACTTTTAACATGTATATCTTTAGACCATAAGTTTTCTGTGGATTAAAAGCAAGTTGGAGTGAAGCAGTATTTGGGATGTTCAAGGTAATCATAAAAACTTTGGAGCTACACTCGGTTAATAAGCTTATTATCTTTTACCATCTTTGCTAGCACTTTTAACATGTATATCTTTAGACCATGAGTTTTCTGTGGATTTAACATTATTTTCCTTTGAGCAAAAGGAGAATTGAACACTAAAGTTAATAAGGAAAAAATTCGCAATGTAGGGTAAGGATCAGGTTTTCTAGTAAAATCTTGTGGAAGATGGCTATGAGAAAGGGTTTACAAGTGAAGAACCAGTATAGTTTAACACTTGCTATGTCAGGGATGAGATTACTTCATTTATTATTTAAATGGATTTTTGTAATAACTCTTGCTTTTGGTGTATTATTCTTTTTCTCTTCTGCTTGAAATTAGTGCCTTACTTTTCCACTGGCAAATGGAAATAAGATAAGCAGAAAGCCTACTGGTGCAGCTAAATGACCATTCAAATGAAACTTTGCAATAATATGCAATTTTGTCTAGGATCCAAGATTTTCTTTCTTTTTTTAGTTACATAGGAGGTTTTACAGACTTAGGAAAGGAGGAAGGGAAAGGGATTGGGGCAGGGATCAAGATTTTATTATGGTTGAGATATTCCTTCTTCTTTCGCAAATCGCAATGTTACTGGTAATATATAGTTGTCAAGAAACAGAATCTTCATATTTTCATTTCATTTCAATTATATCTATAGAGCTTATTTGGACCTACCATAAAGAATGTAGAAAAGATGTTATTTTATCAAATCAAAACCAACAAACCATTAATTGTAGTGATGGATTCCATTTTTTGTTTCAGAACAGAATTCTGTCACTGACAATAAATTTCTCCATTTTCAGTATCTATTGCGGAGAGCTTCACTGACGGAGAGTGATGCATTTGCCTTTCTAAAGGCTGATAATGAAGATTGTATTAACTATTCTGGTTTCTGTGAAGCACTTAGACAGGTATGGTGTAGTATTGACTATAAGATGAGCACTCCAAAGTTTCAGATAATGTGTGTACTTCTCTGAGAAATCCTTATGTTGATAAAGGTTTCTTCATTCTCTGTAGCTTAATTTAATTGGTCATTGCCATGGGCTAAGTGTTGAAGAGACAAAGGACTTGTGGGTCCAAGCAGATATAGAAGGAAATGGTGTTCTTGATTATAAAGAATTTCTGGTAAGGTAGTTCATATAAAATTAGCTCTTATGTAAATATCATATAAGATGACTCCGAAGTCTTGACTATTTTTCAGTAAAAAAAAAAAAATTGTATTTGGACTTATGCAACTGATGACTAGAGGTTCAGGATAAGTTAAGAGAGTAACCCGTAAATCTGAATGCTTTTCTCCACAGGGCATATAGTAATGCATTGATGACAGCAATCTTTTATGGAATTAGTCTATCTTATAATCATTATTATTGTTTCCATGTCATTAGATAAAACATGTGAACTATGGATTTCCATCATATGTGTAATTCAGAGGAACCATTGCTGGCATGTGTCATTGGTACTGGAGTGTGGTGATCCAACATGTCAGGCTACGAGAACAATATAACCTGTGTGGGCGTAACAAATAGCAGTTATTTAGTGAACTTAAACTCTTCTGTATAGAGTGGGGGGTGGAAGTTTCCTTTTTTTGGTTTTTCTTTTTTTGCTTTCCCCCCTGCTTTGGGTCATAGCATATTCCTGTGCATATTATGGACCGGTTATGTGCTGGTAAACATTAAGTCATTATGTCCTGGCATAGCATTGTCTCACAATATATAATCCTACTTGGACTGATAAGACCCATTTGGTTCTTCATCTGAAACTTTGTTGGCTAAATCGTTGTCATGATATTATGGGGTTGCAGCAGCGAATATGGAATCCGACAGGGCCAGATCAGAGAGATGACAACAAGAATGGGCAGAAGTACGATGGGTCAAATGATAGTCGGGAGCAAACAATTGGTTTTAGTGTAAAAAATGCAGTTCTGTTCCCTCCGGAGGTGATGAAAGGTAGATGGCCAGAAGACTACTCCCTTTCTGATCATGCACGACTCACTGTAGTTTTCTCGCCAATAAGAATGATGTGCTCCCAAATGATTTCCTGAAAATGCATGGGAGCACTCTAGTCTAGGTTAGGTTTTAGAATTTAGACTTGGTACATAAATAACACAAAGGAATGGGTGAAGCCGTGAAGGTGTGGAACGGCCAAGGAAACATGCAAGGGTTCTTTCGCGGGAAATTTTAAATAAGCCTCAGAAGTGGCCTCACTCTTGACAAGGCATGGCACAAGCATACTCAAGCGGGCGATTTGAAGCTATTCCACTCTAGTACTGTCATTGCTGATCACATTTGAAGTAGCAACACTCATCACTCAGTCTGTTTTCCCCATGTATTCATCACTGGTTGAAAGAAAAGACGGAAAGGAAACAAAGAAAAAATGATCTGTATAGTTGTTGCGTAGGGGTCTTAGGCATAACTTATTTTGTAGCTTGGTGAGGTGCACTCTCCGGAGCTTCTTGAAATAGAGAAGAGTTCAGAAAAGTGTATCTTGTAACAGATTTCCCTCTGGATAGAGTTGTAACAAATTCAGGTTACTCAAGTTGTGCATAGCACGATAAACTTTATAACTGTGGCAATGGAACAAAAAGAACTACGACAGATGACGTAAAGCATGCCATTTGCCCCAACTTCAAATGTGATCTGTTAACCCATAAAAGCAAGGGAAAGACACCTTCACACCTTCCTCTCTTTTCTAAGTTGGGACCTTGCGATGTATTTTTGAAGTAATGTGTCTCAGATTTGCGATAAAAGAAATACGTCCAAAATTCAAATTCCTTTTTCTGAAAATCAAACACTATGAAATTAGCATTTTAACGACTAATGAATTATTTAAGCTTGTCATATGTAGATAGATAGATAGATAACCAGGCAAATCTGCCTCCAATACTTACGTTGTTGTGGTCAGTTGTGAACCTAAATATTGTGCAAGTAGCTTTACTCCATTAGTTTGAGCATAGCAGTGGTCGTAGAAGAAAGGTCGAATGAGGCTGCTGATGATGACTAGGGTGACCCAGTTGCAACACATATTTGGTTATGATTAATTTTTACGCAAAAATGACTTTTAATTAAAAATTCTTTCTGCAACATTTTGATTATAAGTTTTCTTTTCTTCCATTTAGACGAGATAATAATTTAGTAATGCAGTATAGTCGTATAGCTTTAGCTTTAACTTCCCCATTTTATGTAAGTACCTTCCCTATTTTCACCCTGTCCATGCCTTTCTGGGCACCAAGTGAGGAGAGATGGCATCATGCTCATATAGCAGCAGCATCTGTAGCAGCATATTACGCAAATTGGAGCATATAAATGGAATTACATTGACATCCCTTTTTTAATCAAATTCAAGAGGGTTTCCAGGTTCATTTACGACCAATAGCAACGAAGACACAAGATTTGTTTCTTTACACAAACAACACAAGCACAGTGGAGAAGAATAAGATAAAGCTAACCTCTATGTAGGGGCTTTTCTGTCACCGAAATAACAGACTAAGAACAAGCACCAAGAAATGGGGATAAAACTCATGATATATGGCTTCTATTCATAAACATCAGGTACCCTTCACCTTTCAAATGGTCGCCAGTAGCAGAACATGTGACCATGGTCCTGGCAGTATCAGGGCTAGCTGGTGGGGCAGAAAAGAAATGTGATGCGTGTTAATATTCAAGCATTAAATGAGAACGAGAATGTGAGCTACCAGATAGGAGGAAACTGTGATGATTAACAGCTAAATAACTTCATTAGCAAAGAAAATGATAGAGTAAAATGATATTTTGATGCTTGAAAATGTACACTGTTTGCAATTTAGTCATTGATCATGGACTAAATTGCGACTGAGGTACATTTTCAAGGACCAAAGTATCATTTTACTTGAAAATGATATAACCGCATTTACTCCATGATAACATTCGCAAAAAAAAAAAATCTCAAATGTAAACATCAACAAGTTGTAAAGACTACATCATGAACAATGCATAGTAACCCAAAAGGATATTGAATAATCTGTTTGTCAAAGGCGAACAAAACATACTTGTGTGTGATCACAAACAGAGATTCCTATAATGTACCCTGAGTATTCAACAAGTGAAGGAAATACATCAATGAACTTGTGCTGGTGCTACTTCTCATTCTATTCATCCCAAGTTGACACACATGGACTCAAAACATGAGGAAGCCAGGAAGGTATACATATAACAGAGATTTCATTCTTATTAGGCTCTATCACATGGCAAAAACATGGAAATGGTCTTCACTTTCTTGAAATTTTTTAAATTTTAAACATGTACATACTACAAAGAGAGAGGAAAAAATAAAAGTGAATGGAAGTTTTGGGGGAGAGAGAGAGAGTAAATGGTCTTCACTTTCTTGCTTGGAGCCTTGGTTTTAGGAGAGTACAGCTGGAACTTGACTCCAAGACAGTAGTGTCTATGTTTCAAGGGAATTTGAATGGCAACCATGCAGTAAGGAAGCCTGTGAAATGCCTTGGGAACATGCTTGAATGGAATTGGACAGTCAATGTTGTGCATAGTTATAGAGAGGGTGCAGATTTCCTGGCTAACTCAAGTCTGTCCCAGAAATTCAGTCTTTTTGGGATCTTCCCCAGTTAGACCTTAGAGGTTTCTTGATTTGTGATGTTATGGGAGTTTCGACTTTCGACTCCCTGTGGCTGAGTGTAGTTTTTCTTTCCCCTTGGGCTTTTGCCCTGCTTATTCACCAAAAAAAAAAAAGAACATAATCACTCTCCTATTGTCAATGTTTATCCATTGAGTCAACTTCTCATTTACAATTCCAGAGTTTTAGTATTACAAATAATAAAAATATTATAGATGAAATGGAAACCAGTCGCTCCACTAGTATAATACTGCATAGAAACATATAGGAGGTTGAAGCTAAAAACATTAGAGTAATACTAGACTCAATACTATATCACATAAACAAGCATAAGAATTAGGATAGAAACACTCTCAAATCCTTCACATGTAATAATTTACCTTTTCAGTGGCATAGCATTGATACTCTCCGCTTAAAGATCATCCTAGAGGATATCAAGATTCTCCCAGTTAAACTAGTAATTGAGGTAACATCATCATTCTAATCATTATCATCATAACAGTCCTCGTAATCAGGACCTGATTCATCATTCCTTGGTTCCATCAATGAATTCATGTCAAATGAAGGTTTCTTGTCCATCTCTTCCATGTCAATAGATGTCATAGTCCATTCGTTGCTCAAATTTCTCATCATAGCAATCAAGCATCCATGCAAGACCATGAAAGAGAACACTTTATTCCCTTCTTGGCAACCACAATATGCCTAGGTTTTACAGTTGACTCCAGACCATAGGTAAAGAATGCTGGGAAAGTTACCAAGTATTCCAGAGGCCTTTTCATCTCCATTTGGAACTAATCAAAGCTAAGTTTCATGATGTCAATATTTAAAGCAAGTAGTTGAGGGCATCCAACAACCATCTTCCTCATTTTTTGCAAGGAAGACCCACAATCTTTAAGAAAACCAATATGCTTCAGAATAGGTTCACTGTTGAGGCTAATAACCTGTGGCATCTTCTCAACAACTCTGCCAAAATCCTCAGGACCCAAATCAAGTACAGAATTGAGTAAACTTCTCTGATCGAGAAGCTTTGGCTTTAAGTCAGTTCCAATTATCTCAGGATACTAAGCAATTACAGAAGGAAGTGCCCTTCTCCTAACATTAAACTCTTCAAGGGATTCGACATTTGGCTTCAACTTCTCTTCCAACCCAAATCCAAGAATATAAAGTCGTTCCTCCATCAATCTAGCAATGACTAACCTTGGAATTCCCAAGCTTTCTAGAAAGTCCACAAAAGGCTTGATGATTCTACCTACTCTCATCCCCAAAATCTCTGGGTATCTAGTTAAGGTCCCTCCAATTTCTGTTCTTCCTACACCAAATCCAACCAAATAAGCAACCAATGTGCTCATGGTTCCCTCAAGTTTGAATCCACGCACTTCAGGGTACCTCTCAAGAACACAAGGAATATCATTGGGCTTGAGATTTCATCTTCAGGATTGGAACCTGATATTGTAGATAAGGTTCACTTAGTCTGGTATCTTTCTATTTTTATCTTTCTATATAAGACATATGTTCCTTTTTTTTTTTAATTTATCAAAGAAATTCTAAAAATTGGGTTTAGAAAGGAAAATGGTAGACAAAGAGTACTTTGTTTGGGCTGTTTTTTATTTTTTCTTCAAATCCATTTAAAATAGGTTTAGTTGTTTTTAATTAATTTTTTTTAGAAAACATTTCTTAAAATACAACAAATATGAAAATGCTAAATAATCATTTTTATGGTTTATGGAAACAAGAAGATGAAAATGCGGTAACAACTTTATAATTATAATAAAATTATATTAACGAAACATGTTTTTTTAAAATTTGAATGAAAACTATTTTGCAGGAAATGAAAATAGAAAATAAAAATAAAATATTTCCTCAAACTAAATAGATTCTTAATTTTAAGCAAAATAACTTGGGTAAAATTTGATTTTGAGATCATGCAATGACCAACAAAATCTATAGGTGAATTCGGTTGGGAGGAATGAAATATAATAAAAACGGAACATGTCATTCCTATGTATAGTTAGAAGGAATAGAATGGAATGCCTATTTACATGCAAATGAACATTTGAATAAGATTCAATTACAAAAATGAAGGAATCTACATTCTATTTCACCTAAGTAGAGATATCAAAATCAAGGCAACTCATTGGGCCCACCCATTCAGCACTAAAAACCTTAAGTTAGGCTGTGTTTTCTTAGACCTAAACAAATCAACTTAGACCAACCTATCTCAAAAAAGTGGTTGGCTAAAATTAGGTTGAGTCAATCTTGTTTAGCCTAAAAAAATTTCTTGTTTTTTTTTTGGGCATGTCTTCATTTCTTAGGCTCGAATAATCGATCTAGCCCTAAAAAAGGTGGTTAGCTAGAATCAGACTGAGTTAAGTCTATTTCTATAGGAATTTTTTTTTTGTCAAGGTAGTGTTCTCTTAGGCCCGAAAAATTGACTCAACCTGACATGGTCTAAAAAGGTATTAACAACCATTGCATTAAATGTCGAAATGAGTTGTTGGGTTAGGTAGAACTCATCTTTAAATCATTAAGTCATACATGAAATCATCAATGCCTTTGAGGATTGGCTGGCATAAGGCAGTAACTCAAATGAGTTACAAGGTGATCAGTCTACATAGGTGACTCACATCAACTAGGCAACTTCATCTTGTGCTTCATATTCATCATTCAACATTACAAAGCATGTGGTCCTTCGTTGCACAATATAACTGTGTCCTTCATGGAATTGACATTTCTTTAATTGGCATTAGTTTCCTCTAATTAGCATAGCATTAATCTCTATTGATTAGCAAAGCATTAATATCCTCTAATTGGAATGAAACTAATTTCTATTGATATGAATATCATTTATTGCCATTAGTTTCTTTATTTATTGCTTTTTAACCTTTTTAGGAAATGAGTATAAGGATGGGAAAAATTCTTGTATAATTGGGTATCCATGGGTTTTTCCCGTGATGAGGCAGGTTTTAGGGTTTTTTCCCCCCATAAAGCGGGTATATAATTAACATTTAGACACACCCTAATCCTTCAGCCTTTTCATTCCGCTGCTTAGTTATTATTTCCTATCTCTGCTTCCTGAATAGCAGAGACATAAAACTCCTATATAGTTTTCGGGTGTTACGAAAACCTCTTTGTAGTCTTTGATGTGGTACGCAAGTGAGGACATAAGTCTTCAGGTGATATGCAAACCTCCATAACTAGGTAGGTCCAAGTCCTTAGTGCTCCAAGTCTTCGATTAACAACTGGCCAGTTTGGTACCTAACCTTGATCTCCAGGTGCTAACTTTAATTTCCCCTTTTTTTTTTGTGTAGAATATGAAATTTAGGACATTCCAATTTATCAAGTATATTCTATCACATGCTAATCTATCAAACTTGTTTTCGTAAAACATAAAAATCCCATTCCTTACCAGAAACATTACAATCCATCAATCAGTTAAGGACATTATATTGTATTATATATATATTGGGTAATTTTGAAATTTTATATAAAATTTATCCATTTTATTTTTTTAATTTTATAATTATTTTCTTAATTTAATTAGGTACTCATGGATATCAGCTTTCCCATTAAAGAACAAGGATTGGAATTTGTGGTAGAGGGAGCATTCACCGCATTATCTCACTAACATCCCTAAACGAGGATTCATTTTGGTTACATACTTAAATTACCCATGATAGGTCACTTGAGTTATCCCTCCAAGCCCAAAGGTACTCTTAATCTAGGTACCATATTAGTGCTAATGAGGTTTAGGTTTTGGTGAGTTTTGTTGTGGATAAGTGGTAGACCACCCATGAACATAGCGATTTTACCTTTGCCAATCAAGTTCATGGGGGATATTTTGACATGCTAACCTCTGAGCATGATAAACACACTACACTCATTTATAATATATTTGCCCTTTGTGCTAAAGCTAATAAGGTATATTTGAAGTTTGATCTTCAAACTTGTGCCATATAAATGGAATGAAAATATCTATGACGTTAACTTTAGGTATAATAAGATAAATATGAGAAATTATATCATGTAGTTAAGATGATAGAAACATGGAAACCAAGTTTCTTATTTCATATGAGTCATCCAGAAGGAGACACATTAAAACCAATGCTTTAGTGCCCATGTATAGCATTCTTAATTAGGAACATATGTGTCAATCAAGATTATTCTTGGTTGTAAAGGTGCACCACATGACTCATGGGCTTTCAGGTATAGAAAAGACTAGGACAATAGTACAACAAGTTTGCTAGCTCCACAAATTAACATAATAAGGATACTCATATTCTTGTCTATGCACTTTTAAATTGTGTTGCAGACTACAAATTAGAAAGGCTATATGCGGATAAAATGTTGTGCAGGATCTCTTGTCTTGCATTCTCTTCGACTAGGCCCGCTAAGCTTTGAAACCAAAATCCATGATTCTTATAACCTATCTCTGCTCAATAGGAAATTGATGTTATTCTAGCTGGAAACCTAAAATAGTTGGGTCCAATTATATTGACAAAAAGCAAAAGAATATCATAGAAGGTTTAATATGACTATATCTTTGTTGGTAATAATTAATTGGGAATCCACATATTATTTGCGTTACCACTCTAGTGCATTTATTTATAACCTCGTAGATAATATGTGGATTTTCAATTATAATCATAAATAATATATTCACATTAAACCTTATGTGATATTCTTATTCTTTTTGTGAATATATTATTGGACCCAACTACATAGGATTTTTAGTCAAAAGAACATTAGTCTCCTGTTGACCAGATATAGATATAGGGATCATGACTTTTGGTTATGAAATATAGCCAACCTCATTTAAGAAAATGTGAGAGAAGTAACCCCCTCCAAAATCTTATCTTGATATATCCTGTCCAATATATAATCTATTGCACTATTTGAGGGTGCATAGACAAGAATACAAGCATTCTTATGATGTTTGTAGTGGCGAAGGACTACTTTTATTATTAACCAAGTTTTTTCGGTACCTAGAAGCCCATAAATCACAAAAGGTGCCTTTGTAACCAATAATAATCTTGATTGAACACATTTGCTCCTTATTAATGAGGAAAATAATGTGTTCAATCAAGATGATTATTGGTTGTAAAGGCACACTAATTCATGGGCTTTCAAGTATAGAAAAGATTAGGACAATAGTATAACATTTTGCTAGCACTACAAAGATAATAAGGATATTCATATTCTTGTTTGTGCACCCTTAAATTATGTAGCAAGGAGCACATTGGAGAGGCTAGTTGAGGATAAAATGTTGTACAGGATCTCTTGGCTCACATTTTCTTGGACTAGGCTTACTAAGCTTTGAAATAAAAAAACCATGATTCTTATAACCTATCTCTGCTCAAAAGGAGACTGATGTTATTCTAACTAGAGACTTAACATAGTTGGGCCCAATTGTATATTGACAAAAAGTAAGAGAATATCATTGAAGGTTTAATATGACTATATCTTTGCTAGTAATAATTAATTGGGAATTCACATATTATCTGCGACACCATTCCAGTGCATGTATGGATGGCTACGTAGATAATATGTGGATTTCCAATTATAACCAACAACTGTGTAGCCATATTAAAACTTCTATAATATTCTTATACTTTTTGTGAATATATTATTGAACCTAATTGCATTGGATTTCTAGCTAGAACTACATCGAACTGCCTTTAAGTAAAGATGTGATATAGGGATTATGGTTTTTGGTTTTGAAGCATAGTTAGTCTCATCCAAGAAAAAATAAGAGAGATATGACCCCACATAACATCTTATCCTTATATGTCCTCTCCAATATGTAGTCTGCTACATTATTTGAGGGTGTATAGACAATAATACAAGCATTATGACATTGTTTGTAGTACTAGAGAATTTCTTCTATTAGTATTCTAGTCTTTTCGGCAACTTGAGGGCCTATCAGTCACAAAAGGTGGTGTGCCTTTACAACCAAGAATAATCTTGATTGAACACATTCACTCCTTATCAAGTGTGTTAGACATGGGCATTGAACCATTAGTTTTAATGTGTCTTTTTCTGGATGACTTTGATAGAAAAAAGATCTTGGTTCCTAAGTTTTCTACTGGCATAAATACTTGATTTAACTTTCTAATATTGATCCTCTTGTAGGTGATGTGAACATCATAAACATTCCCATTCCATTTCCATGTCACAAGTGAAATTGATGATCAAATTTCAAATATACCTTGTCAGCTTCAACACACTGGGCAAAATTTATGTTAAACGAGTGTAGTATTTTCATCATGTTAGAGAGTTTGGCAAAATACCCGTGAACCTATTTGGCAAAGGCAAAATCCCCATGTTTAGGGGTGGTTTACTGTTTGCTGATAGTAGGGCTCACCGAAACTTGGACCTCTGTGGCATCATGCTTGAAATCAATTACATAATACCCAATAGCCAAAATTTGCCCAAATTGGCTTTGGTTATTGTCCTATCATCACTCTAGGTTGACATGGGTGCTTTTTGTTGTCGGTAATCCAAATTTTGCTTCTTGCTTTTAAGAATATTATAGTGAGGGGAGTTCTATGAAATCATATAAGTGATCTATGTTACCAATTCATTTTTTAGCTTTATGCGTTGTTGAGAACGTCTAACTTATTCTTGTGGGATGATTATGCTACAAATATATTGAACCTTGAAACTTGTTTTTTTAATTAATGTTTTCATGTTAATTTTCCTCTAAATTGATGCATATCAAATTGCAACTTTTATTATCTTATACATGAGTGTATTTAGCGTGGTTTTCTTGTGCCTCTTGTATAAACATTTAGTCTTCTTGTATGCTGCAACATCTGCAAGCATTACATGCTACTTATCCTGAGGAGGCAAGTGAGCACCATTACCTCTCACCTTAGTGGTGATGAGCAGAAGAGAATTGTCAGGATTATTTCAAAATAATTCCTATATGGCTTCCTTATTTGATGTTGACATAGGCCAAGTGTACAAAAAGGTCAATGATTTTGAGCAACCAAAAAACTTTAATGCAGTTTTTAGTGGTGATACTAGAAACAAGATAAGGACTTGACAAGTGCAAAATAGACAACTAAACATGAACTCTATGATGCAATTGCAAGGTACTGCACAAAAGAGAATACGTCTGTTTATGCATTTGCTTGGTTCCAATGAGATGACAAAAGATAGGATTTGTACACCAGAAGACCATAATTCAAAACCAAACATCCATTGTTGGGGTAAGAAGTTTGTTTATTTGAAATACATATAGAACTCAAAGATAGTCTCTACATGTGTTGTGAGATTTATGGGTTCTTCTTTTGTAGTAGAAGAAAGCTTCAGAAAATGATGCTATTGATAAGAGTGCTAATCTTACTAATGATGCTGATGAACTCAAGAAAACATCTTTTAAGTTAGTTGACACTAAAAAGATTTGTTAGCAACATGTTACAAATGTGGTTTCCTTCTCGAGAGAAATTCTAGTGCACTCTCAGAATACTACATTAATTATATATATAACAAATGGCATAGTATATATAACAAATGGCATCGTATGATCATTCAACCATTAGATTGAATTTATAATTTTAAATAATAAAATTAAAATTAAATCTGAGCCCTTAAAAAAACTCTTGAGAGTATTACATTGATAGTAAGTAAGAATTTATACCATCTCGGGGTTATAAGACTTGATATTACGCATAATGGTTTGTTACACATCAAAGGCTTCCTCTAATCGCACCATGTGGTCTTCTATTTTTGCAGTTTCCGCCAGTTTACTGGTGTTCCTAGTATTCTCTGCTAATATATGGGGATTTCTTGAAGTTTAAATTGCTAAGAGATCATTCCTTCATGCATAATTTGCCTCCTTGCTTTTTTGCTCCAAACTTTTCTTAGATTAGTTGATAACAATGAATAGTATATATGTGCATATGTAGTCATTGCAGAATATGCTAACCTGGTCAGCTGGTTTGTAGACTGTGTTGCTACAGTTAGATTCATAGTTATGGTAGAGTTATTTTATATATGGTATTATTTCTTTTCGGTAGTAGAGATTGTCACCAGACTCACCACATTTGTGTTGACAATATAAAAGCATAATGGCCACTTTATGTATCAAATCTAAAAATCCTCACAAATGAACAAATTTCTTCGATTGAATAAAAGGAAAATCACAACAAAAACTCCAAATGAAGACTGAAAACAAAATAAACGATCCAAATCCACCAATCAATCCAAAACAAGTTTGGTATTATTTCTTAATAGGTGCTTCTAGTTATATTTTGTAATAAGGCAAGTACCTTTTAAGCGCATCCTTTAATCAACATATTAAAAAAAATTAGATAATAGCAATTTTCAAAGATTTTTTTTTCCAAAAATTCACTAAAGTCCTCAATTTAAAATTTAAGCTCATGATCAAATCTAATACTTGAACTTGATTTACTTGCTTATGATAAGTAGAAACTACCCACTAAGTACTTAAAAACTTAAATGTACCTAGGAACCAATCTTTTCAAAGAATGACTTTCAGTGCAATGAAAAGTTTACCTTAAATTTACGTAATGTTATTTTTACAAACATTTTTAAACATGGGTTGCCATTATATTAAGAGGTATAAACATATTATTAATGGAACATATAAGAAATGAGGATATATTATTCTGAAAGGATTAAGCCAAAAAGGAATTTTGAAAGGGATAGCGCTACTAACACCAAGTCACCAACCAAAATATAATGAAAGTTAAGACATGGGCCATAACTTTTGATTGCACGATTTTTTTGAATTAGTATTTGGTTTAGATGGTACCAAAATTGAAAGAGTAGTTATATTAGCAATTGAAAGTCATGCAAGGATAAAAAAAAATTGATTACAAATATACTTATATTACATCCTTTTAGAAGGACAACTCCACTAACTATAGCCAAAGCATTTAATAAAAATTTCATATACAACCATCTTTAATTTTGTATGTAAAATATAATGACTCCAATAGATAAATTTTGAATGCCATTAATTCATCACCATGAAAAAAACAAGTTTATTTAAAAGATTTGAAAAAAATAATTTTAAAAGAAATTATTGACGCCAAATTTATATCTATAAAAATGAATGCAGATAATTGCAATATAAACTTAAAGCCTCACTCAGAATAGTATCTTCTACTGGAAAAAAAACTTATTAACAGTACACCCCATCCTTTGTACAAGGGTTTGACCTCTGCTGATAGTCACAAAACCAGTACGCTAATTGAAATGAGCAAAGAAACGCAAAAAGAGAAGAAAGACTTCTAGCAATAATTCTGTCATAAGTCAAACCACAACTCTCATGAAGAAGAAATTCCAATGACTTACCTCTCATAAACATTATAAACCTGTACCATTACAATTGATTTCTACACTCTACTCTCTAAATAACACTAACTTTGATTAATATTTGTAGTCACTAACATAGAAGCTCTCTATGGCACCCTCACCAAGTTTAGCATCACCTTTTTAAGTAACCAGAGTTGCCTCCAAATTAGCCTGCATCTTGTCAGGAAGGCATCTTGAGCCTTCTTCACATTTTCCTCCCTTCCAGCCTATGCCTTAAGAGTGCTATGTTGAAGTGCCCTTCCAAAAGAGAATGAAAAAGACCATGGCTTCTTTCCCTTAAGCTTGTTCATGGCATTGAGGTTGAGGGTCACCTCCTCCTCACTCTACCTAACAGATAAGAAAACCACAGTAGGAACAGTTCGCTGCAGAGTTCTAGCAATGTGCTCAACAATCACCTCTAAGGCAACCTTTGGAGCATCAAATCCAAGGGTCACCCTGTTTGGCTTCAATAGAGTATCCTCAAGTAGGACATGATGATCATTTAAAGCCTTGTGGCATGTTGTAAGGAAACGTTTGGTCATATCAGCACGCTTGTTAATGTCATGACTCATAAGGTCCATGATCTCAGGCTCAACAATAGGATCCAGCCCATTCTGTTGGCATATGGCAGCATATCAGGCCAACCTATAGACATTTTCATTGATACCTAGCTAAGATGGGTCATTGGGGCCAATTTTTAGCACAACAGGCCATTTGGCAAAGCGCATGCTAGCTTCATCGTATTTTTGGCAACATTGAGCAAAGCCATCTAAACCCTGAGTGGTGGTTTTTTCACTAGTCCCAGCAAATTGAACATTGCCTTTGTCAACCTTGATACCAAAAAACACACCACTTTCCTTCACGACATCCACCAAGGGCTTGCCTAAAGAAAATCCATTCATGATTTTAGTGTAAGAACAATGCCACTATAGACATCAAACTTCATTCAAAGAAGATAACATACATCGGTGTAATGTAGAACAACCTTATCAAAAGGAAAATAATTTGCCTAGGTTATTCACAATTAGAAATTGAAATAATGAAAACATCATTTTTAGCTACACAAAACAAAAAAGAAAAAAAAATCTTTGGCATAATAATAATGCATGTATATAGCCATTGATTAAATGCTAATTATGGATCAATGTAAAATATAATAAGCTCTCAAGATTATTGAGTGCATATACCCGAAGCTTTTTTTTTTTCTTTTTTTTTTTTTTTACAGGGCAGGATCCCTTCATTAAGAAAAAGAGACCTTCATGAGTGGTGAAAAGAAGCTCCCAAAGAGCATGCCTGTTTGATTCAGCATTCTTAATATTAATGCTAGTTAGACACTTACCAATTGTTTAAGTTGACTCATCAGAAATAAGAATACCCTTTTCGGGAGTGCCAATGGAGGCAGTATTGGCAATGAGCTCATCTACAAGTTATAAAATGAAAACCTTACTATAATAACAAATGCCCAAAAATAAATGGAGTAAACACCCATTTTAGTCATTTAAAGATACATGTGACATCAATTTAGTCCTTTAAAGAAAATTGATATCAATTTAATCTTTCAATCATGGAAAATAACATGAAAATAATCTTTATGTTATAAATCATGAGAACACCGGGAACCTTAGATTAAGGAACTAAATTGATGTGATTTTCTATGATTGAAGGATTAAATTGATGTAACTTTATATGATTGAAGAACTAAACTGATGTTAACTTTCTTTAAATAACTATATTGATGTCACTTTCTATCATTTATATACTAAATTGACGTCAACTTTTTTTGAAGAACTAAATTGATGTTACCTGTATCTTTAGGAGACTAAAATGAGTATTTACACAAATAAATGTGATGAGACATAGCTAAAAACAAAACTTTTTTGAACAAATAAAAAGACAAAAGGGTGGTAAAAAAACTTGTTTTCACTTATCACTTGAAGTATCAACAAAGATGCATTGCATCTAACAAAAGAAATATGTCCATGTAACTATCCTTTTGGACTTGACTTTCAAAGGAAGACATAAAACAAAAATGTGGGAGTAATTAGACATGATATAAAACAATTGAAGACGAAAAAAACAAAAAGTTGAACGTATGATATATAGCACTTAAAGTGACATCCATAATGTACCCTTCAAATTAGGGGTAAAAAAGTTTAGGGACTAGTTTTTCATACAATTTTCCATAGAAATTCTGTTATGAATTATCCACCCGAAATTGACATATGTAAGTATCGATTTTTTTCAAAATATAAGACGATGGTTCTTAGATACAATTTATACAAAGAAACAAAAAAAGTAACAAACTTGAGGCCTGAGGAGAATAAAGAAGTTGAATCATGAAATATCAGTACACAAAAACTAAATAACGAAATATCTAACCCGTTTTAGGAATTATAATTAAAAAGGAAATCATGCGTGCAAGAACACCAAACCGATGATATACGACAAAAAAATAAAAACTAACAATCAGGACAAAACTAACCAAGTGACTGAAATGAGGCTAAAACAGTGGGAAAATATGCAAATTTTATCAAGAAAAAAAATTGAAGGCAGCAAGTGAAGGCAGAGAATCATTACCATACCATAGTACTTGCTCTTGAAATTAGACATGAATGATAGGAGAAAAGGGTTTTGATTCTACAAGAGAATGACATAGTTGGGAGAGGCTACGATGCGAGTGTGATGACAACAGATGAGGAAGAGAGGAAAATGGGATCAAGGTTTTTGTAATGTTAAGGACAAAGGACTAGGGACAAGGAGGTCGGCGTACTATTCTTGTATCTTGGACTACCATTGGAATAACTACATCCACACCGAAAAACATGGTTTTGGTTTTCCAAATCCACATTCTCAATTCAACAACCCACTTTATCGAGTCAACCCATCTCCATCTTATGCCCAATTGATAATGCAAGCCCAAAACTTATCAAGTTGTAGAACAAACGAAAACAAAAGGCATGCCTGGTTAAACTAAGCTCAACAAATTAGATAGGCGAACACTTATAATGAAATGTTAGGCTTAATTTGAAGACTTTTTAACTGAATTAATTAATTTTTATTGAATTTTTAAATAAATATGTTAGTTGATTGTTAATGTGGTTTATCAAATGGTACGGTGGATAGATTTTGAGTAAAAACTAAGTTTAACATCATTTCAATAAAGCTGGTAGAATATAATTTTGCTCAAATTTTTTGTTTATTGTTGTTTAATTTTTCAAAACACTTAATTAACTATACATTGGCAAGCTATCCTTAATGTAAAATTAGACAAGGGAGACAGACAATTGAATTGAATATGAAATTTATTTTTTAAAAAACAAAGGGAATCAAAACATTGGCATTGTCTAAGAGAATCAAACTAGAAGTTATTATTCCTACATTTTCCAAACATAAGACCTGCGCACCTTTTTTTTTAATCTCCTTCATGTTCTTGGTAAGTTATCCATCCCCTCCAATTCAGGCCAGCCTCAATCTCCAACAAAATACCAGTCACAATAGCTTGTTTGGCGATGATATGTTGCAAATCTTTGTTGCAATATTGACTATATTGGGCCAAAGGAGCTTGTCCTTCTTCAGAGACTCATTTTGAAAAATGTTCCAACCTCAGCTAGTACTTAAAAGCTCTAGATGAGGATTGAATCGAGTAGTGTTGGCAATTCGTAGAGCTTATATGTGTGTGTCTGTAGGTATTAGATTTTATTTTTAGTTTGACTAAACTATTTTCAATATAATATGTAAAAAGTAGATTTTATTGGGTTACGAATTCAAGCCTGGCTCATGGCCTAGTTCATTGAGCCTAAAAGGCTTAGTTGTTACAAAATTCGAGCAGCTTGTGAGCTTGGTGTGAGCTAAACTTCTGCTAAGAAAATGAACACACTTTCTCATTGAGCCAAGTTTAAGTTGAACTTATTCTAAGTTATTTGAGCTTGAGCTAGGTTCGACTCGGCTTTTTACCACCACCCTAGGTATTGAGTACTAACAACCACTGCCATAGTTTTATATTATAGTAGTAGTCACGGTCACGATTGTGTTGCGAATACTGTAATTGTGGACATTGCAATTATTGAGATGCGAATTGTGGCTGCAATGGCTTTAAAATTTTTTAACAAATAATATATTAAATATTTTTTAAAAAAATTTAATATAAAAACCGCAACGTTGCGACTGTTGTGGTTTCATTGCAGCATTTTTGTATGAATGGAGATCAACTCGTAATTGTAGGATGATGTAATTGTGGACACTGTTGCAATCACAATATTACAGCCGCATTAAGTAATGCGATTTGCAACTTAATGCCATTACCATTGCACCAAATATCTAAATGAGTTGTTGGCTAGGTGAAACTCATCCTCAAGTCACCAACTCATACATGAAATCATCTATGTCTTTGGGGATTGGTTGCCATAAGGTAGCAACTCGGATAAGTTATAGGATCAGTCTACATAGGTGACTCACCTCAACTTGGCATCCCCTACTCTTATGATTCATGTTCATTGTTCAACATTACAAACCATGTGATCTTTAATTTCACAACATTAACTGTGTTCTTCATGCATTGGCATTTCTCTAATTGGCATTAATTTCCTTTGATTAGCATAACATTAATCTCTATTGATTAACGCGACATTGATTACCTTTAATTGGCATTCCAATAGATATAAATGGCATTAATTGTCATTAATTTGCATGATGTTTCTTGACCAATATGGCATATACTTGTTTATTGTTTGCTGAACTCTTTTTGCTATGGCTAAAGGGATAGGAACAAATCTCATTTAATCGGGTATCCATGGGTATTTTCCCATGATGGGGTGGGTATTAGGGTTTCTTTTTCTCATGGAATGGGTATAAAATTGAAGTTTAGACACATTCCTTCAACCCTTTCATTTCGCCGCTCTGTTCTTCTTCCCATCTCTACTTCCTAAATAGCAAAGACATAAAAACCTCCTTATAATCTTTGATGTGGTATGCAGGTAAGGATCTTCAGGTAGTACGCAAACCTTCTTAACTAGGCAGGTCCAAGTCTTTAGTGTTCCAAGTCTTCAATTAACAACTAACCAACTGGGTACCTTAACCTGAATTCTAGGTACTAACTTCAATTCCCCATTTTTTTTTTATTGTATAGAATATGGAATTTAGGATATTTTAATCCATCAAGTATGTTTTATGCAAGTTAATCTATCGGATTTGTTTTCTTATAACACAAAAATATCATTGCTCATGAAAAGCATTCCAATCCATCAATCAATTTAAGGACACTATATCATATGATTTACATATTAGGTAATTTTGAAATTTTATGTAGAATTTCTTCATTTTATTTTTTTTATGATTTTTATAATTTTTTTTAATTCAGTTAGGTAACCATGGATATTGACTTCCTCACTGGAGAACAAGGATGAAGACTTGTGGCGGAGGAGCACTCCTCGCATCACCTCATTAACATTCTTAAATAAGGACTCGTTTGTAATTACATACTTAAATTGACCATGAAAGGCCACTTGAGGCATCCCCTAAGCTTAAGGGTGCTCTTCCTCTAGGTACCATATTGGCTTTACTGAGGTTTAGGTTTCGATGAGTTTCATTGTTGGTAAACAATAAACAACCCATGAACATAGGGATTTTACATTTGCCAATCAAGTTCATGGAGGATATTTGACAAGCTAACCTCTAAACATGATAAAAATACTACATTTGTTTATCATAGATTTGTCCATTGTGTTAGCTGACGAGGTATATTTGAAGTCTGATCCTCAATTTCACTTATCCCATAGAAATAGAATGGAAATAGAAATATCTATGATGTTCACTTCTTGTATAATAGGATTAATATGACAAAGTTATATCATATAGTTAAGGCGATAGAAAATTTAGGAATCGAGTTCCTTTTTCTATATAAGAGAAAGTATGCCCTTGATATTTAGAGGAAACTGGCATTGACAGATGTCGGCCTGTAGTATCCTATTGGATTCCAAACATTCAAGCTTCTACCAGGATAGGGGAGCCCTTGTCGATTCGCAGAAGATATCGAAGACTTTTTGGTTAAACCTAAATACCTTATCATCACTTGACCAGACATCTCCTTTCTTGTAAATTAGTTAGTCAATTTCTAACAAGCTCTTGAATAGTCATTGGGATGCGCAATAGAATACTAGTATATCAAAAGGAGCACTAGGTCAAGCCTTCTCTATGAATGGACAAAAGACATACCCAGACATTAGTTTCACAAGATGCAGACTGCGGCGGCTCTCCCTCAGTAGGTGTTCTACCACAGGTTAATTGAACGTATGATTGGAGGCACTTGGTATCTTGAAAAAAGTAAGAACAAGATTATTTTGCAAGGTCAAGTGCAGAAAGCAGAATATCGAAACTATGACATTGGCAACATTGTTGAAACTTAATATAGCTTGAAACAATTGCTTCAAGCCGTTAAAATTTGGGAAGATTGTTAAGCAAAATGCAAATTTGATTTGTGATAATCAAAACAGCTCTGCACATTGGCCTCAAATCCAGTTGTTTCATGAAAGGACCAAAACCCATATAGAGTTTAGACTTGCACTTTATCCGAGAAAAGATTATCTGGATTGCATCGCCAACTAACTTTGTCCAATTCAATGAATCAAATTAGTAGATGATTCCAACAAAAGTCTTCTCAGAGTCC
Organism: Castanospermum australe; assembly: GCA_019955255.1. NCBI lineage: Eukaryota > Viridiplantae > Streptophyta > Magnoliopsida > Fabales > Fabaceae > Castanospermum > Castanospermum australe. The sequence goes on from NSJW01000199.1 coordinate 63,354, forward strand.
TTCGAATTAGTTTATATTTGTAACAAGCTTGAGTGCATATGATTATTGATGCTCCAGCTTGGGGGGAGTGTTTAAATCAATTAGGATTATTTTCATAATATGTAAAGAAATCTGTTAGAATTCAATTAGGATTGTCAGCAATATGTAAATAATCAATTAGGATCATTATTAGAATCACGATTAGATTATGTAATAGGATCATTACCATTAATTTCTTTTTATTGTTACACAAGTTTATTAAAATCTAATATAGAGGACAGTGTATTTTCACTGACTCATTCTCTCAAAACTAAAGGGTTTTATGATCCTTTCTCCTTTCAACAGTATATTTGAAAAAACTCTGATCCTAAAACATCACTGCTGACATAGATGGAATGGAAATGTCTATGGTGGTTATTTCACCTACGATAGGATCAATATGAGAAAAAGTTTTTATTCAAGTATTCGGGCCGGCATAAACTTAGGAACTAAGTTCTTTTTTCCATTTAAGTCATCGAGAAGGAGACACCATTAAAAACCAAATCCTTTATTGTACCATATCTTTCACTCTTTAAGAAGGAACAAATGTGCTTTCAATCAAGATTATTATCTATTGCAAAGGCCAACTTTATTGATTCATGGCTTCCAGTTACCGAAAACCGATTAATAATAATAAAGGATCTCGACCACTAACAAACATCATGAGAATGCTGTATCTTGTCGTATAACACCCTCAAATAGTGCATGTAGACTATATAGAAGGATATATAAGAATAGTTATTTTGGATGGGTTACTTCTCACATTTCTTAAATGGGGTTCGCCTATAATTTTTCATAAACCACAAATCCATGATCCCTCTTATCTCATCTCTACTCAAGGAGACTAATGTTATTCTAACTAAAATCCATGCAAGTTGAGTGCCAATAATATATTCACAAAAAAGGATAAGAATATCATAGAAGAGTTATGTGGCTATATGTTTATGTTATAATTGAAATCACATATTATCTATGAGGTCATCCATACATGCATTGGAGTGGTGTCAAAATAATATGTGGGATTCCCCAATAATTATTACCAACAAAGATATAGTCCATATTAAGTACTTTATGATATTCTTTTGTTTTTTGTCAATATATTATTGGACCTAAACTATATCAGGTTTCCAACTTAAATAAAATCAATCTTCCTTTTGACAGCAGAGATAGGTTATAAGGAATTACGTTTTCGGTTTAAAGCTTGTGAGCCTAATTCCAAGAGAATGTGAGACAAGAGATCCTCTATAACATTTTATCCTTATAAAAGTCTCTCCAAAGTGTAGTTTGTCACACTATTAAAGGTGCACAGATAGAATACAAGGAAGGTTTTATTATTGTCCTAGCTCTTTTCTGTACATGGAGCCTATGAATCATATAAGATGGTGTGCCTTTGCAAGCAGAATCATCTTGATTTTAACTAATATGCTCCTCATTAAAAGTGCTAGACGGGCACTAAAGAATTGGTTTTTAATGTGTCTCCTTTCTAAATGACTTATAT
>NSJW01000200.1:0-70843 GCA_019955255.1 Castanospermum australe
CTTGCTTAGTTGTTACGTTTGCTTTCTTTGATCTATCTTTGACTTCACAGTCAAAATGGTCAAACTTACTAAAGTTTTTATGATCCAAAAGACCTAAGGAATATTTAGGTGACCCTAATCACTCCTTAAACCTTGAAGGTTTTAAAATATCTCTAGCTTCTTGGTTCTCGTCTAACTGAGACGTTAAGTTTCCCTCCTTTTGATTAATCTTTGACTTTATGGTCAAATGGTCCTCTTTAACAAAGTTTTTTTATTCGAGTGACCAAGTCAATATCTAAGGGTCTCTAATCACTCCTTAAAACTTCAAAGGTTTCAAAATGTCCCTAGTTTCTTTGTTCTCGTCTCATTTAGTGGTTAAGCTTACTTCCTTTTGATCTACCTTTTGACTTTATGGTCAAATGGTCAAACTTAGCAAAGGTTTTTGTGACTTCCGAATGGCCTAGCAAATGATTTGAGAGACCCCAATCACTGCATTAAAGCTTCATGGTTTGAACATATCTCTAGCCTCTTCGTTCTTATCTTACTTAGGGTTAAGGTTGCTACATTTTGTTCTATCTTTGACTTTGTGGTCAAGATGGCAAACACAATTGAAAGTTTTGTGATCCGAAAGGCCTAGGCAATGTTTAAGTGACCCCAATTGCTCCTTAAACATCAAGGTTTAAAAATATCTCTAGTGTCTTTGTTCTCATCTAACTTAGATGTTAAGTTTGCTTTTTTTTTTTTTAATCTATCTTTGACTTCATGGTCAAATGATTAAACTTACCAAATTTTTTGTGGTCCAAAAGGCTAAGGCAATGTTTGAGTGACCCCAATCACTCCATAAAGCTTCTAGATTTGAAAATACCTCTAGCTTCTCCATTCACATCTTACTTAGTGGTTAAGCTTGCTTTCTTTTGATCTATCTTTGATTTTATGGTCAAATAGTCAAACTTGCCAAAGTTTTTGTCATCCAAAAAGCCTAGGAAATATTTGAGAGACCCCAATCACGCCTTGAAGATTCAAGGTTTGAAAATATCTATAGCTTCCTCCGTCTCGCCTAACTTGGTCGTTAAGTTTACTTTCTTTTTCTTTATCTTTGACTTTATAGTCAAATCGTCAAACTTGGCTTTTGCGATCCGAAAGCCCTAGGCAACGTTTGAGCGAATCCAATCACTCCTTAAAGCTTCAAGGTTTGAAAAATATCACTAGCTTCTTCCTTTTGATCTGTCTATAACTTTATGGTCAAATGGTCAAACTTATTAATGTTTTGGTGATCCGAATGGTCTAGGCATTGTTTGAGTGACCCCAATCACCCCTTAAGGCTTCAAGGTTACAAAATATCTCTAACATGTTCATTCTCATCTTACTTAGTGGCTAAGTTTGCTTCATTTTGATATATATTTGAGTTTATGGTCAAATAGGTTAAATTTAGCAAAGTTTTTATGATCCGAAAGGGCTAAGCAATATTTGAGTAACACTAATCACTCCTTAAAGTTTCATAGTTTGAAACTATCCCTAGTTTCTTCGATCTTATCTTACTAAGTGGATTAGTGTGCTTCCTTTTGATCTGTGTTTGACTTTATGGTCAAACGGTGAAACTTAGCAAAGCTTTTGTGAACCAAAAGGCCTAGGCAATGTTTGAGTGACCCTAATCACTCCTTAAAGCTTCAAGGTTTGAAAAATATCTCTAGCTTCTTTGTTCTCGTCTAACTTACACGTTTAGTTTGTTTCCTTTTGTTTTGTATTTGACTTTATTGTCAAATGGTCAAACTTAGCAAAGTTTTGGCGATTTGAAAGGCCTAGGCAATGTTTGAGTGATTACAATCACACCTTAAAGCATGAAGGTTTGAAAAAATCTCTAACTTCCTCCTTCTCGTCTAACTTATATGGTAATTGTGCTTCCTTTTTATCTATGTTTGACTTTATGGTAAATGGTTAAGCTTAGCAAATTTTTTATGATTTGAAAGGCTTAGGCAATGTTTGAGTGACCTAATCACTCCGTAAAGCTTCAAAGTTTTAAAATATCTCTAGCTTCTATGTCCTCATCTAACATAGACATTAAGTTTGCTTCTTTTTGATCTATCTTTGACTTTATCATCAAATGGTCAAACTTAGCAAAGTTTTTGCGATCTGAAAGGCCTATCATTGTTTGAGTGACCCCAATCACTCCTTGAAGCTTCAAGGTTTGAAAATATCTCTAGCTTCCTCCTTCTCGTCTAACTTGGACCTAAAGTTTGCTTCCCTTTAATCTATCTTTGACTTTATGGTCACATGATCAAACTTAGCAAATTTTTTCTGATCCGAAAGGCCTAGCTAGTGTTTTAGTGATCCTAATCACTCCTTAAAGCTTCACGGTTTGAAAATATCTTTAGTTTCTTTGTTCTTGTCATACTTAGTGGTTAAGTCTGCTTGCTTTTGTTCTATCTTATACTTTATGGCCAAATGGTCGAACTTAGCAAAATTTTTGTGATCGAAAAGGCCTAGGCAATGTTTGAGTGACCCTTATCACTCCTTAAAGCTTTAAGGTTAGAAAATATCTTTGACTTCTTCTTCGTCTCTTCAAACTTAGATGTTAAGTTTGTTTCCTATTGAATCTATCTCTGAGTTTATTGTCAAATGATCAAACATAGCAAAGTTTTTATGATCTGAAAGGCCTTGGCAATGTATGAGTGAGCCCAATCACTCCTCAAAGCTCATGGTTTGAAAATATCTTTAGCTTCTTTGTTCTCATCTTACTTTGTGGTTTAAGCTTGCTTCCTTTTAATTTATCTTTGACTTTAGGGTCAAATGGTCAAACTTAGCACAGTTTCTGTCATCCGAAAGCCCTAGGCAATGTTTGAGTAACCTCAATCACTCCTTAAAGATTCAGGGTTTAGAAATATCTCTAGCTTCCTCTTTCTTGTCAAACTTTGACCACAAGTTTAGTTCGTTTTGTTCTATCTTTGACTTTATGGTCAAACTTAGCAAAGATTTTGTGATCCAAAAGACTTAGGCAATGTTTCAGTGACCCCAATCACTCCTTAAAGCTTCAAGTTTGAAAACATCACTAGTTTCTCTATTCTCTCGGCTTACTCAGTGGTTAAACCTACTTCCTTTTAATCTATCTTTTAGATTCTGGTCAAGTGGTCAAACATAGCAAAGTTTTTGTGATCCAAAAGGCTTAGACAATATTTGAGTGACTCTAATCACTCCTTAAAGCTTCAGGGTTTGAAAATATCTCTAGCTTCTTGGTTCTCGCCTATCTTAGAAGTTAAGCTTGCTCCTTTTGATCTGTGTTTTGATTTTATGGTCAAATGGTCAAACTTAGCAAAGTTTTTGTGATGCGAATGACCTAGGCAATGCATGAGTGACCCCAATCACTCCCTAAAGCTTCACAATTTGAAAAATATCTCTAGTTTATTCGTTCTCATCTTACTTTGTGGTTAAGTTTGCTTCCTTTTGTTCGATTGATAAATCATTTATTGCATATCTTTATTATGATATTTTTTAGTTATTCTCTGATATTTGAAATGAATTTATGATTTATTATGTGTAAATTGATTTATTATTATGATACTTATGCATTATGATTTACTTAATTCAAGCATTAATCAATTTTACTTTTTCAAAGAGATGAGAGTTGCTTTGAGAGATGATTAAAGAAACCAAGGGAGTTTTTTGGTTGGTAGCTTAGAAAGGTGTAAATGGAAGGACTTTCATAATTCATTCTTATTCAACATTGGGCATTCTATTTTTCATGTATGTTTGATCAAATTTTTGCATTGAATTTTTGAGTTCTTAGATAAGGTATATGTGCATGAAAGTAATCACTAATTGCCTCGCTAGAACAAGTCCTCTACCCCTTTTAAGACAAAATTATAGGCATCACTAAGTTAAGGAGATGATTTAGGTGATTAAAAGAAATTGTATGTATTCCTCCCAAGAGTACAAAAGTGATAAGTGTGGGGGTGGATAGAAAGTCTATCAAATAAAAAAAAAAACAGAAGAAAAACAAGGTGTTGGCGTGGATAAACTTTGTGATATGTGGATTAGGAGCACGGTTATGAATTTGCATCCTTTGGCTTGGACAAAAGTTTGTGATATGTGGATTAGGTGCACGGTCACAAATTTGAATCATTTGGCTCGAGCTTTTGATCTGTGGATTAGGCACACGGTCAAAAGCTTAGGCCGCGCTAACGCAATATCTATTAAAAAAAAAGCTAAAAAAAATAGAAAGACAAGAAAAAACCATGGATGTTTGAAAGTTTGATAAAGTCCTAATGATCCTTAATAAAGTATTTGCATTACAAAAGTGGAGATAAAGGTATTGGTTGCACCTTTGAGATTTTTCAGAAACTAGTTCTGTCAATTCATTAGAGGCATTAGAGGACTGCCTATTGTGCATATTCTTATCTAAACGCAAGAGGATTCTTGAGATTGATTTGTGAAAACATGTTTTGAGTAATGGTTTGTGCTTTGTTAAACATCAATGCTTGATTGATCAACCATTAAATGCTTTTATAAGTTATTTGTATATAATCTTTCTTTAGGTTGTGTTTGAAACTCTTGATTTGCAATTCTTATCATTTCATTAGAAAATACCGTCCATCTACATTTAAATTTCTTTTCATTGCTTGAGTGACTCCAATCACTCCTTAAAACTTCAATGTTTTAAAATATCTCTAGCTTCTTATTTCTCATCTAACTTAGACGTTAAGTTTGCTTCCTTTTATCTATCTTTGACTTTATGGTCAAACTTAAAGAAGTTTTTGTGATCCAAGTGGCCTAGGTAATGTTTGAAGAACACCAATCACTTCTTAAAGCATCAAGGTTTGAAGATATCTCTAGCTTCCTCCTTCTCGTCTAACTTGGATGTTAAGTTTGCTTTCTTTTGACGTATTTTTGACTTTATGGTCAAATGGTCAAACTTAACAAAGTTTTTTTTGATCCGAATGGCATAGGTAAAGTTTGAAGGACCCCAATCAGTCCTTAAAGTTCCAAGATTTGAAAATATTACAAGTTTCTTCGTTCTCGTCTTACTTACGTGTTAAGCTTGCTTCCTTTTGATCTATCATTGAATCTTAAGGTCAAATGGTCAAACTTAGTAAAGTTTTTGTGATGCAAATAGCCTAGGCAATGTATAAATGACCCTAATCACTCCTTCAAGCATCAACGTTTGAAAATATCTCTAGCTTCATCATTCTCGTCTAACTTAGACATTAAGTGTGCTTCCTTTTGATCTATCCTTGACTTTATGGTCAAATGGTCAAAATTAGCAAAGTTTTTGTTATCCGAAAGGCCTAGGCAATATTTTAGTAGCTCCAATCACTCCTTAAAGCTTCGAGGTTTGAAAATATCTCTAACTTCTTCGTTCTCTTCTAACTTAGATGTTAAGTTTACTTCCTTTTCATCTGTCTTTGATTTTATAGTCAAATGGCCAAACTTAGTAAAATTTTTGTGGTCTGAATGGCTTAGGTAGTGTATGAGTGACCCCAATCACTCCTTCAATATCAAGGTTTGAAAATATTTCTAGTTTCTTTGTTATCATCTTACTTTGTGGTTAAGTTTGCTTTATTTTGATCTATCTTTAACTTTATGTCAAATGGTCAAACTTAGTAAAGTTTTTGTGATTCGGATGGCCTAGGCAAAGTTTGAATGACTTCAATCACTCCTTAAAGCATTAACCTTTGATAATATGTCTAGCTTCTTCGTTCTCATGTAAGTTCAATGTTATGTTTGCTTCCTTTAGATTTGTCTTTGACTTTATTGGCAAATGGTCAAAACATTAGCAAAGTTTTTGTCATCCAAAAAACCTAGCCAATGTTTGAGCGACTCCAATCACTCCTTAAAGCTTCAAGGTTTGAAAATATCTATAGCTTCTTCGTTCTCGTCTAACTTAGACATTAAGTTTGCTTCTTATTAATCTATCTTTGACTTTATGGTCAAATGGCCAAACTTAGCAAAGCTTTCGTGATTCCTTTACATCTGTTAAGTTTGCTTTCTTTTGTCCTATCTTTGACTTTATAGTCCATATGGTCAAAATTAGCAAAGTTTTTGTGATGTGAATGGCCTAAGCAATGTATAAGTGACCCCAATCACTCATTAATGCTTCAAGGGTTGAAAATATCTCTAGCTTCTCTAGTCACATCTTACTTAGTGGTTAAGCTTGCTTCCTTTTGATCTATCTTTAACTTTAAGGTCAAATGGTCAAACTTAGAAAAGTTTTTGTGATCTGAATGGCCTGGGAAATGTTCAAGTGACCCTAATGACTCCTTAAAGTTTCAAGGTTTGAAAATATCTCTAGCTTCTTCATTCTCTTCTTATTGGTGAAGCTTGCTTCCTCTTAAACTAGGTTTGACTTTATGGTCAAATGGCCAAACTTAGGGTAGATTTTGTGATCTGAAAGGCCTAGGAAATGTTTGAGCAACCCAAATCACTCCTTAATGCTCAATGTTTAAAAATATCTCTAACTTCTTCGTTCTTATCTAACTTAGACGTTAGGTTTGCTTCCTTTTGATCTATCTTTCACTTTATGGTCAAATTGTCAAACTTTGCAAAGTTTTTGTGATCAAAAAGTCCTAGGTAATGTTTGAGTAACCTCAATCACTTTTTAAAGCTTCAAGGTTTGAAAATATTTATAGCTTCTTTGTTCTCATCTTACTGAGTGGATAAACTCGCTTCCTTTTGATTTATCTTTGACCTTATGGTCAAACTTAGCAAAATTTTGGTGATCTGAAAGGCATAGGAAAAGTTTGAGTGTCTCTAATCAATCCTTAAATCTTCATGGTTTCTAAATATCTATTGCTTCTTCGTTTTTGTGTAACTCAGACGTTAAGTTTGCTTCATTTTAATCTATATTTGACTTTATGGTCAAATGTAGCGAAGTTTTTGTAATCTGAATAGCCTAGATAATATTTGAATGATCCTAATCGCTCTTTAAAGCATCAACCTTTGAAAATATCTCTAGTTTGTTTGTTCTCATCCAACTTTGACGTTAAGTTTGTTTTCTTTTGATCTATCTTTGACTTTATGGTCAAATGATCAAACTTAATAGAGTTTCAGTGATCTGAATTTCCTATGCAGTGGTTGAGTGACCCTAATCACTCCTTAAAGCTTCAAGGTTTAAAAATATGTGTAGCTTCTACGTTCTCATCTATCTTAGATGTTAAGTTTACTTCCGTTTGATCTACTTTTGACTTTAGGGTCAAATGGTCAAACTTAACAAAGTTTTTGTGATCAGAAAGGCCTACATAATGTTTGAGTGACTCTAATCACTCCTTAAATCTTCATGGTTTGAAAATATCACTAGCTTCCTTGTTCTCGTCTAACCTTAGATGTTAAGTTTGCTTCTTGTTAATCAATGTTTGACTTTATGCTCAAATGGTCAAATTTAGCAAAGTTTTTGTAATCCAGAAAGCTTAAGAAATATTTGAGTGGCTCCAATCACTCATTAAAGCATCATGGTATGAAAATATCTTTTGCTTCTTCGTTCTCGTCTAACTTAGACGTTAAGTTTGCTTCCTTTTGATCTATCTTTAACTTTATGGTCAGATGGTCAAACTTAAGAAAACTTTTTGTGAGCCAAAAGGCCTAGGCAATGTTTGAGTGACCCCAATCACTCCTTCTAGCTTCATGGTTTGAAAATATCTACAGCTTCTTCAATCTCGTGTTACTTAGTGGTTAAGGTAGCTTGCTTTTGATATATCTTTGACTTTATGGTCAAATGGTCAAACTTAGCAAAGCTTCTGTGATCTGAATGGCCTAGGAAACGTTTCAGTGACCCAAATTACTCCTTAAAGCTTCAAGGTTTAAAAATATCTTTAACTTTTTTGTTCTCGTCTAACATAAACGTTAAGTTTGCTTTATTTTGATATATCTTTGATTTTATGGTCAAATGGTCAAACTTATCGAAGTTTTTGTAACCCGAATGACCTATGCCATAGTTGAGTGACCTTAATCACTCCTCAAAGCTTCAAGGTTTGAAAATATCTCCAGCTTATTCATTCTCGTCTAACTTAGCATTAAGTTTGCTTCATTTTGATATATCTTTAACTTTATGGTTAAATGGTCAAACTTAGCAAAGTTTCTTTGACCCGAAAGGCCTAGGACATCTTTGATGATCCCAATCACTCCTTAAAGCATCATGGTTTGAACAATATCTTTTGCTTCTTCGTTCTCATTTAACTTAGATGTTAAATTTGTTTCCTTTCGATCTATCTTTAACTTTATGCTGAAGTGGTTAAACTTAGCAAAGCTTTTGTGATCGGAATGTCCTGGGCAATGTTTGAGTGACCTAAATCTCTCCTTAGAGCTTCAAGGTTTGAAAATATCCCTAGCTTGTTCATTCTTGTCTAACTTAGACATTAAGTTTGCTTCCTTTTGATCTATCTTTGATATTAAGGTCCAATGGTCAAACATAGTGAAGTTTTTGTGATCCAAAAGGTGTAGGAAATATTTGAGTATCCCAATCACTTCTTAAAGCTTCAAGGTTTAGAAATATCTCTAGTTTCTTTGTTCTCGCCTAGCTTAAACATTAAGTTTGCTTCCTTTTGGTCTATCTTGGACTTTATGGTCAAATGGTGAAACTTAGCAAAGCTTTTGTGATCCGAATGGCCTAGGCAATGTTTGAGTGACCCTAATCACTCCTTAAAGCTTCATGGTTTGAAAATATCTCTCGCTTTTTCATTCTCATCAAACTTAGACGTGAAGTTTGCTTCATTTTGATCTATCTTTGTCTTTATGGTCAAACCTACCAAAGTTTTGCGGAACCAAAAAACCTAGGAAATGTTTGAGTGACCCCAATCACTCCATAATACTTTGAGGTTTGAAAATATCTCTAGCTTTTTTGTTGTCGTCCAACTTAGACATTAAGTTTGTTTCCTTTTGATCTATCTTTGACTTTATGGTCAAATGGTCAAACTTTGCAAAGATTTGTGATGATCTGAAAGGCCTAGGCAATGTTTGAGTGTCGCCAATCACTCCATAAAGCTTCAAGGTTTCAAAATATCTCTAGCTTCCTTGTTCTCATCTAACTTTGACGTTAAGTTTACTTCCTTTTTATCTATCTGTAACTTCATGCTCAAATGGTTAAACTTAGCAAAGCTTTTATGATAGGAATGGCCTAGGCAATGTTTGAGTGACCCTAATCACTCCTTAAAGCTTCAAGGCTAGAAAATATCTCTAGCTTCTTCGTTCTCCTCTAACGTAGACGTTTACTTTGCTTCATTTTGATCTATCTTTGACTCTACGATCAAATAGTCAAACTTAACAAATTTTTTGTGATCCAAATGCTCTAGGCAATGTATGAGTAACCCCAATCACTCCTTAAAGCTTTAAGGTTTGAAAATATCTCTAGCTTCTTCCTTCTCCTCTAATGTAGACGTTAAGTTTGCATCATTTTGATCTATCTTTGACTTTATCGTCAAATTGTCTAACTTAACAAGGTTTTTGTGATCCAAAAAACCTATTAAGTGTTTGAGTGACCCCAATCAGTGCTAAAGCTTTAAGGTTTGAAAATATCTCTAGATTCTTCATTCCCGTCTAACTTAGACATTAAGTTTGCTTCCTTTTGATTTATAATGGTCAAACTTAGCAAAGTTTTTGTGATTCGAAAGGCCTAGAAAAAATTTAAGTGACCCCAATCACTCCTTAAAGCTTCATGTTTGATAAATACCTCTAGCTTCTTCAATTCTCATCTAACTTAAACATTAGATTTGCTTCCTTTTAATCTATCTTTGGACTTTATGGACAAATGGTCAAACTTAGCAAAGCTTTTGTGAATCCAAATGGCCTCGGCAATGCTTTGAGTGATCCCAATCGCTCCTTAAAGCTTCAAGGTTTGAAAATATCTCTAACTTCTTCATTCTCGTCTAACGTAAGATGTTAAGTTTGCTTCCTTTAGATCTGTCTTTGACTTTATGGTCAAATGATCAAAGGGTAAGCAAAGTTTTTGTGAACCGAAAGGTCTAGGAAATGTTTGAGTGAACGCAGTCACTTGTTAAAGCTTCAAGGCTTTGAAAATATCTCTAACTTCTTTGTTCCCATCTAACTTTGATGATATGTTTGCTTCCTTTTGACCTATTGTCAAACTTAGAAAAGCTTTTGTGATCCAAATGGCCTAGGCAATGTTTGAGTGATCCAATCACTCCTTGAAAGCTATAAGGTTTGAAGAATATCTATAACTTCTTCGTTTCCATCTAACTTTGACGTTAAGTTTGCTTACTTTTGATCTATCTTTGACATTTATGGTCAAATGGACAAACTTAGCAAAGTTTTTTTTTGTAATCCGAAAGGTCTAGGAAATGTTTGAGTGACCCTGAATCACTCCTTAAAGCATGAAAGTTTTAAAATATCTCTAGCTTCTTCGTTCTCGTCTAACTTAGACATTAAGTTTACTTCCTTTTAATCTACCTTTGACTGTAAATTGAAATGGTCTAACTTAGCAAAGTCTTTGTGATCCAAAAGTGATATGAACCCGCCTAACTCCATCTCAAAAGCTAGCTCGTAAGGGGAGGGTTGCGAACCCATATATATAGCACCCAAGACCACCTGATAAGACCGATGTGGGACTTCTCATGATGAATCCACATCACGCCCAACCCCTTTAGACTGCACGTCCTCGTGCAGGGGACCCCGGCATGGGATATTACTCACCCACCATGGCATCGACCGCCACAGGCAGGCTCTGATACCACATGATATGAACCCGCCTAACTCCATCTCAAAAAGCTAGCTCGTAAGGGGAGGGTTGCGAACCCATATATATAGCACCCAAGACCACCTGATAAGACCGATGTGGGACTTCTCATGATGAATCCACATCAAAAAGGCCTAGGAAATGTTTGACTGACCCCAATCACCCCTTAGAGCTTCAAGCCTTGAAAATATCTCTAACTTCTTCATTCCTATCTAACTTAGACGTTAAGTTTGCTTCCTTTTGATCTATCTATGACTTTATGGCCAAATGGTCAAGCTTACCAAAGTTTTTGTGATTCAAAAGGTCTAGAAAATGTTTAAGGGACCCAATCACTCCATAAAGCTACAAGGTTTGAAAATACCTTGAGGTTCTTCGTTGTTGTCTAACTCAGACGTTAAGTTTGCTTCCTTTTAATCTATCTATGATTTTTTGGTCAAATGGTCAAACTTAGCAATGATTTTATGATCCAAATGGCCTAGGCAATGTTTGAGTGACGCCAATCACTCTTTAAGGCATCAAGGTTTGAAAATATTTCTAGCTTCATCGTTCCTGTCTAACTTAGACAATAAGTTTGCTTCCTTTTGATCTATCTTTAACTTTATGGTCAAGTGGTCAAACTTAGCAAAGTATTTATGCTACCGAATGGCCTAGGTAATATTCATGAGTAACCCCAATTTCACTCCTTATAAGTTTTAAAGTTTGAAAATATCTCTAGCTCTTCTTTCCTCTTCTTACTTTAGTGGTTAAGCTTGCTTCCTTTTGATCTATCTTTGACTTTAAGGTCAAACGGTGACACTTAGCAAGGTTTTTGTGATCTGAATGGACTAGGCAATGTTTGTGTGACCCCAATCACTCCTTCAAGATTCAAGGTTTGAAAATATCTTTAACTTCTTCATTCTTGTCAGACATATACGTTAAGCTTGCTTCCTTTTGACTATCATTGACTTTATGGTCAAATAGTCAAACTTATCAAAGTTTTTATGATCCGAATGACCAAGGAAATGTTTAAGTGACCCCAATCACTCCTTAAAGCTTCATTGTTTGAAAATATCTCTAACTACTTCGTTGTCATTTAACGTAGACATTAAGTTTAGTTCTATTTTATCGATCTTAGTCTTTATGGTCAAATGGTCAAACTTAACAAAGCTTTTGTGATCCGAATGGCCTAGGCAATATTTGAGTGATCCCAATCATTCTTCAAAGCTTCAAGGTTTGAAAATGTCTCCAACTTCTTCATTCCCGTCTAAACTTAGATGTTAAGTTTGCTTTCTTTTGATCTATCTTTGACTTTATTGTCAATTGGTCAACTTAGCAATATTTTTGTGATTTGAAAGGTCTAAGAAATGTTTGAGTAACCCCAATCGCTCCTTAAAGCATCGAGGTTTGAAAATATATCTAGCTTCTTTGTTCTCGTCTTACTTAGATGTTAAGTTTCTTTCTTTTTTATCTATCTTTGACTTTATGGTTAAATAGTCAAACTTAGCAAATCTTTTGTGGTCCAAATGGCCAAGGCAATGTTTGTGTGACCCCAATCACTCGTTAAAGCTTCATGGTTTGAAAATATCGCTAGTTTTTTTCGTTCTAGTCTAACTTCGTCATTAGATTTGCTTCATTTTTGACCTATCTTTGACTTTTTACATAAATGGTCAAATTTAGTAAAGCTATTGTCATCGGAATAACCTAAGCATTGTTTGAGTAACCCCAATCACTCCTTAAAGCTTCAAAGGTTTGAAAATATCTTTAACTTCTTCATTCTTGTCTAGCATAGACATTAAGGTTTGCTTTATTTTGATCTATCTTTGACTTCATAGTCAAATGGTCAAACTTAGCATAACATTTGGGGTCCAAATGGCCTAAGCAAAGTTTGAGTGACCCCAATCACTCTTGAAAGCTTTATGGTTTGAAAATATCTCCAACTTCATCGTTGTAGTCTAACTTTGACGTTAAGTTTGCTTCTTTTTGACCTATATTTGACTTTATGCTTAAATGCTCAAATTTAGCAAAGCTATTGTCATCGGAAAGGCCTAAGCAATGTTTAAGCAACCCCAATCACTCCTTAAAGCTTCAAGATTTGAAAATATCTTTAACTTACTCATTCTCGTCTAACATAGAAAGTTATGTTTACTTCATTTTGATCTATCTTTGACTTTTTTTGCCAAATACTCAAACTTACCAAAGTTTTTGTGGTTTGAAAGGTCTAGAAAATGTTTGAGTGACCCCAATCCCTCCATAAAGCTATGAGGTTTGAAAATACCTTTAGGTTCTTTTGTTGTCGTCTAACTTAGACGTTAAGTTTACTTCGATTTGATCTATCTTTGATTTTTGAGTCAAATGGCCTAACTTAGCAATGCTTTTGTGATCCGAATGGCATAGGCAATGTTTAAGTGACCCCAATCACTCCTTAACGCATCAAGGTTTGAAAATATCTTTAGCTTCTTCGTTCTCGTCTAACTTAGACATTAGGTTTGCTTGCTTTTGACCTACCTTTGACTTTAAGGACAAATGGTCAAACATAGCAAAGTATTTGTGATCCAAATGGCCTAGGCAACGTTTGAGCGACCCCAATCACTTCTTAAAGCATCAAGGTTTGAAAATATCTCTAACTTCTTCGTTCCCGTCTAGCTTAGACGTTATGTTTGCTTCCTTTTGATCTACCTTTGACTTTTGGTCAAATGGTCATACTTAGCAACGTATTTGTAGTCCGAATGGCCTCAGCAATATTTGAGTGACCCCAATCTCTCCTTAAAGGTTTATGGTTTGAAAATATCTCTAGCTCTTCTTTCTCGTCTCAAGGTTTGAAAATATCTCTAGCTCCTCCGTTTTCATCTTACTAAGTGGATAAGCTTCTTCTTTTTAATCTATCATTAATTTTATGGCCAAATGGCCAAACTTAGCTAAGTTTTTGTGATCCAAAAGGATAAGACAATGTTTTAGTGACCCAATCACTCCTTAAAGCTTCAAGGATTGAAAATATCTCCAATTTCTTCGTTCTTGTCTTACTTTCTGGTTTGCTTCCTTTTGATCTATTTTCAACCTTACAGTCACATGGTCAAAACTAAGCAAAGTTTTTATGATCCGATAGGCTTAGGAAATGTTAGAGTGGCCCAAATCACTCCTTAAAGCTTCAAGGTTAAAAAATATTTTTAAGTTCTTCGTTCTCATCTTACTTAGTGGTTAAGCTTGCTTTCTTTTTTATCTATCTTTGACTTTATGGCCAAATGGTCAAATATAGAAATGTTTTTGTGATCCGAAAGGTCTAGGCAATGCTTTAGTGACTCTAATCACTTCTTAAAGCTTTAAGGTTTAAAAATATCTCTAGCTTCCTCTTTCTCATCTAACTTGGACATTAAGTTTGCTTGCTTTTAATCTGTCTTTGACTTTTCGCTCAAATGGTCAAACTTACCAAAGTTTTTGTAATCAAAATGGCCTAGGCAATATTTGATTGACGCCAATCGCTCCTTAAAACATCAATGACTGAAAATATCTATAGTTTTGTCATTCTCGTCTTTCTTAGTTTTTAAGTTTGCTTCCTTTTGTTCTATCTTTGACTTTAAGGTCAAATAGTGAAACTTTGCAAACTTGTTGTGAGACAAATGGTCTATGAAATGGTTGAGTGACCCCAGTCAGTCCTTAAAGCGTCAAGGTTCAAATATATCTCTACCTTCTTCGTTCTCGTCTAATTTACACGTTATACTTCTTTTTTTTTATCTATCTTTGACTTTATGGTCTAATGGTCAAACAGCAAAGTTTTTGAGGTCCAAATGGCCTAGGCAATGTTTGAGTGACCTCAATCACTCCTTAAAGTATCATCATTTGAAAATATCAATAGCTTTTTCGTTCTCATCAAACTTAGACGTTATGTTTTTCTTCCTTTTGATCTATTTTTAACTTTAAAGGTCAAATGGTCAATAATATCTCCTTAAAGCTTTAGGGTTTGATAATATCTCTAACTTCTTCATTCTCATCTAACTTCGACGTTAAATTTGCTTCCTTTTAATTTATCTTTGACTTTATGGTCAAATGGCCGAACTTAACAAAGTTTTTGTAATCCGAATGACCTAGGCATTGTTTGATTGACTGTAATCACTCCTTAAAGTTTCAAGGGTTTGAAATTACTTCCAGTTTTCTCGTTCTCATCTTACTTAGTATTTTAGCTTGCTTCCTTTCGATCTATCATTGACTTTATGGTCAAATGGTCAAACTTAGTAAAGTTTTTGTGATCTGAAAGGCCAAAGCAATGTTTGAGTGAACACCAATCACCCCTTAAAGCTTCAAGGTTTGAAAATATCTATTGCTTCTTCATTCTCGTCTTACTTAGTGGTGAAGTTTGCTTGCTTTTATTCTATCTTTGGGTTTATGGTTAAATAGTCAAACTTAGCAAAGTTTTTGTGATCTAAAAGGCCTAGGCAATATTTGAGTTAGTCCCAATCACTCCTTCAAAGCATTAAGGTTTGATAATATCTCTAGCTTCTTCGTTCTCATCTAATTTAGATGTTAAGTTTGCTTCCTTTTGATCTATCATTGACTTTATGGTCAAATGGTCAAACTTAGCAAAGGTTTTTGTGATTCGAATGTCCTAGGCAATATTTGAGTGACACTAATCACTCCTTAAAGTTTCAAGGTTTTGAAAACATCTCTAGCATCCTTGTTCTCATCTTACTTAGTGGTTAAGTTTGCTGCATTTTGTTCTATCTTTGACCTTATGATTAAATGGTCAAACTTAGCAAAGTTTTTGAGATCCAAAAGGCCTAGGCAATGTTGGAGTAACCCCAATCACTCCACAAAGCTTCAGGATTTAAAAATATCTCTAGCTTCTTCGTTCTCGTCCAGCTTAGACGTTAAGTTTGCTTCTTCGTTCTCGTCCTAAGCAAAGTTTTACTCCAATCACTCTTTAAAGCTTCAAGTTTTGAAATATCTCTAGCTTCTTTGTTCTCCAATAACTTAGACGTTAAGTTTGCTTTCTTTTGATCTATCTTTGACTTTATAGTCAAATGGTCAAATTTAGCAAAGTTTTTGTGATTTGAATGGCCTAGGCAATGTATGAGTGACGCTAATCACTCCTTAAAAACTTCAAGGTTTAAAATTGTCTCTAACTTTTCCATTCTCATCTTATTTAAGGGTTAAGCTTGCTTTCTTTTGATCTATCATTTGATTTTATGGTGAAATGGTCAAACTCAGCAAAGTTTTTGTGATCCGAAAGGCCTAGGCAATGTTTGAGTGACCCCAATCACACCTTAAATCTTCAAGGTTCGAAAATATCACTAGTTTCTTTGTTCTTCATCATACTTAGTGGTAAAGTTTACTTCCTTTTGTTCTATCTTTGACATTGTGGTCAAATGATCAAACTTAGCAAAGTTTTTGAGATCCAAAATGCCTAGGCAATGGTTGAGTCACCCCAATCACCCTTAAAGCTTCAAGGTTTGAAAATATCTCCAGCTTCTTCGTTCTCGTCTTACTTAGTGGTTAAGTTTGCTTCCTTTTGATCTATCTTTATCTTTATGGTCCAAATGGTCAAACTTTAGTAAAGTTTTTTGTGATCCAAATGGCCTATGCAATCGTTGAGTCACCCTAATCACTCCTTGAAGCTTCAAGGTTTGAAAATATCTCTAACTTCTTCTTCGTTCTCCTCTAACGTAGACGTTAAGTTTGCTTTATTTTTTTATCTATCTTTGACTTTATACTAAATCAGTCTAACTTAGACATTTAGTTTGCTTCCTTTTGATCTATCATTGATTTTATGGTCAAATGCCTAAGTGTAGCCAATTTTTTGTGATCCAAATGGCCTAAGCAAAGTTTGAGTGACCACAATCACTCCTTAAAGCTTCAAGGTTTGAAAATATCACTAGTTCCTTTGTTCTTGTCTTACTTAGTGGTTAAGTTTGCTTTCCTTTTATTCTATCATTTGGACTTTATGGTCAAATGGTTAAACTTAGAAAAAAAAATTTTGTGATCCAAATGTGCTGGGCAAAGTTCGAGTGACCCCAATCTCTTGTTAAAGCTTCGAGGTTTGAAAATATCATTAGTTTCTTCGTTCTCGTCATACTTAGTGGTAAAGTTTGCTTCCTTTTGTTCTATCTTTGACATTACGGTCAAATGATCAAATTTAGCAATGTTTTTGCCATCCAAAAGGCCAAGGCAATGTTTGAGTGACACTAATCTCCCTTTGAAGTTTCGAGGTTTGAAAATATGTCTAGCTTTTTTCATTCCCATCTAACTTAGATGTTAAGTTTGCTTCCTTTTGATTTGTCTTCGTCTTTATGGTCAAATGGTAAAAACTTTGCAAAGTTTTTTGTGATTCAAATGGCCTATGCAATTGGTTGAAGTCACCCTAATCACTCTTTGAAGCTTCAAGGTTTGAAAATACCTCTAACTTCTTCGTTCTCGTCCAACTTAAACGTTATGTTTGCTTCCTTTTGATCTATCATTGACTTTATGGTCAAATGGTCAAACTTAGCCAATTTTTTGTGATCCGAATGGCCTGGGCAAAGTTCGAGTAACCCCAATCACTCCTTAAAGCTTTAAGGTTTGAAAATATCACTAGTTTCTTCGTTCTTGTCATACTTAGTGGTTAAGTTTATTTCCTTTTGTTATATTTTTGACTTTATGGTCAAATGATCAAACTTAGCAAAAAAAATTTTTATCTAAAAGGCCTAGGCAATGTTTGAGTGACACCAATCACTTCTTAAAGCTTCATGGTTTGAAAATATCTCTAATTTCTTCTAACTTAGAAGTTAGGTTTGCTTGCTTTTGATCTATCTTTGACTTTATTGTCAAATGGTCAAATCGTAAAACTTAAGTAACGTTTTTGTGATCCGAATGGTATTGGCAATGTTTGAGTGTCACTAATCACCCCTTAAACCTTCAGGGTTTGAAAATATCTCTAGCTTTCTTTGTTCTCATCTTACTTAGTGGTTAAGTTTGCTTCCTTTTGATCTATCTTTGACATTATGGTCAAATGGTCAAAGTTTGCAAAGTTTTTGTGATTTGAATGGCCTATGCTAATGTTTGAATGGCCTTAATCACCCTTTAAAGCTTCGAAGTATAAAATTTTCTCTAACTTTTCCATTCTCATCTTACTTAAGGGTTAAGCATTGCTTCCTTTTGATCTATTTTTGATTGTCTGGTGAAATGGTCAAACTCAGCAAAGTGTTTGTGATTCAAAAGGCCTAGACAATGTTTGAGTGACCCAATCACTCCTTAAAGCTTTAAGGTTTGAAAATGTCATTAGCTACTTCGTTCTCATCATACTTAGTGGTAACATCTGCTTCTTTTTGTTCTATCTTTGGCATTATGGTCAAATGGTCAAACTTAGCAAAGTTTTTGAGAACCAAAATGCCTAGGCAATGTTTGAGCGGCACTAATCTCTCCTTGAAGCTTCGAGGTTTGAAAATATGTCTAGCTTTTTGTTTCCATTTAGCTTGGATGCTAAGTTTGCTTCCTTTTGATCTATCTTCGTCTTTAAGGCCAAATGGTCAAACTTAGCAAAGTTTTTGTGATCCAAATGGCCTAAGCAATAGTTGAGTCACCCTAATCACTCTTTAAAGCTTCAAGGTTTGAAAATATCTCTACCTTCTTCGTTCTCATCTTACTTTAGTGGTTAAGTTTGCTTCCTTTCGATCTGTCCTCGTCTTTGTGGTCAAATGGTCAAACTTAGCAAAGTTCTTATGATCCAAATGGCCTATGCAAGGGTTAAGTGACCCCAATCACTCCTTTATGCTTCAAGGTTTGTAAATATCTCAAGCTTCTTCGTTCTCATTCAACTTTGACGTTATGTTTGCTTTCTTTTGATCAATCATTGAATTTATGGTCAAATGGTCAAACTTAGCCAATTTTTTGTGATCCAAATGTCCTAGGCAAAGTTTGATTGACTCCAATCACTCCCTTAAAGCCTCAACGTTTGAAAATATCACTAGTTTCTTTGTTCTCGTCATACTCAGTGGTTAAGTTTACTTTCTTTTGCTTCTACCTTTGACTTTATCGTCAAATGGTCAAACTTAGAGCAAAGTTTTTTAGATCCAAAAGGCCTATGCAATATTTGGGTGACCCCAATCTCTCGTTAAATCTTCAAGGTTTGAAAATATGTCTAGCTTTTTCTTTCTCATCAAACTTAGACGTTAAGTTTGCCTCCTTTTGATCTATCTTTGTCTTTATGGTCAAATGGTCAAACTTAACAAAGTTTTTATGTTCCAAATGTCCTATGAAATGGTTGAGTGAGCCCAATCACTCCTTAAAGCTTCAAGGTTTGGAAATATCTCTAACTTTTTCACTCTCGTCTCACTTAGACCTTATGTTTGTTTCCTTTTGTTGTATCTTTGACTTTATGGCTATATGGTCAAAGTTCGCAAAGTTTTTTTTATCCAAAGGGCCTAGGTAATGTTTATGTGATCCCAATCTCTTTTTAAAGCTTTATGGTTTGAAAATATCTCCATCTTCTGCGTTCACGCTAAACTTAGACATTAAGTTTGCTTCTTTTCCGATCTATCTTTGACTTTATGGTCAAATCATCAAACTTAAGAACATTTTTGTGATCTGAATGGTCTTAGCTATGTTTGAGTGACACCAATCACTCCTTAAACCTACAAGGATTGAAAAAATCTCTAGGTTCTTTGTTCTCATCTTACTTAGTAGTTAAGTTTGCTTCCTTTTGATCTATCTTTGACATTATGGTCTAATGGTCGAAATTACAAAAGTTTTTCTGATCGAAAGACTTGAGCAATGTTTTGGTGATCCCAATCACTCTTTTAAGCTTCAAGATTTTAAAATATCTCTTACTTCTTCGATCTCCTCTAACTTAGACATTAAGTTTGCTTCCTTTTGATCTATCTTTGACATTATGGTCAAATGTTCAAACTTTGCAAAGTTTTTGTTATTCGAATGGCCTAGGCAATGTATGGATGACACCAATCACTCCTTAAAGCTTCAAGGATTAAAATTGTCTCTAACTTCACCATTCTCATCTTACTTAAGGGTTAAGCTTGCTTCCTTTTGATCTATCTTTGATTTTATGGTGAAATGTCAAACTTAGCAAAGTTTTAGTAATATGAAAGGCCTTTAGGCAATGTTTGAGTGACCCAATCACTCCTTAAAGCTTTAAGGTTTAAAAATATCACTAGCTTCTTCGTTCTCGTCATACTTAGTGATAAAGTTTGCTTCTTTTTGTTCTTTCTTTGATATTATGGTCAAATAGTCAAACTTAGCAAAGTTTTTGAGATCCAAAATGCCTAAGCAATGTTTGAGTGGCACTAATCTCTCCTTGAAGCTTCGAGGTTTGAAAATATGTCTAACTTTTTATTCTCGTCTAACTTAGACATTAAGTTTGCTTCTTTTTTATCTATCTTCGTCTTTATGGATAAATGGTCAAACTTAGCAATGTTTTTGGGATCCAAATGGCCTATATAATGGTTGTGGCACCCCTTACTCCTTAAAACTTCAAGGTTTTAAAATATCTTTAGGTTTTTCGTTCTCATCTTTGTGGTTATGTTTGCTTCCTTTTAATCTATCTACGTCTTTATGGTTAAATGGTCAAACTTAGCCAAGTTCTTGTGGTCCGAATGGCCTATGCAATGGTTGAGTCACCCCAATTACTCCTTGATGCCTCAAGATTTGAAAATATGTCTAGCTTCTTCATTCTCATCCAACTTAGACATTTTGTTTGCTTCCTTTTGATCTATCATTGAATTTATGGTCAAATGGTCAAACTTAGCTAATTTTTTGTGATCCGAATGGCCTAGGCAAAGTTTGGTTGACCTTAATCTCTCCTTAAAGCTTCAAGGTTTGAAAATGTCACTAGTTTCTTCATTCTCGTCATATTTAGTGGTTAAGTTTACTTCTTTTTGCTCTACCTTTGACTTTATGGTCAAATGGTCAAATTTAACAAAGTTTTTCAGATCCAAAAGGCATATGCAATATTTGAGTGACCCAAATCTCTCGTTAAATCTTCAAGGTTTGAAAATATGTCTAGCTTTTTCATTCTCGTCTAACTTAAACGTTAAGTTTGCTTCCTTTTTTTATCGAACTTTGTCTTTATGGTCAAACTTAACAAAGTTTTTCATATCCAAAAGGCCTATGCAATATTGAGTGACCCCAATCACTCCTTAAAACTTCAAGATTTGAAAATATCTCTAGATTTTTCATTCTCATCTAACTTAGGCATTAAGTTTCCTTCCTTTTATTTTATCTTTGACTTTGGGGTCAAATGGTCAATCTTAGCAAAGTTGTTTTTATCCAAAAGGCCTAGGCAATGTTTGAGTGACCCCAAAAGCTTCATGGTTTGAAATTATCTCTAGCTTCTTCTTCTCTCATCTAACTTAGACGTTAAGTTTACTTCCTTTTTTATCTATCTTTAACTTTATGGTCAAATTGTCAAACTTAAGAATGTTTTTGTGATCTGAATGGTCTTGGCAATGTTTAAGTGACACGAATCACTCCTTAAACCTTCAGGATTTGAAAATATCTCTAGCTTCTTTGTTCTCGTCTTACTTAGCGGTTAGTTTGCTTTCTTTCGATTTATCTTTGACATTATGGTCAAATAGTCGAACTTTAGCAAAGTTTTTCTGATATGAAAGACCTTGAACAATGTTTGAGTGATCCAAATCACTCTTTAAAGCTTCAAGGTTTTAAAATATCTCCTTGCTTCCTCGTTCTCTGCGCTAACTTAGGTGTTAAGTTTGCTTCTTTTGATCTATCTTTGACTTCTTGGTCAAATGGTCAAACATTTCAAAGTTTTTGCGATTCAAATGGCCTAGGCAATGTATGAGTGACCCCAATCACTCCTTAAAGCTTCAAGGTTTGAAATTGTCTCTAACTTCTCCGTCCTCATCTTACTTAAGGGTTAAGCTTGCTTCCTTTTGATCTATCTTTGATTTTATGGTGAAACGGTTATACTTAGCAAAGTTATTGTGATCCGAAAGGCCTAGGCAATGTTTGAGAGACCCCAATATTTTCTTTAAGCTTCAAGGTTTGAAAATATCACAAGTTTCTTCGTTCTCGTGATACTTAGTAGTAAAGTTTGCTTCTTTTTGTTATATCTTTGACATTATGGCCAAATGGTCAAACTTAGCAATGTTTTTGAGATCCAAAAGGCTTAGGCAATGTTTGAGTGACACCAATCTCTCCTTGAAGATTCCAAGTTTGAAAATATGTCTAACTTTATCATTCTTGTCTAACTTAGACATTAAGTTTGCTTCCTTTTAATCTATCTTCGTCTTTATGGTCAAATGGTCAAACTTAGCAAAGTTTTTGTGATCCAAATAGCCTATGCAATGGTTGAGTCACCCCAATCACTCCTTAAAGCTTCAAGATTTGAAAATATCTCTAGCTTCTTCGTTCTCATCTTATTTAGTGGTTATGTTTGCTTCCTTTTGATCTGTATCCATCTTTATGGTCAAATGGCAAACTTAGCAAAGTTATTGTGATCCAAATGGCCTATGCAATGGCTAAGTCACCCCAATCACTCCTTGAAGCTTCAAGGTTTGAAAATATCACTAACTTCTTCGTTCTCGTCTAACTTAGACATTACATTGGCTTCCGTTTAATCTATCATTGACTTTATGGTCAAATGGTCAAACTTAGCCTATTTTTTGACATACAAAAGGCCTAGGCAAAGTTTGAGTGACCACAATCACTCCTTAAAGCTTCAAGATTTGAAAATATCACTAATTTCTTCGTTCTTGTCTTACTTAGTGGTTAAGATTGCTTCTTTTTGTTCTATCTTTGACTTTATAGTCAAATTGTCAAACTTAGCATAGTTTTTGAGATTCAAAAGGCCTAGACAATATTTGTATGACCCTAATCTCTCCTTAAGTCTTCAAGGTTTGAAAATATGTTTAGCTTTTTCATTCTCATCTAACTTAGACGTTAAGTTTGCTTCTTTTGATCTATGTTTATCTTTATGATCAAATGGTCAAACTTAACATAGTTTTTGTGTTCCAAATAGCTTATACAGTGGTTGAGTGACCCCAATCACTTCTTAAGGCTTCAAGGTATAAAAAATATTTATAGTTTTTTCATTCTCGTCTAACTTAGATGTTAAGTTTGCTTCCTTTTGTTCTATCTTTGAAATTATGGTCAAATGGTGAAACTTGGCAAAGTTTTTTTGATCCAAAATGCCTAGGCAATGTTTGAGCGACCCCAATCACTACTTAAATCTTCAAGGCTTGAAAATATGTCTTCCTTTTTCATTCTTATCTAACTTAGATGTTAAGTTTGCTTCCTTTTGATCTACCTTTATCTTTAAGGTCAAATGGTCAAACTTAACAAAGTTTTTGGGTTCTAAATGGCCAATACAAAGTTTGAGTGACCCTAATCACTTCTTAAAGCTTCAATGTATGAAAATATCTCTAGGTTTTTCATTCTCGTCTACCTTAGACCATAAGTTTGCTTTCCTTTTGTTCTATCTTTAACTTTGTGGTCAAATGGTCAAACTTAGCAAAGTTTTTTTAATCAAAAAGGCCTAGGCAATGTTTGTGTGACCCCAATCACTCCTTAAAGCTTCATGGTTTGAAAATATCACAAGTTTCTTCGTTCTCGTTATACTTAGTGGCAAAGTTTCGATACCTTTGTTCTATCTTTGACATTATGGTCAAATGGTCAAACTTAACACCATTTTTGAGATCCAAAAGGCCTAGGCAATGTTTGAGTGACACTAATCTCTCCTTGAAGCTTCGAGGTTTGAAAATTTGTCTAGCTTTTTCAATCTCGTCTAACTTTGACGTTAAGTTTGCTTCCTTTTGATCTATCTTCGTCTTTATGGTCAAATGGTCAAACTTAGCAAATTTTTTGTAATCCAAATGGCCTATGCAACTGTTGAGTCACCCTAATCAGTCCTTGAAGCTTCAAGGTTTGAAAATATCACTTAGTTCCTTCGTTCTCGTCTTACTTAGTGGTTAAGTTTGCTTCTTTTTGTTTTATCTTTGACTTTATGGTCAAATGGTGAAATTTAGCCAAGTTTTTGAGATAAAAAAGGCCTAGGCAATGTTTGAGTGACCCTAATCTCTCTTTAAATCTTCAAGGTTTGAAAATATGTCTAGCTTTTTCATTCTCGTCTAACTTAGATGTTAAGTTTGCTTCTTTTGGATCTCTCTTTGTCGTTATGGTCAAATGGTCAAACTTAACAAAGTTTTTGTGTTCCAAGTATCCTATGCAATGGTTGAGTGACCTTAATCACTTCTTAAAGCATCAACGTATGAAAATATCTCAAGCTTTTTCAGTCTCGTCTATCTTAGACCCTAAGTTTGCTTCCTTTTATTCTACTTTGACTTTATGGTCAAATGATCTAACTTAACAAAGTTTTTTCGATCCGTAAGGCCTAGGAAATGTTTGAGTGACCCCAATCACTACTTAAAGCTTAATGTTTTGAAAATATCTCTAGCTTCTTCGTTCTCGTCTAACTTAGACGTTAAGTTTGCTTTCTTTTAATTTGTCTTTGACATTATGGTCAAATAGTCAAACTTAAGAATGGTCTTGGCAATGTTTGAGTGACACCAATCACTCCTTAAGCCTTCTGGGTTTGAAAAAATCTCTAGCTTCTTTGTTCTCATCTTACGTAGTAGTTAAGTTTGCTTCCTGTTGATCTATCTTTGACATTATGGTCAAATGGTTGAACTTAGTAAAGTTTTTCTGATCGAAAAGACCTGGACAATTGTTTGAGTGATCCCATCACTCTTTAAAGCTTCAAGGTTTTAAAATATCTTTTGCTTCTATGTTCTCCTTCAACTGAGACGTTAAGTTTGCTTTCTTTTGATCTATCTTTGAATTTATGGTCAAATGGTCAAACTTTGCAAAGTTTTTGTGATTCGAATAGCCTAGGCAATGTATGAGTGACCCCAATCACTCCTTAAAGCTTCAAGGTTTAAAATTTCTCTAACTTCTCTGTTCTCATCTTACTTAAGAGTTAAACTTGCTTCCTTTTGATCTGTCTTTAATTTTATGGTGAAATGATCAAACTTAGCAAAGTTTCTATGATCCAAAAGGCCTAAGCAATGTTTGAGTGACCCAAATCAGTCCTTAAAGCTTCCAGGTTCGAAAATATCACTAGTTTCTTCGTTCTCGTCATACTTAGTGGTAAAGTTTGCTTTGTTTTGTTCTATCCTTGACATTATGGTCAAATGGACAAACTTAGCAATGTTTTTGAGATCCAAATGGCCTCGGTAATGTTTGAGTGACACTAATCTCTCCATGAAGCTTCGAGGTTTGAAAATATGCCTAGGATTTTCATTCTTATCTAACTTAAACATTAAGTTTGCTTCCTTTTGATCTATCTTCGTCTTGATGGTCAAATGGTCAAACTTAGCAAAGTTTTTGTGATCCAAAAGGCCTATGCAATGGTTGAGCCACCCCAATCGCTCTTTGAAACTTTAAGATTTGAAAATATCTCTAGCTTCTTCATTCTCATCAAACTTAGACGTTACGTTTGCTTCTTTTTGATCTATCATTGACCTTTTGGTCAAATGGTCAATCTTAGCCAATTTTTTGTGAACCCAATGGCCTAGGCAAAGTTTGAAAGGTTTGAAAATATCACAAGTTTCTTCGTTCTCGTCTTACTTAGTGGTTAAGTTTGCTTCCTTTTGTTCTATCTTTGACTTTATGGTCAAATAGTCAAACTTAGCAAAGTTATTTTGATCCAAAAGGCCTAGGCAATGTTTAAGTGACCCCAATCACTTCTTAAAGCTTCCTGGTTTGAAAATATCTCTAACTTCTTTGTTTTTGTCTAACCTAGACGTTGAGTTTGCTTCTTTTTGATCTATCTTTGATTTTATGGTGAAATCATCAAACTGAAGAACATTTTTGTGATCCGAATGGTCTTGGCAATGTTTAAGTGACACCAATCACTCGTTAAACCTTCAGGGTTTGAAAATATCTCCAGCTTCTTTGTTCTTATCTTACTTAGTGGTTAAGTTTGCTTCCTTTTGATCTATCTTTGACTTCATGGTCAATTGGTCAAACTCTGCAAAGTTTTTGTGATTCGAATAGGCTAGGCAATGTTATGACTGACCGTAATCACTCCTTAAAGCTTCAAGGTTTAAAATTGTCTCCAACTTCTCCATTCTCATCTTACTTATGGGTTAAGCTTGCTTCTTTTTGATCTATCTTTAATTTTATGGTGAAATAGTCAAACTTAGCAAAGTTTTTGTGATCCGAAAGGCCTAGGCAATGTCTGAGTGACCCTAATCACTCCTTAAAGCTTCAAGGTCTAAAAATATCACAAGTTTCTTTGTTCTCGTGTTACTTAGTGGCAAAGTTCGCTTCCGTTTGTGTTTTATCTTTGACATTAAGGTCAAATGGTCAAACTTAGCAATGTTTTTGAGATCCAAAAGGCCATGGCAATGTTGGAGTGACACTAATCTCTCCTTGAAGCTTCGAGGTTTGAAAAGATGTCTAGCTTTTCCATTCTCGTCTAACTTAGACATTAAGCTTGCTTGCTTTTGATCTGTCTTCGTCTTTATAGTCAGATGGTCAAATTTTGTGAAGTTTTTGTGTTTCAAATGGCCTTTGCAATGGTTGAGTTATCCTAATCATGCCTTAAAGCTTCAAGATTTTGAAAATATCTCTAGCTTCTTTGTTCTCGTTCCAACTTAGATGTTATGTTTGCTTCATTTTGATCTATCCATTGACTTTTATGGCCAAATGGTCAAACTAAGCCAATTTTTTGTGATCCGAATGGCCTAGGTAAAGTTTAAGTGACCCCAATCACTACTTAAAGCTTCATGGTTTGAAAATATCAACAGTTTTTTCGTTCTCATCTTACTTTGTGGTTAAGTTTGCTTCCTTTTTTTCTATCTTTGACTTTATGAGTCAACTGGTCAAACATATCAATGTTTTTGTGATCCAAAAGGCCAAGGCAATGTTTGAGTCAATTCTTAAAGCTTCATGATTTGAAAATCTCTAGCTTCTTCATTCTCGTCTAGCTTAGACATTATATTTACTTTTTTTTTATCTATCTTTGACATTATGGTCAAATGGTCAAACTTGGCAATATGTTTTTGTGATCCGGGTGGCCAAGGCAATGTTTGAGGGACCCCAATCGCACTCAAAGCTTTAAGATTTGAGAATATCTCTTGTTTCTTCATTTTCGTCTTACTTTGTGGTTAAGCTTGCTTCCTTTTGATCTATCTTTGATTTTAGGGTCAAATGGTCAAACATGGCAAAGTTTTTGAGATCCGAAAAGTCTAGGTAATGTTTGAGTGACCCGACTCACTCCTTAAAGTTTCAAGGTTTGAAAATATTCTAGCTTTTTCATTCTCGTCTAACTTAGACATTAAGTTTGCTTGCTTTTGATCTATCTTTGACTTTATAGTCAAATGGTCAAACTTTGCAAAGTTTTTGCGATTCGAATGGCCTAGGCAATGCATGAATGACCCTAATCACTCCTTAAAGCTTCAAAGTTTAAAATTGTCTCCAACTTCTCTGTTCTCATCTTACTTATGGGTTAAGCTTGCTTCTTTTTTATCTATCTTTGATTTTATGGTGAAATGGTCAAACTTAGCAAAGTTTCTGTGATCCGAAAAGCCTAGGCAATGTCTGAGTAACCCTAAACACTCCTTAAAGCTTCAAGGTTTGAAAATATCACAAGTTTCTTAGTTCTCGCCATACTTAGTGGTAAAGTTTGCTTCCTTTTGTTCTATCTTTGACATTATGGTCAAATGGTCAAACTTCGCAAAGTTTTTGAGTTCTAAAAGGCTTAGGCAATATTTGAGTGACACTAATCTCTCCTTGAAGCTTCGAGGTTTGAAAATATGACTAGCTTTTTCATTCTCATCTAACTTAGATGTTAAGTTTGCTTCCTTTTGAACTATCTTCATCTTTACGGTCAAATGGTCAAACTTAGCAAAGTTTCAATGATCCAAATGGCCTATGTAATGGTTGAGTCACCCCAATCACTCTTTAAAGCTTCAAGGTTTGAAAATATCTCTAGCTTTTTCGTTCTCACCCAACTTAGACGTTATGTTTACTTTCTTTTGATCAATCATTGACTTTATGGTTAAATGATCAAACTTAGCCAATTTTTTGTGATCCGAATGGCCTAGGTAAACATTGGGTGACCCCAATCACTCCTTAAAGCTTCATGGTTTGAAAATATCACTAGTTTCTTTGTTCTCATCTTATTTTATGGTTAAATTTGATTCCTTTTGTCCTATTGTTGACTTAATGGTCAAATGGTCAAACTTAGCAAAGTTTTTGAGATCCAAAAGGCCTAGGCAATGTTTGAATGGCCCTAATCTCTCCTTAAATCCTCATGGTTTGAAATTATGTCAAACTTTTTTATTCTCATCTAACTTAGATGTTAAACTTGCTTTCTTTTGATCTATCTATCTCTTTATGGTTAAATGGTCAAATTTAACAAAGTTTTTGTGTTCTAAATGGCATATGCCATGGTTGAGTGGCCCCAATCATACCTTAAAGCATCAAAGTTTGAAAATATCTCTAGCTTCTTCGTTCTCGTCCAACTTAAACATTATGTTTGCTTCCTTTTGATCTATCTTTTGACTTTATGGTCAAATGATCAAACTTAGCAAATTTTTTGTAATCCGAACAGCCTAGGAAAAGTTTGAGTGATGCCAACTCCTTAAGGCAATAACGTTTGAAAATATCTCTACCTTCTTCGTTCTCGTTTAACTTAGAAGTTAAATTTACTTTTTTTTGTACTATCTTTCACTTTATGGTCAAACGGTCAAACTTAGCAAAATTTTTGTGATCCGAAAGGCCTAGGCAATGTCTGAGTAGCCCCAATCACTCCTTAAAGCTTCAAGGTTTTAAAATATATCTTGGTTTGTCCTTCTCATCCAACTTAGACCATAAGTTTGCTTCCTTTTGACCTACCTTTGACTTTATGGTCAAATGATCAAACATAGCAAAGTTTTGTCATATGAAATGCCTAGGTAATGTTTGAGTAACACTAATCACTCCTTAAAGCTTCAAGGTTTGAAAAATATCTCTAGTTTCTTTGTTCTCGTCTTACTTAGCGGTTATGTTTGCTTCCTTCAATTCAATCTTTGACTTTATGGTCAAAAGGTCAACGTCTGTACAGTTTTTGTGATCCAAAAAGCCTAGGAAATGTATGGGGGACCCCAATCACTCCTTAAAGCTTCAAGGTTTAAAAAAAATCTTTAGCTTCTCTGTTCTTGTCTTACATACTGGTTAAGCTTGCTTCCTTATGACTTATCTTTGACTTTGTAGTCAAATGGTCAAGTTTAGCAAAGTTTTTGCAATCCAAAAGGCATAGGCAATGTTTGAGTGACCCCAATCACTCCTTAAATCTTTAAGGTTTGAAAATATCTCTAGTTTTTCGTTCCCATCATACGTAGTGGTTATTTGCTTCCTTCTGTTCAATCTTTGACTTTATGGTCAAACGGTCAAAGTTAGCATAGTTTTTGTGATGCGAAAAGCCTAGGCAATGTTTGAGTGACCCTAATCACTCCTTAAAGCTTCAAGGTTTGAAAATATCTCTAGTTTCTTCCTTCTCATCTAGCATAGACGTTAAGTTTTGTTGCTTTTGATCTATCTTTGATTTTGTGTTCAAATGGTGCAACTTAGCAAAGTTTTTGTGATCTGAATCGTCTAGGCAATGTTCCAATCACTCCTTAAAGCATGAACATTTGAAAATATCTCTAGTTTCTTCGTTCTCGTCTTACTTAGTGGTTAAGATTACTTTCTTTTGCTCTGTCTTTGACTTTACAGTCAAATGGTCAATGTTTTTGTGACCTAAAAGGCCTAGGCAGTGTTTGAGCGACTCCAATCACTCTTTATAGCTTCATGGTTTGAAAATATTTCTATCTTCTTCGTTTTAGTCTAACTTAGATGTTAAGTTTGCTTCCTTTTGATCTATCTTTAACTTTATGGTCAAATGGTCAAACTTTACAAAGTTTTTGTGATCTGAGTCGTCTGGGCATTGTTTTAGTGACCTCAACTCCTCAAATCTTCAAGGTTGTAAAATATCTCTAGCTTCTTTGTTCTTGTCTTACTTAGGGGTTAAGTTTGCTTCTTTTTATTCTATCTTTGACTTTATGGTCAAATGGTGAAACTTAGCAAAGTTTTTCTGATACGAAAGACCTAAGCAATGTTTGAAAGACCCCAATCACTCTTAAAAGCTTCAAGGCTGGAAAATATCACTAGCTTTTTCGTTCTCGTCTAACTTAGATATTAAGTTCGCTTCCTTCTGATCTATCCTTGACTTTATGATCAAATGGTCAAACTAACGAAGTTTTTGTGATCTCAGTGGCCTCGGTAATGTATGAAGGACCCGAATAAGTCCTTAAAGCTTCAAGGTTTAAGAATATCTCTAGCTTCTTCGTTCTTGTCTTACTTATTGGTTAAGCTTGGTTCCTTTTGATCTGTCTTTGACTTTATGGTCAAATAGTCAAACTTAGCAATGTTTTTGGGATCCGAAAGTCCTAGGCAATGTTTAGGTGACCCTAATCACTCTTTAAAGCTTCAAAGGATTCAAAACATCTCTAGCTTCTTCGTTCTTGCCTTACTTAGTGGTTAAGCTTGTATTCTTTTGACCTCTTTTGACTTTATGGTCAAATGATCAAACTGAGCAATGTTTTTGTGATCCAAATGGCCTAGGCAATGTTTGAGTAACCCCAATCACTCCCTAAAGCTTAAAGGCTTGAAAGTATCTCTAACTTCCTCCTTCTCGTCTAACTTTGATGTTAAGTTTGCTTCCTTATGATCTATCTTTGACTTTATGGTCAAATGGTCAAACTAAGCAATGTCTTTGTGATCTGAATAGCCTATGCAATGTATGAATTACCCCAATCACTCCTTAAATCTTCAAGGCATAAAAATATCCCTAGCTTCTCCATTCTCACTCACGTAGCAGTTAAGCTTACTTCCTTTTAATCTATCTTTGATTTTTTGGTCAGATGGTCAAACCCAGCAAAGTCTTTGGGATATAAAGGGCCTAGACAATGTTTGACTGACCCCAATCATGCTTAAAGCTTCAGGGTTTGAAAATATCTCTAGCTTCCTCTTTCTCGTCTAACTTAAACCTTAAGTTTGCTTCCTTTTGACCTATCTTTGACTTTACGAATCAAATGGTCAAACATAGCAAAGTTATTATGATCCAAAAGGCCTAGGCAATGTTTAAGTGACCCCAATCACTCCTTAAGGCTGTCACAGTTTGAAAATATCTCTAGTTTCTTCGTTCTTGTCTTACTTAGTGGTTAAGCTTGCTTTCTGTTGTTCAATCTTTGACTTTACGATCAAGTCATCAAACTTAGCATAGTTTTAGTGAACCGAAAAGGCCTAGGCAATGTTTGGGTGACCATAATCTCTCTTTAAAGCTTCAAGGTGTCAAAATATCTCTAGCTTTTTTGTTCTCGTCTTACTTAGTGGTTAAATTTGCTTCCTTTTGATCTATCTTTGAGTTTGCAGTCAAATGGTCAAACTTAGCAAAGTTTTTGGGATCCGAGTGGCCTAGGGAATTTTTGAGGACCCCAATCACTCCTTAATGCTTCATGACTTGAAAATATCTCTAGTTTCTTCGTTCTCGGGTTACTTATTAGTTAAGCTTCCTTACTTTTGATCTATCTTTCACTTTATGGTCAACTGTCAAACTTAACAAAATTTTTGTGATCCAAAAGGCTTAGGAAATATTTGTGTGATACCAAGCACTCCTTAAAGCATTAAGTTTTGAAAATATCCCTACCTTCCTCCTTCTTGTCTAACTTAGATGTTAAGTTTGCTTCCTTATGACATATTTTTGACTTTATAGTCAAATGATCAAACTTAGCAAAGTTTTTGTGATTTAAATAGCCTAGGCAATGTATAAGTGACCCCATTCACTCCTTAAAGCATCACGGTTTAAAAAGATCTCTAGCTTCTCGGTTCTCATCTTACTTAGTAGGTTAAGCTTGCTTCTTTTGATATATCTTTAATTTTATGGTGAAACGGTCAAACTTAGCAAAGTTTTTGTGATCCGAAAGGCCTAGCCAATGTTTAAGTAACCCTAATCACTCCCTAAAGCTTCAGGGTTTGAAAATATCTCTAGCTTCCTCTTTCTCGTCTAACTTACACCTTAAATTTGCTTTTTTTTTATCTACCTTTCACTTTATGGTCAAATGGTCAAATTTAGCATAGTTTTTGTGATCTGAAAGGCCTAAGCAATGTTTGTGTGACCCCAATCACTCCTTAAAGCTTCAAGGTTTGAAAATATCTCTAGTTTATTCATTCTCGTCTTACTTAGTGGTTAAGGATTTGCTTCCTTCTATTCTATCTTTGACTTTATGGTCACATGGTCAAACTTAGGAAAGTTTTTGTGATTTGAAAGGCTTAGGCAATGTTTCAGTGACCCTAATCACTCTAAAAAGCTTCAATGTTTGAAAATATCTCTAGCTTCTTTATTCTCGTCTAACTTAGACCTTTTGTTGGCTTGCTTTTGATCTATCTTTGACTTTATGGTCAAATGGGAAAACTATGCAAAGTTTTTCTGAGCCGAATGGCCTAGGCAATGTTTGAGTGACCCCAATCACTCCTTTAAGCATCAACGTTAGAAAATATGTCTATCTTCTACTTTTTCATCTAACTTAGGCATTAAGTTTGATTTCTTTTGATCTATCTTTGACTATATGACCAAATGGTCAAACTTAGCAAAGTTTTTTTGATTCGAAAAGGCCTACAGAATGTTTGAGTGACCCCAATCACTCCTTAAAGCTTTAGGGTTTGAAAATATCCCTAGCTTTCTCCTTCTCATCCAACTTAGACCTTAAGTTTGCTTCCTTTTGACCGATCTTTGACTTAATGGTCAAATGGTCAAACTTAGCAAAATTTTTATGATCCGAAAGGCCTAGGCAATGTTTGAGTGACCCTAATCACTCCTTAAAGCTTCAAGATTTAAAAATATCTCTATCTCCCTCCCTCTTGTCTAACTTAGATGTTAGGTTTGCTTCCTTATGATCTATCTTTGACTTTATGGTCAAATGGTCAAACTTGGCAAAGTTTTGGTGATTCAAATAGCCTAAGCAACGTTTGAGTGACCCCAATCACTCCTTAAAGCTTCATGGTTTAAAATATCTATATCTTCTCCGTTCTCATCTTACTTAGTGGTTAAGCTTGCTTCCTTTTGAACTATATTTGATTTTATGGAGAAATGGTTAAACTTAGCAAAGTTTTTGTGATCTGAAAGGCCTAGCAATGTTTTAGTGACCCAAATCACTCCTTAAAGCTTCATAGTATGAAAATATCTCTATCTTCTTCATTCTGGTCTTACTTAGTAGTTAAATTTGCTTCCTTTTGATCTATCTTTGACTTTCTAGGTCAAATGATCAAACTTAACAAAATTTTTGTGCTCCGATTGGCCTAGCACATGTTTGAGTGACCCCAATCACTCCGTAAAGTTTCAATATTTGAAATTACCTTTAGCTTCCTCCTTCACGTCTAACTTACATGTTAAGTTTACTTTCTTATGATCTATATTTGATTTTATGGTCAAATGGTCAAAGTTGGCAAACCTTTTTGATTCGAATGGCCTTGGCAATGTATGAGTGACCCCATTCACACTTTAAAGCCTTATGGTTTAAAAATATCTCTAGCTTCTCCGTTCTCGTCTTACTTAGTCTTTAAGCTTGCTTCCTTTTGATCTATCTTTGAATTTATGGAGAAATGGTCAAACTCTGCAAAGTTTTTCTGATTCGAAAGGCCTTGGCAATGTTTGAGTGACCCCAATCACTCCTTAACGCTTCAGGTTTTAAAAATATCTTTAGCTTTCTCTTTCCCGTCTAGCTTAGACCTTAAGTTTGCTTCTTTTTCATCTTTGACTTTATGGTCAAATGGTTAAACTTAGCAAAGTTTTTGTGATCCCAAAGGCCTCGGTAATGTTTGAGTAGCCCCAATCACTCCTTAAAGCTTCAAGGTTTGAAAATATCTCTAGTTTCTTCGTTCTCGTCTTACTTTGTAGTTAAGTTTGCTTCCTTTTGATCTATCTTTGGCTTAATGGTCAAAAAGAAAAACTTAGCAATGTTTTTGTAATCCGAAAGGCCTAGGCAATGTTTGACTGACCTTAATGACTCCTCAAAGCTTCAAGGTTTGAAAATATTTTAAGCTTCTTCGTTCTCATCTAACTAGACGTTTTGTTTGCATCCTTTTGATATATCTTTGACTTTATGGCCAAATGGTGAAACTTAGCAAAGGTTTTGTGAGCCGAATGGCTTAGGAAATGTTTGAGTGACCCCAACCACTCCTTCAAGCATCAACGTTTGAAAATATGTCTATCTTCTTCGTTCTCGTCTAACTTACATGGTAAGTTTGTTCCTTTCGATTTATCTTTGACTATGAGGTCAAATGGTCAAACTTTGTGAAGTTTTTATAATCCAAAAGGCTAAGGCAATGTTTGAGTGACCTCAATCACTCCTTAAAGATTCTAAGTTTGAAAATATCTCTAGCTTCTTTGTTCTTGTCTAACTTAGACGTTAAGTTTGCATTCTTTTGATCTATCTTTAACTTTATGGTTAAATGGTTAAACTTAGCAAAGTTTTTTATGATCTGAATGGTCTAAGCAATGTTTGAGTGACCTTAATCACTCCTTAAAGCTTCAAGGTTTAAAAATATCTCTAGCTTATTTGTTCTCGTTTAACTTAATGGTTAAGTTTGCTTCCTTTTGATCTATCTTTGACTTAATGGTCAAAAGGTCAAACTTAGCAATATTTTTGTGATCTCGGAAGGCCTAGGCAATGTTGGAGTGACCCTAATCACTCCATAAAGCATCAAGGTTTGAAAAAAATCTCTAACTTCTCCATTCTAGTCTTTCTTTGTCGTTAAGCTTGCTTCCTTTCGATCTATATTTGATTTTATGGAGAAGTGGTCAAACCTAGGCAAAGTTTTTGTGAACCGAATTGTCTAGGCAATGTTTAAGTGACCGTAATCACTCCTTAAAGCTTCATGGTTTGAAAATATCTCTACCTTCCTCCTTCCCGTCTAACTTAGACCTTAAGTTTGCTTCCTTTTGATCTTTGATTGTATGGTCAAATGGTCAAACTTAGCAAAATTTTTGTGATCCAAAAGGCCTAGGCAATGTTTGAGTGACTCCAATCACTCCTTAAAAATTCTTGGATTGAAAATATCTCCAGTTTCTTCGTTCACATCTTACTTAGTGGTTAAACTTGCTTCCTTTTGTTTTATCATTGACTTAATGGTCAAATGGTCAAACTTAGCAATATTTTGTGATCCGAAAGGCCTAGGAAATGTTAGAGTGACCCTTAATCACTCCTTAAAGCTTTAAGGTTTGAAAAATATCTCTACCTTCTTCGTTCTCGTCTAACTTAGATGTTATGTTTGCCTCCTTTTGATGTATCTTTGACTTTGTTCAAATAGTCAAACTTGGTAAACTTTTTGTGATCAGAATGGCCTAGGCAATGTTTGAGTAACCCCAATCACTCCTTAAAGCATCAACATTTGAAAATATCTCTAGCCTCTTCATTCTTGTCTAACTTAAACATTATGTTTACCTCCTTTTGATATTTTTTTGACTTTATGTTCAAATGGTCAAACTTAGTAATATTTTTGTGATTCGAAAAGCCTACGCAATGTTGGAGTGACCCTAATCACTCCTTAAAGCTTCAAGGTTTGAAAATATTTTTAACTTCTCCATTCTAGTCTTACTTTGTTAAGCGTGCTTCTTTTGATCTATATTTGATTTTCTAGAGAAGTGGTCTAACTTAGCAAAGTTTTTATTTTGATGAGGACTTCATGGGAGAAGCCCAAGTCCAGGCCCAAGTCCAGAAAGAAGTCCAAGATCCAATACAAGGTCTAGGAGGGCCCATGACGAGAGCAAGAGCTAAAAGGGCCCAAGAAGAACTTAAAAAGATGGTGAATAACTTATTAGAGGCCCAACATCAGATTGAAGCCCAATACGTGGAGCCTAGGATTTACACATGCATAGCCCACTTGGAATGAAAGGAGAAGGGCCAAAAAAAATATATTTTGTCCACGGCAGGATTAGAACCCAGGCACTTGTAGCTGAATATGTCTCCTTAACCACTAGAACATATCAGTGATGCTTATGCTATGGGGTTTTGTATTTATTTTTGTTAAGTCCTAATGGGCAAACCCTAAACTAAGTTGTATTTAAACATTTGGGAATCATGAGGGAGCCAGATTTTTGGCATATAAGAAAACTGGGTGTTTTGCTCTGCTAGGGTTCTTCCTTGCATCATTTGATCTTATCAAGAATTAATCTTTTCTTGTGGCGATCCTTCTTGGCTTATCAAACTAGGTTTGTGGCGCCATCCTTATCTTTTTCTTTTTCATCAATTTTCGTTTTTTTTTTTAGTTCTTCTTTCTAATTTCACAATTTTCCCAATTTTCGTCTTAAATTTCTCGCACTCATATCTCAAGCTATACGTACTCTTTTTCGGTGATTCTTGAGTCTAAATCGTGATTTAGAAAGGGATCTTTCACCTCGTTTTGGAATCACTCAATTCCGACTTTCTGTATCGTGAGTTATGGAAATTTTCCTAAAACGGACAGAATTAGTTCTTTCCCTTCTTTACTCTTTCTTTCAATTTCACCTTTCCAATTCTATTTGTTCTAGTCCTAATTAGGTCTGAAATCAAGAGGCTTAAGGAAAACCTCATCATTTGGTATCAAAGCTAGTCATTAGGGCTAGTGTTTGGGGTGTGATTTGGAGCCAAAAGAGGGCTATTTTGAAGCTGTGTTTGGAGGAACAAAGACTGCACAAGGAGGCGTACAGTGGCTGCCAAGTAAGTGAAAACAACACTTATTTGTGACTTTTTTTCCTGAATTGCTTGAATTGTACTACGATTGTAGAGGCTGAATTTGATTGTTGAATTATAAAAAAAAAAAAGAATTGGAGTATTAAAAAAAAAAAGAAGAAGAAAAAAAAAAAAGAGATTTGGAAGTGCTTCAACATTTGGTTTGAGGGAAGCTATTTGAATTTCTGGACCTAAACCTTATTCTTGTCTCTTGTTTGAATTTGTGAATCACTTGTCTTTTTAATTGTGAGTAGTGAACTTGTTCTTTGCTACTTGTCTTGTGATATTAAAAGTCTTGTGATTGCTGCAACTTAAAAATTCAATTTCTTGAAGAGATTACTTGATTCTAGTAAGAACTTTAAGCAAGAGAAAGAGTGGAAAAAGGCAAGAGAGATACATTAGCTTAAA
Organism: Castanospermum australe; assembly: GCA_019955255.1. Taxonomy (NCBI): domain Eukaryota; kingdom Viridiplantae; phylum Streptophyta; class Magnoliopsida; order Fabales; family Fabaceae; genus Castanospermum; species Castanospermum australe. The sequence continues at coordinate 36,769 of NSJW01000200.1, forward strand.
AGCCAAATTTGTGTGAAACACTTTGAGTGAAATAGTTTTGGAGAGGACTTCTTTACATCAAATCTATCTATGGCCGAAAGAGAGGGACCACCATCCCCTACTAGGGAGCATAGGTTGTTGTTAGATGCCTTAACTCAAAGGATGAATGAGGTGTTGAGGGAGCATACGGAGGGAATTTATGAGAGGCTTGAAACTTTAGAAAACCAAAACCAGAATGGGGAGAATGGCCAACATAGAGATAGGAGGAGACATGAGAGGCATGAGAGGAGAGAACATGATGGGGAACAAAGAAGAAACCGAGAGGAGGTTGTGAAAGTTACCATACCACCATTTAAAGGAAAAAGTGATCCTGAAGCCTATATTGAGTGGGAGATGAAGGTAGAGCAAATTTTCTCATGTCACAACCTAAATGAGGAGAGGAAGGTCAAGCTAGCTACCTTGGAATTCACTGACTATGCCTTAGTTTGGTGGGATCAATTCCAAAAGGAGAGAGGAGGAGGTATGGAGAGCCTATGTTAGAGAGTTGGGAGGAGTTAAAAAGAGTGTTGAGAAGGAGGTATGTTCCATCCCACTACCATAGAGAGCTTCTTAATAAACTCCAAGGAATGACCCAAGGGAGTAAGAGTGTAGATGAGTTCTTCAAAGACCTTGAAATAGCCATGATCCGAGCCAATGTAGAGGAGGAAAGGGAGGTTACCATGGCTAGATTCCTTAATGGGCTGAATGGAGATATAAGAGATGTTGTTGAGCTTCAAAATTATGTAGAAATGGAGGACTTAGTTCACCATGCCATGAAAGTGGAACAACAACTAAAAAGAAAAAGTGTGAGAAAGAGTGTATCAAACTATGATAACTCTAGATGGAAGGATAGGTTCAAGAAGGAGGGTACCTCATCTTCTAGGATCTCCACGATAACCCCAAACCCAACCCAAAACAAGGGCAAAGAAATGGCAAACAAGTCTCGATCTAGAGACATAAAGTGTTTCAAATGTTTGGGTAGGGGGCACATTGCATCTGAATGCCCAACTAAGAAGGTTATGGTGTTAAAAGATAATGGAGATATCACTAGTGAGAGTTCCCAAACTGAATCCTCAAGTGAGGAAGAGACAGAGGAAGAGGAGGAGATTCCTGAAGGAGATTTGTTCATTGTGAGGAGAATGTTAGGAGGAATAGCTAAAGAGGGTGAGGAAAGTCAAAGAGAAAATATTTTCCATACTAGATGTCTTATCCAAGGCAAACTATGTTCCTTAATCATTGATGGAGGGAGTTGTACTAATGTGGCAAGTACTAGATTGGTGACAAAAATGAATTTGGAAACTAAACCCCATCCTAGACCATACAAGTTGCAATGGTTGAGTGAGGAGGGAGAATTAAGGGTGGATAAGCAAGTGGAGATTGAGTTTTCTGTTGGAAAATATAAAGATAAAATTTTGTGTGATGTAGTCCCAATGGAAGCTAGTCATTTGCTTCTTGGGAGACCATGGCAGTTTGATAGAAAAGCTCACCATGATGGTCACACAAATAAATACACTTTTCACCATGAGAACCGCAAGGTTACATTGGTTCCATTGTCTCCAAAAGAGGTATGTAATGATCAAAATATCATGAGAGAAAAAAGAAAGCAAGAGAGGAAAGAAAGGAAAGAAAATGAAAATGAGAGCAAAAAGAAAGAGAGAAAGAATGCTTTGTTTGTAAAGAGTGGAGAGGTGAGGAGAGCTTTGATGGCAAGGAAGTCTATGTATATACTCTATAATAAGGAGATTACTGCACTTGATTCTGACCTTGAACTTCCTAGTGGAGTTAAATCTATTTTGCAGGAATTTCAAGATGTTTTTCCAGAAGATATACCACCAGGACTTCCACCATTGAGAGGTATTGAACACCAAATTGATTTGGTGCCAGGGGCTGTGTTGCCTAATAGGCCAGCATACAGGAGTAATCCACAAGAGACCCAAGAAATTCAAAGGCAAGTTGCTGAATTGATGAGCAAGGGATGGGTTGAGGAGAGCTTGAGCCCTTGTGCTGTTCCAGTTATATTGGTGCCAAAGAAAGATGGAAGTTGGAGGATGTGCTCTGACTGTAGGGCCGTCAACAACATCACCATCAAGTACAGGCATCCCATTCCCAGGTTAGATGATTTGTTGGATGAGTTGTATGGCTCTTGTTATTTCTCTAAGATTGATTTGAAAAGTGGATATAATCAGATTAGGATTAGAGAGGGTGATGAGTGGAAAACAGCTTTCAAGACCAAGTATGGCTTGTATGAGTGGAAAGTAATGCCATTTGGATTGACAAATGCCCCTAGTACTTTCATGAGATTGATGAACCATATTTTGAGAGAGTTTCTAGGAAAATTTGTGGTTGTTTATTTTGATGATATTCTTATATATAGTAAAAATTGGGATGAACATTTGCATCATTTGCAATCTGTTTTACATGTGCTTAGAAAAGAAAGATTGTATGCTAATTTGGAAAAGTGCACGTTTTGTAAAGACCATGTCGTATTCTTAGGATTTTTGGTTAATTCTAGTGGAGTGCATGTAGATAAGGAGAAAATAAAAGCAATCCAAGAATGGCCAACTCCTAAGAGTGTGAGTGAGGTAAGAAGTTTCCATGGGCTTGCTAGTTTCTATAGGAGGTTTGTTAAGGATTTTAGTACCATTGCTGCACCTCTAAATGAACTAGTCAAGAAGCATGTGGGTTTTAAATGGGGAGAGAAACAAGAAAAGGCATTTGCTGTCCTAAAGGAGAAATTAACACATGCACCCATACTTGCTTTGCCTAACTTTGCTAAATCCTTTGAGCTTGAATGTGATGCATCTGGGGTAGGCATAGGTGCTGTTTTAATGCAAGAGGGACATCCCATTGCCTATTTTAGTGAGAAAATGAATGGGGCTGCCCTTAACTACCCTACATATGATAAGGAATTGTATGCTTTAGTTAGGGCTTTGCAAACTTGGCAACACTATCTTCTGCCTAAGGAGTTTATTATTCATAGTGATCATGAGTCTCTAAAGTATTTGAAAGGACAGGGAAAGTTGAACAAGAGACATGCCAAGTGGGTGGAGTTTCTTGAACAATTCCCCTATGTGATCAAGTACAAGAAAGGTAAGTCCAATGTGGTTGCTGATGCTTTGTCACGTAGGTATGCTTTATTGACTACTCTTGAAACTAAATTTCTTGGTTTTGAATACATTAAGGAACTATATGAACATGATGCTGATTTTTCTCATATTTATCAAACATGTTCTCATGCTATATCTGATGGGTATTTCAAGCATGATGGTTACTTAATAAAGGACAAGAGACTTTGTGTGCCAAACAGTTCAATTAGGGAATTGCTTGTTCAAGAGGCACATGAAGGGGGCTTAATGGGACACTTTGGGGTGCAAAAGACATATGACATCTTGCATGAGCATTTTTACTGGCCCCACATGAAGCATGATGTATATAAGTTGTGTGATAAGTGTCTTGTTTGTAAAAAGGCTAAGTCTAGGGTCATGCCGCATGGATTATATACTCCCTTGCCTGTTCCTGAACACCCTTGGATTGATATTTCTATGGATTTTGTTCTAGGTTTGCCTCGGTCTAAGGGAGGGAAGGATTCTATTTTTGTGGTGGTTGACAGGTTCTCAAAGATGGCTCACTTCATACCATGCAAGAAGGTGGATGATGCATGTCATGTAGCTGATTTATTCTTTAAAGAGGTGGTAAGACTGCATGGTTTGCCTAAGAGTATTGTAAGTGACCGCGACTCTAAATTCCTTAGTCATTTTTGGAGGACCTTGTGGGGAAAGATAGGCACAAAACTATTATTTTCTACTACATGCCATCCCCAAACTGATGGGCAAACAGAGGTTGTAAATAGGACTTTGTCTACTCTCCTTAGAGCTGTTCTAAAGAAAAATCTTAAGTCTTGGGAGGAATGTTTGCCACATGTTGAGTTTGCTTATAATAGGGCTATACATAGTACTACTCAGTTTTCACCTTTTGAAATTGTATATGGTTTTAATCCTTTGACTCCTTTGGATTTATTGCCTTTACCTAACATTTCTCAATTGCAAGATAAGTCTGGGCAGGTTAAAGCTGATTATGTCAAGAAATTGCATGAGAAGGTTAAGGCCCAAATTGAGAAGAAAATGGAAGAGTATGCCAAACATGCAAACAAAGGAAGGAAGAAGGTAACATTTGAACCAGGTGATTGGGTATGGGTACACTTCAGGAAGGAAAGATTTCCATCTCAAAGGAAGTCTAAGCTTATGCCGAGAGGAGATGGACCTTTTCAAGTATTGGCTAAGATCAATGACAATGCATATAAGATTGACTTGCCAGGTAAGTATGCTGTGAGTGCTACCTTTAATGTGGCTGATTTGTCCTTTTATGATGCAGGTGATGAATTAATAGATTTGAGGACAAATGCTTCTCAAGAAGGAGGGAATGATGAGGACTTCATGGGAGAAGCCCAAGTCCAGGCCCAAGTCCAGAAAGAAGTCCAAGATCCAATACAAGGTCTAGGAGGGCCCATGACGAGAGCAAGAGCTAAAAGGGCCCAAGAAGAACTTAAAAAGATGGTGAATAACTTATTAGAGGCCCAACATCAGATTGAAGCCCAATACGTGGAGCCTAGGATTTACACATGCATAGCCCACTTGGAATGAAAGGAGAAGGGCCAAAAAAAATATATATTTTTGTCCACGGCAGGATTAGAACCCAGGCACTTGTAGCTGAATATGTCTCCTTAACCACTAGAACATATCAGTGATGCTTATGCTATGGGGTTTTGTATTTATTTTTGTTAAGTCCTAATGGGCAAACCCTAAACTAAGTTGTATTTAAACATTTGGGAATCATGAGGGAGCCAGATTTTTGGCATATAAGAAAACTGGGTGTTTTGCTCTGCTAGGGTTCTTCCTTGCATCATTTGATCTTATCAAGAATTAATCTTTTCTTGTGGCGATCCTTCTTGGCTTATCAAACTAGGTTTGTGGCGCCATCCTTATCTTTTTCTTTTTCATCAATTTTCGTTTTTTTTTTAGTTCTTCTTTCTAATTTCACAATTTTTCCCAATTTTCGTCTTAAATTTCTCGCACTCATATCTCAAGCTATACGTACTCTTTTTCGGTGATTCTTGAGTCTAAATCGTGATTTAGAAAGGGATCTTTCACCTCGTTTTGGAATCACTCAATTCCGATTTCTGTATCGTGAGTTATGGAAATTTCCTAAAACGGACAGAATTAGTTCTTTCCCTTCTTTACTCTTTCTTTCAATTTCACCTTTCCAATTCTATTTGTTCTAGTCCTAATTAGGTCTGAAATCAAGAGGCTTAAGGAAAACCTCATCAGTTTGGGAGGTTGGAGTCAGAAAATTGCATCTAAGTTTTTCCTTTGAACCAACAAGTCAGAGATAGACCAAATGAAAACAAACTTTCATCTAAAAGAAACAATAACGAATAACCAAGACATATTCGTATCCCTTGAAGCTTTGGAGAGATTGGAGTCACGCAAATGTCCTCTAAGCCTCTCGAATGACAACAAGTCGTTACATGTGTCCGTTTGACCCCCAAAAGTCAAAGATAGACAAAAAGGAACCAAACTTTCGTCCAGAAGAAACAACAACGAATAACCAAGACAGATTCTCATTCCTTGAAGCTTTGGGGAGAGCTTGGGATCACACAAACATCCTCTAAGCCTCTTGAATCACGAAAACTTACTAAGTTTGTCCGTTTGACCAAGAAGTTAAAGAGTGGCCAAAAGGGCCCCAACTTTTGTCTAAGAGAAACAACAACAAACAACCAAGACATATTGCCATCCCTTGAAGCTTTTTGCAGAGCTTGGGATCACAAAAACATCCTTTAGGCCTCTTGAAATACAAAAACTTGCTAAGTTTGTCTGTTTGGCCAAAAACTCAAAGATGGACTAAAAGGAACTAATCTTTCATCTAAGGGAAACAACAACGAATAACCAAGACAAATTCTCGTCCCTTGAAGATTTAGAGAGAGCTTGGGGTCATACAAACAACCTATTGACCTCTCGAATCGTGAAAACTTGCTATGTTTGTCCATTTAACCAAAAAGTCAAAGATAGACCAAAAGGATGCATAACTTTCATATAAGAGAAACAACAACGAATAACCAAGACATATTCTCATCCCTTGAAACTCTTGGAGAGAGCTAGGGGTCACCCAAACAAATTCTATTCCTCTCGAATGACAAAAACCTGCAAAGTTTGTCCGTTTAATCAAAAATGCAAAGATAGACCAAAAAGAATAAAATTTTCATCTAAGAGAAACAACAACAAATAAACAAGACATATTCTCATCCCTTCAAGGTTTGGAGGAGATCTTAGGGTCCCACAAACGTCCTCTGGGACTCTCGAATTCCGAAAAGTTGCTACATTTGGTCGTTTGACTAAAAAGTTAAAGATAGACTAAAAGGAAGTAAACTTTCGTCCAAGAGAAGCAACACTGAATAATCAATACATATTGCCATCCCATGAAACTTTGGGGAGAGCTTCTGGGTCACACAAACATCCTGAAGGCGTCTTGAATCGTGAAAACTTGCTATGTTTGTTTCCGTTTAACCTAGAAGTCAAAGATAGGCCAAAAGGAACTAAACTTTCGTCTCAGAGAAACAATAACGAATAAGCCTAAACATATTGCTCATCCCTTGAAGCTTTGAGGAGAGCTTGGGGTCACTCAAACATCCTCTAGCCTATCGAATCACGAAAACTTGCTAAGCTTGTCCGTTTGACTAAAAAGTTAGAGATAGACTAAAAGGAACCAATCTTTCGTCTAAGAGAAACAACAACGAATTACCATGACATACTCTCATCCCTTAAAGCTTTGGGAAGAGCTTGGAGTCACACAAACGTCCTCTTGGCCTCTCAAATGATGAAAGGTCACTACATTTATCCGTTTGACTAGAAAGTCATAGATAAGCTAAAAGGAACCAAATTTTCGTCTAGAGGAAACAACAACGAATAACCAAGACATATTCTCGTATCTTGAAGCTTTGGGGAGACTTTGGGGTCACACAAACATCTTCAAGGCCTCTTGAATCATGAAAGTGCGCTATTTTTGTTCGTTTGACCAAAAAGTCAAAGATAGACCAAAAGGATGCATACTTTCATCTAAGAGAAACAACAACGAATAACCAACACATATTCTCATTCTTTGAAGCCTTGGAGAGAGCTAGGGGTCACCCAAACAACATCTATTCTTCTCGAATGACAAAAACCCGCAAAGCTAGTCCGTTTAATCAAAAGTTAAAGATAGACCAAAAAGAATAAAATTTTCATCTAAGAGAAACAATAACGAATAAACAAAACATATTCTCATCCCTTCAAGGTTTGGAGAGATCTTAGGGTCCCACAAACGTCCTCTAGGCCTCTCGAATTACGAAAAGTTGCTACATTTGGTCGTTTGACTAAAAAGTCAAAGTTAGACTAAAAGGAAGTAAACTTTCGTCGAAGAGAAGCAACACCGAATAATCAATACATATTGCCATCCCATGAAACTTTGGGAAAGATCTTGGAGTTACACAAACATCCTCTATGCCTCTCGAAACATATAAACTTGCTAAGTTTGTCCGATTCACCAAAAAGTCTGAGATAGACCAAAAGGAACCAAACTTTTGTCTAAGAGAAACAATAATGAATAAACAAGACATATTGCCTTCCGTTGAAGCTTTGGGGAGAGCTTCTGGTCACACAAACATCCTGAAGGCGTCTTGAATCGTGAAAACTTGCTATGTTTTTTCGTTTAACCTAGAGTCAAAGATAGGCCAAAAGGAACTAAACTTTCGTCTCAGTGATATAATAATGAATAACCTAGACATATTGCCATCCCTTGAAACTTTGAGGAGAGCTTGGGGTCACTCAAACATCCTCTAGCCTATCAAATCACGAAAACTTGCTAAGTTTGTCCGTTTGACTAAAAATTCAGAGATAGACTAAAAGGAATCAATCTTTCGTCTAAGAGAAACAACAACGAATTACCATGACATACTCTCATCCCTTGAAGCTTTGGGAAGAGTTTGGAGTCACACAAACGTCCTCTTGGCCTCTCAACTGATGAAAGGTCACTACATTTATCCGTTTGACCAGAAAGTCATAGATAAGCTAAAAGGAACCAAATTTTCGTCTAGAGGAAACAACAACGAATAACCAAGACATATTCTCGTATCTTGAAGCTTTGGGGAGACTTTGGGGTCACACAAACATCTTCAAGGCCTCTTGAATCATTAAAGTGCGCTATTTTTGTTCGTTTGACTAAAAAGTCAAAGATAGACCAAAAGGATGCAAACTTTCGTCTAACTGAAACAATAATGAATTATCGAGACATACTGCTATCCCTTGAAGCTTTGTGGAGAGCTTGGGATCACACAAACATCCTGTAGGCCTCTCGAATCACGAAAACTTGCTAAGCTTATCCGTTTGACTAAAAAGTCAAAGATAGACTAAAAGGAACTAATCTTTCGTCTAAGAGAAAGAACAATGAATAACCAAAAGATATTATCTTCCCTTGAAGCTTTGGGTAGAGTTTGGAGTCACATGAACATCCTTTAGGCTTCTTGGCTTGGGATCACACAAACATCCTGTATGCCTCTTGAATCACGAAAACTTGCTAAATTTGTCCGTTTGACCAAAAAGTCAAAGAGTGGCCAAAAGGGACCCAACTTTTGTCTAAGAGAAACAACAACGAACAACCAAGACATATTGCCATCCTTTGAAGCTTTTTGGAGAGCTTGGGATCACAAAAACATCCTTTTGGCCTTTTGAAATACAAAAACTTGCTAAGTTTGTTTGTTTGACCAAAAACTCAAAGATGGACCAAAAGGAACTAATCTTTCGTCTAAGGGAAATAACAACGAATAACCAAGACATATTCTCATCTCTTGAGGCATTGGGGAGAGTTTTGGGTCTCACAAACTTCCTGTAGGCCTCTTGAATAACGAAAACTACCTAAGTTTGACCGTTTAAACTAAAAAGTCAAAGATTAGCCCAAACGAACTAAACTGTCCTCTAAGAGAAACAATAACAATTAACCAAGACATATTCTCATCCCTTGAAGCCTTGGAGAGCTTGGGGTCACACAAACAACCTCTAGGCCTCTCGAATCACGAAAAACTTGCTAAGTTTGTCTGTTTGACTACAAAGTCAAGGATAGACCAAAAGGAACCAATCTTTCGTCTAAGAAAAACAACAAAGAATAACTACGAATCACAATAACTTCCTAAATTTGTCCGTTGGACCAAAAAGTCAAAGATAGACCAAAGGAAAGCAAACTTTCGTTTAAGAGAAACAACAACGAATAACCAAGAGATATTCTCATCCCTTGAAGCTTTGGGGACAGCTTGGATCATACAAACGTCTTCTTGGCCTCTCGAATGGCAAAAAGTCACTACATTTTTCTGTTTGACCAAAAAGTCAAAGATAGGCAAAAAGAAACCAAACTTTCCCCTGAAAGAAACAACAACTTATAACCAAGACATATTGCCATCCGTTGAAGCTTTGGGGAGAGCTTGGAGTCACACAATCATTCACAAGGCCTCTTGAATCACGAAAACTTGCTAAGTTTTTTTGTCGGGTCAAAAAGTCAAAGATAGGCTAAAAGGAACCAAACTTTCGTCTCAGATAAAACAACAACGAATAACCAAGACAAATTCTCATCTGTTGAAGCCATAGGGAGAGATCGGGGTCACATTAACATTTTCTAGGCCTCATAAAATCACGAAAACTCGCTAAGTTTGTCTGTTTGACCACGAAAACTTGCTACGTTTGACCAACAAGTCAAAGATAGGCCAAAAGGAACCAAACTTTTGCCTAAGAGAATTGACATCGAATAACCATAACATATTGCCATCCCTTAAGCTTTGTGGAGAGGTTGGGACCACACAAACATCCTCTGGGCCTCTCGAATCATAACAACATCCAAAGTTTGTCCGTTCGACCACAAAGTCAAAGATGGGCCAAAAGGAAGTAAACTTTCGTCTAAGAGAAATAATAACAAATATTCAAGACATATTCCCTTCCCTTGATGCTTTGGGGAGAGCTTGGAGTCATATAAATGTCCTCTAGACCTCTCGAAGGACCAAAAGTCACTACATTTGTTTGTTTAACAAAAAAGTCAAATATAGGTAAAAACGAACTAAACTTTCATCTAGGAGAAGAAACAAAGAATAACCAAGATATATTCTCATCCCTTGGAGCTTTGGGGAGACCTTGGGGTCACACAAACATCCTCTACGCCTCTCGAATCATGAAAACTTACTAAGTTTAACTGTTTCACCAAAAAAGAAAAAGAAAGGTCAAAAGGAATCAAACTTTCGTTTAAGAGAAACACAGGCATCCTTTAGGCCTTTGAATCACGAAAACTGGTTAAGTTTGTCCGTTTGACTAAAAAGTCAAAAAAAACCAAAAGGAAGTAGAAACAATAACGAATAACTAAGACTTATTCTCATTCCTTAAAGCTTTGGGGAGAGCTTGGGGTCCCACAAACGGCGTCTAGGCCTCTCGACTGACAAAAAGTCGTTACATTTGTCTATTTGACCAAAAAGTCAAAGATAGACCAAAAAGGAACTAAACTTTCGTGTAAGAGAAAAAGTAACGGATTACCAAGACATATTCTCATCCCTTTAAGCTTTGAGGAGAGCTTGAGGTCACACAAACATCCTTCAGGCATCTGGAATCATGAAAATTTGCTGAGTTTGTCCATTTGACCAAAGAGTCAAAGATAGACCAAAAGGAACCAAACTTTCATATGAGAAAAACAATACCGAATATCCAAGACATGTTCTCATCCCTTGAAGCTTTGGGGTAGAGCATGAGGTCACACGGGAATCCTCTAGGCCTTCGAATCAAGAAAACTTGCTATGTTTGTCCATTTGACCAAATGGTCAAAGATAAACCAAAAGGAAGTAGAAATAACAACGAATAACTAATACATATTCTCATCCCTTAAAGCTTTTGGGAGAATTTGGGGCCACACAAACTTCCTCTAGCCTCTCGAATCACTACAACTTGCTAAATTTGTTCGTTTGACAAAAAAGTCAAAGACAGACCAACAGGAAGCAAACTTTCTTCTAAGAGAAATAACAACGAATATCCAAGACATATTCTCAACCCTTGAAGCTTTGGGGAGAGCTTGGGGCCACACAAATGTCCTCTCGACCTCTCGATTGACCACGAAAGCTCGCTAAGTTTGTCCGTTTAGCCAAAAAGTCAAAGATAGACTAAAAGGAAAGCCAAACATTTCGTTTAAAGAGAAACAAGTAACGAAATAACCAAAGAGATATTCTCATCCCTTGAAGCTTTGGGGAGAGCTTGGGTCACACGAATGTCCTCTTGGCCTCTCAAATGGCAAAAAGTCACTACACTTTTCCGTTTGACCAAAAAGTTAATGATAGACTAAAAGGAACTAAAATTTTGTTTAAGGGAAACAATAACGAATAACCAAGACATATTCTCATCCCTTGAAACTTTAGGAAGATCTTGGGGTCATACAAACATCCCTCTAGGCCTCTTGAACCACGAAAACTTGCTGAGTTTGTCCACTGGCCCAAAAAGTCAAAGATTGGCCAAAAGGAACCAAACTTTCGTCTAAGAGAAACAACATCGAATAACCAAGACATATTCTCATCCCTTGAGACTTTGGGGAGAGTTTGTGGTCACACAAATTTCTTCTAGGCCTCTTGAATAGTGAAAACTATCTAAGTTTAATGTTTGACCAAAAAGTCAAAGATAAGCCAAAAGGAACCAAACTTTCCCCTGAGACAAACAACAATTAATAACTAAGACATATTCTCATCCTTTGAAGCTTTGGGGAGCGCTTGGAGTCACACAAATGTCCTCTTGGCCTCTCGCATGACAAAAAGTCACTGCCTTTTTTCGTTTGACCAAAAAGTTAACGATAGACTAAAAGGAACTAAACTTTCGTCTAGGGGAAATAACAACGAATAGCCACGACATATTCTCATCCCTTGAAACTTTAGGGAGATCTTGGGGTTACACAAACATCCTGTAGGCCTCTCAAACAACGAAAACTTGCTAAGTTTGTCCGTTTGACCTTAAAGTCAAAGATAGATCAAATGGAACAAAACTTCAGTCTAAGAGAAATAACATCGAATATCCTCGACATATTCTCATCCCTTGAGGCTTTGGAGAGAGTTTGGGGTCGCACAAACTTCCTCTAAGCCTCTTGAATAGTGAAAACTAGCTAAGTTTGATGTTTGACCAAAAAGTCAAAGAAGGCCAAAAGGAACCAAACTTTCCTCTAAGACAAACAACAACGAATAACCAAGACATATTATCATCCCTTGAAGCTTTGGGGAGCGCTTAGAGTCACACAAACGTCCTCTTGGCCTCTCGAAAGACAAAAAGTCACTGCTTTTTTTCGTATGACCAAAAAGAACCAAACTTTCGTCTAGGGGAAACAACAACGAATAACCAAAACATATTCTCATCCCTTGAAGCTTTAGGGAGATCTTGGGGTCACACAAACATCATGTAGGCCTCTCAAACAACGAAAACTTGCTAAGTATATCCGTTTGACCATAAAGTCAAAGATAGAGATCAAATGGAACAAAACTTCTGTCTAAGAGAAATAACATCGAATAACCCAGACTTATTCTCATCCCTTGAAGCTTTGGGGAGCGCTTGGAGTCACACAATCATCTACAAGGCCTCTTGAATCACAGAAACTTGCAAAGTTTTTTTGTCGGGCCAAAAAGTCAAAGATAGGCTAAAAGGAACTAAACTTTCGTCTAATGGAAACAACAATGAACAATCAAGACATATTCTCATCTCTCGAAGCTTTAGGGAGATCTTGGTGTCATCCAAACATCCTCTAACCCTCTTGAATCACGAAAACTTGCTCACTTTATCCGTTGGCCCAAAAAGTGAACGATAGGCCAAAAGGAACCAAACTTTTGTCTAAGGGAAACAACATCAAATAACCATGATATATTGCTACCCCATGTGGCTTTGGGGAGAGCTTGGGATCACATAAACATTCTCTAGTCTCTCGAATCATGAAAGCTCATTAAGTTTGTCCGTTTGACCAAAAAGTGAAAGATAGACCAAACAGAAGCAAACTTACGTTTAAGAGAAACAACAACGAATAACCAAGAGACATTTTCATCCCTTGAAGCTTTGGAGAGAGCTTAGAGCCACACAAATGGTTTGTCTGTTTGATCAATAAGTCAAAGATAGGCCACAGGGAGCTAAACTTTCGTCTCAGAGAAATAACAACGAATGACCAAAACATATTCTCATCCCTTGAAGCATTGGGAAGAGCTTGGGGTTACACAAACATCCCCTACACCTCTTGAATCACGAAAACTTGCTAAGTTTGTCCGTTTGACCAAAAAGTCAAAGATAGGCTAAAAGGAACCAAACTTTTGCCTAAGAGAATTGACATTGAAAAACCATAACATATTGCCTTCCCTTGATGCTTTGGTGAGGGCTCGGGGGCACACAAAACATCCTCTAGGCTTCTCGGATCACGAAAACTTGCTAAGTTTGTCCGTTTGACCAAAAAGTTAAAAAATAGACCAAAAGGAACCAATATTTCATTTAAGAGAAACAACAACAAATAACCAAGACGTCTCATCCCTCGAAGCTTTGGGGAGAGGTTGGGGCTAACAAACATCCTCTGGGCCGCTCGAATCGCAACAACATCCAAAATTTGTCCGTTGGACCACAAAGTCAAAAGATAGGCCAAAAGGAAGCAAACTTTCGTCTAAGAGAGACAATAACGAATATCCATGACATATTCCCTTCCCTTGATGCTTTGGGGAGAGCTTGGAGTCATAGAAATGTTCTCTAGACCTCTCGAAAGACCGAAAGTCACTACATTTTTTCCGTTTAACAAAAAAGTCAAATATAGATAAAAACGAACAAAACTTTCGTCTGGGAGAAGAAGCAACAAATAACCAAAACATATTCTTATCCCTTGAAGCTTTGGGGAAAGCTTGGGGTCACACAAAATATCTTCTAAGCCTCTGAAATCACGAAAACTCACTAAGTTTGTCTGTTTCTCTAAAAAGTCAAAGATAGGCCAAAAGGAAACAAACTTTCGCCTAGGAGAAACACAGGCATCCTTTAGGCCTTTGAATCACGAAAACTTTCTAAGTTTGTCCCTTTGACTAAAAAGTGAAAGATAAACTAAAAGGAAGTAGAAACAACAACGAAAAACCAAAATATATTCTCATCCCTTGAAGCTTTGGAGAGAGCTTGGGGTCATACAAACATCCTCTATGCCTCTCGAATCACGAAAACTTACTAAGTTTATCTGTTTCACCAAAAGTCAATGAAAACCCAAAAGGAACCAAACTTTCGTCTAGGAGAAACACATGCATCCTTTAGGCCTTTGAATCACGAAAACTTGCTAAGTTTGTCCGTTTGACTAAAAAGTGAAAGAAAAACCAAAAGGAAGTAAAAACACCAACGAATAACCAAGACATATTCTCATCTCTTAAAGCTTTAGGGAGAGCTTGGGGTCCCACAAACTCTGTCTAGGCCTCTCGACTCACGAAAAGTCGCTACATTTGTCCGTTTGACCAACAAGTCAAAGTTAAACCAAAAGGAACCAAACTTTCGTCTAAGAGAAATAACAACAAATATCCAAGACATATATTCCCATCTCTTGAAGCTTTAGGGAGAGCTTGGGGTCACACAAACATCCTCTAGGGCTCTTGAATCACGAAAACTTGTTAAGTTTGTTCGTTTGATAAAAAAAGTCAAAGATAGGATAAAAGGAACCAAATTTTTGAAAAACAAACCAACGAATAACGAAGACATATTGCCATCTCTTGAAGCTTTTGGGAGAGCTTAGGGTTGCTCAAACATCTTCTAGGCTTCTCAAATCACAAAAACTTGCTAAGTTTGTCCGTTTGACCAAAAAAGACAAAGATAAACTAAAAGGAAAGTAGAAACAACAACGAATAACCAAAACATATTGTCATCCCTTGAAGCTTTGGGGAGAGCTTGGGGTCACACAAACATCCACTAGGCCCCTTGAATGATGATAAGTTGCAACATATCTTCGTTTGACCAAAAAGTCAAAGATAGGGCAAAAGGAGCCAAACTTTCATCTCTGAGAAACAACAATGAATAACCAAGGCATATTGCCATCCCGTGAAGATTTGGGGAGAGTTGGGGTCACACTGACATCCTTTACACCTCTTGAATCACGAAAACTTGCTAAATTTGTCCGTTTGACTAAAAAGACAAAGACAGATCAAAAGGAAGCAAACTTTCATCTAAGAGAAACAATAACGAATAACCAAGACATATTCTCATCCCTTGAAGGTTTGGGGTGAGCTTGGGGCCACACAAAGATCCTATAGGCCCCTCGAATCACGAAAACATGCTAACTTTGTCTGTTTGACCAAAAAAGTCAAAGATAAGCCAAAAGGAACTAAACTTTCATCTAAGAGAAACAACAACGAATAACCATGTCATATTGCCTTCCCTTGAAGCTTTAGGAAGAGCTTGGCATCACACAAACATCATCTCGGCCTCTCGAACCACGAAAACATGCTAAGTTTGTCTGTTTCTCTAAAAAGTCAAAGATAGATAAAAAGGAACTAACAACGAATATCCAAGTCATAGTATCCTCCATTGAATCCTTGGAGAGAGCTTGGGGTCACACAAATGTAATCTACGACTATCGAATGACGAAAGATTGCTACATTTGTCCATTTCACTGAAAAGTCAGAGATAGACTAAAAGGAACATCTAAGAGAAATAACAACGATTAAGCAAGACATATTGCAATCCCTTGAAGCTTTGCGCAGGGATTGGAGTCACACAAACATCCTCTATGCCGCTTGAATGACGAAAACTTACTAAGTTTGTCTGTTTGACAAAAAGCTAAAGATTGGCCAAAAGGAATCAAACCTTCGTCTAAGAGAAATAACAACGAATAACCAAGACATATTCTCATCCCTTGAAGCTTGGGGGAGAGCTTGGGGTCACACAAACATCCACTAGGCCTCTTGAATGACCATAAGTCGCTACATTTGTTCGTTTGACCAAAAAAGTCAAAGATAGGGCAAAAGGAACTAAACTTTCGTCTCAGATAAACAACAATGAATAACCAAGGCATATTGCCATACCTAGAAGCTTTGAGGAGAGTTGGGGTCACACTGACATCATCTATGCCTCTTGAATCACGAAAACTTTCTAAGTTTGTTCGTTTGACCAAAAAGACAAAGACAGATCAAAAGGAATCAAACTTTCGTCTAAGAGAAACAACAATGAATAACTAAGACATATTCTCATCCCTTGATGATTTGGGGTGAGCTTGGGGCCACACAAACATCCTCTAGGCCCCTCGAATCACGAAAACATGCTAACTTTGTCTGTTTGACCAAAAAGTCAAAGATAAACTAAAAGGAACTAAACTTTCATCTAAGAGAAACAACAACGAATAACCATGACATATTGCCTTCCCTTGAAGCTTTAGGAAGAGCCTGGCATCAGACAGACGGATCTCGGCCTCTCGAATCACGAAAACATGCTAAGTTTGTCTGTTTGTCTAAAAAGTCAACGATAGACAAAAAGGAACTAACAACGAAATATCCAAGTCATAGTATCATCCCTTGAATCCTTGGAGAGAGCTTGGGGTCACACAAATATAATCTACGATTATCGAATGACGAAAAGATCGCTATATTTGTCCGTTTCACTGAAAAGTTAGAAATAGACTAAATGGAACATCTAAGAGAAACATCAACGAATAAACACGACACATTCTCATTTCTTTGAAGCTTTGGGGAGAGCTTGCGATCTCACAAACATCCTCTAGGCCTCTCGATTGACGACAATTCGTTACAGTTGTCCGTTTGACCAAAAAGTCAAAGATAGTCTAAAAGGAACCAAACTTTCGCCTAGGAGAAACAATAACGAATACCCAAGACATATTCTCATCCCTTGAAGCTTGGGGAGAGTTTGGGGTCACACAAACATCTACTAGGCCTCTCGAATGACGATAAGTCGCTACATTTGTTCGTTTGACCAAAAAGTCAAAGATAGGGCAAAAAGGAACCAAACTTTCGTCAAAGAGAAACAACAACGAACAGCCATGACATATTGCCTTCCCTTGAAGCTTTAGGAAGAGCTTGGCATCACACAAATATCCTCTAAGCCTCTCGAATTATGAAAACTTGCTAAGCTTGTCCGATTTACCAAAATGTCAAAGATAGACAAAAACGAAGCGAACTTTCGTCTAAAAAAAACAAAAACAAATAACTAAGACGTATTATCATCCCTTGAAGATTTGGGTAGAGCTTGGGGTCTTACAAACATCCACTAGGGCTCTTGAATGATGAAAAACTTGCTAGGTTTGTCCGTTTGACCAAAAAGTCAAAGATAGACCAAAAGGGATCAAACTTTTATCTAAGAGAAACAACAATGAATAACCAAGGCATATCTCATCCCTTGAAACTTTGGGGAGAGCTTGGGTTCCCATAAATGTCTTCTAGGCCTCTGGATTGACGAAAAGTTGCTACATTTGTTTGTTTGACTAAAAAGTCAAAGATAGACAAAATGAACTAAAACTTTCGTCTATGAGAAATAAAAACAAATAACCAAGACATATTCTCATCCCTTGACGCATTGGGGAGAGCTTGGGGCCACACAAACTTCCTCTAGGACTCTCGTATGACGAAAAGTCGCTACATTTCTCCGTTGACCAAAAAGTCAAAGATAAACCAAAAAGAACCAAACTTTCATCTAAGAGAAAACAACAACAATTAACCAAGGCTTATTTCTCATCCCTTGAAGCTTTAGGAAGAGCTTGGTGTCCCACAAACGTCCTCTACGCTTCTCGAATGACGAGAAGTCGCTACATTTGTCCGTTTGACGAAAGAGTCAAAGATAGACCAAAGAAACCAAACTTTCGTCTAAGAGAATCAACAACGAATAATTAAGTTATATTCTCATCGCTTAATGCTTTGGGGAGAGGTTGGGGTCCCACAAACGTCCTATTGGCCTCTCAAATGACGAAAAGTTGCTACATTTGTCCGTTTGACCAAAAATTCAAAGATACACCAAATGAAACTAAACATTCATCTAGGAGAAAAAACAACGAATAACCAAGACATATTCTCATCACTTTAAGCTTTAGGGAGAGCTTGGGGTCACACAAACATCCTCTTGGCCTCTCGATTGACAAAAACTTGCTAAGTTTGTCCGTTTGGCTAAAAAGACAAAGATATAACAATAGGAACCAGACTTTTGCCTAAGAGAAAGAACAACAAATAACCAAGACATATTTTCATCCCTTGAAGCTTTGGGGAGGGCTTGGGGTCCCATAAATATCCTCTAGGCCTCTTGAATGAGAACAAGTTGCTACATTTGTCTGTTTGACCACAAAGTCAAAGATAGACCAAAATGAACCAAACTTTTATCTAACAGAAACAACAACGACTAACCGAGATATATTTTCACCCCTTGAAGCTTTGGGGAGAGCTTGGGGTCACTCAAACATCCTCTAGAGTTCTTGAATCATGAA
Source organism: Castanospermum australe (assembly GCA_019955255.1). Taxonomy (NCBI): domain Eukaryota; kingdom Viridiplantae; phylum Streptophyta; class Magnoliopsida; order Fabales; family Fabaceae; genus Castanospermum; species Castanospermum australe. Next base: position 55,285 of record NSJW01000200.1, read on the forward strand.
CACTTGCTAAGTTAATCCGTTTTATCGTAAAGTCACTGATAGGCTAAAAGTAACTAAACTTTCGTCTAGGAGAAACAACAACAAATAACCAAGACATATTCTCATCCCTTGAAGCTTGGGGGGGAGAGCTTGGGGTCACACAAACATCCACTAGGCCTCTCGAATGACGATAAGTTGCTACATTTGTTCATTTGACCAAAAAGTCAAAGATAGGGCAAAAAGGAACTAAACTTTCGTCTCAGAGAAACAACAATGAATAACCAAGGCATATTGCCATACCTAGAAGCTTTGAGGAGAGTTGGGGTCACACTGAGATCATCTATGCCTCTTGAATCACGAAAACTTGCTAAGTTTGTTCGTTTGACTAAAAAGACAAAGACATCAAAAGGAAGCAAACTTTCGTCTAAGAGAAACAACAATGAATAACCAAGACATATTCTCATCCCTTGAAGATTTGGGGTGAGCTTGGGGCCACACAAACATCCTCTAGGTCCCTCGAATCACAAAAACATGCTAACTTTGTCTGTTTGACCAAAAAAGTCAAAGATAAACTAAAAGGAACTAAACTTTCATCTAAGAGAAACAACAACGAATAATCATGACATATTGCCATACCTTGAAGCTTTAAGGAGAGTTGGGGTCACACTGACATCGTCTACGCCTCTTGAATTACAAAAACTTGCTAAGTTTGTCCGTTTGGCCAAAAAGACAAAGACAGACTAAAGGGAAGCAAGCTTTCATCACAACAATGAATAAGCAAGACATATTCTCATCCCTTGAAGGTTTGGGGAGAGCTTGGGGCCACACAAACATCCTCTAGGCCTCTCAAATCACGAAAACATGCTAACTTTGTCTGTTTGACCAAAAAGTCAAAGATAGACCAAAAGGAACTAAACTTTCGTCAAAGGGAAACAACAACGAACAACCATAACATATTGCCTTCCCTTGAAGCTTTAGGAAGAGCTTGGTATCACCGAAACATCCTCTAGGCCTCTCAAATCATGAAAACTTGCTAGGCTTGTCCGATTAACCAAAAAGTCAAAGATTGACAAAAACGAAGCAAACTTTCATATAAAAAAAACAAAAACAAATAACTAAGACATATTATCATCCCTTCAAGATTTGGGGAGAGCTTGGGGTCTCACAAACATCCACTAGGGCTCTTGAATAATGAAAACTTGCTAGGTTTGTCTGTTTGACCAAAAAGTCAAAGATAGGCCAGAAGGAACTAACTTTCATCTAAGTGAAACAACAACGTATAGCAAAGACGCTTTGCCATCCTTTCAAGTTTTGGGGAGAGCTTAGGGTTATAAAAACATTTGTTAGGCCTCTTGAATCATGGAAACTGGTTAGGTTTGTCCGTTTGACGAAAAAGTTAAAGATAGGCCATAAGCAAGCAAACTTTCATCTAAGAGAAATAACAATGAAAAACGAAGACATAGTGTCGTCCCTTGAAGCTTTCGAAAGAGCATGGGGTCAAACAAACATCCTCTATGCCCCTCGAATGACGCCAAGTCGCCACATTTCTCCGTTGCACCAAAAAGTCAACGATAGACCAAAAAGAGCCCAACTATCGTCTAAGAGAAACAACAACGAATGACCAAGGTATATTTTCAACCCTTGAAGCTTTGGTGAGAGCTTAGGGTCACATAAACATCCTTTAGCCCTCTCAAATAACGACAAGTTGCTATATTTGTCTATTTCACTAAAAAATCAGTGGTAGACCAAAAGAACCAAACTTTCGTCTAAGATAAACAATAACGAATACCCACAGCATAGTCTCATCCCTTGAAGCTTTGCGGAGAGCTTGAGGCCACCCAAAGGTCCTCTAGGCCTCTCAAATGATGAAAAGTCGCTACATTTGTCCGTTTGGCCAAAAAATAAAGATAGACCAAAAGGAACCATACTTTCATCTAAGAGAAACAACAACGAATAGCGGATACATATTCTCATCCCTTGAAGCTTTAGGGAGAAAATGGAGTCCCATAAACATCCTCTAGGCCTCTCAAATCAGGAAAACATTCTATGTTTGTCCGATTGACCACAAAGTCAAACATAGGCCAAAAGGAACCAAACTTTCGTATAAGAGAAACAACAACGAATAACCAGGACTTATTCTCATCCCTTGAAGCTTTGAGAAGAGCATGGGGCCCCACAAACGTCTTCTAGGCCTCTCGAATGACGCAAAGTCGCTACATTCGTCCGTTTAGCAAAAAAGTCAATGATAGACCAAAAGACACCAAACTTTCATCTAAGAGAAACAACAACGAATAACCAATACATATTATCATCCCTTGAAGCTTTAGGGAGAGCTTGGGTTCCCACAAACGTCCTCTAGGCCTCTCGAATCAGGAAAACATGCTAAGTTTGTCCGATCGACCACAAACATCCCACAAGGTCTCGAATCAAGACATATGCTCATCCCTTGAAGCTTGGGGTAGAGCTTGGGTTGCCACAAACATCCTCAATGTCTCTCTAATGACGAAAAATTGCTATATTTATCCGTTTGATCAAAAAGTCAACGATGGACCAAAGGGAACCAAACATTCGTCTAAGAGAAACAACAATGAACATCCAAGACATATTCTCATCCCATGAATCTTTGGGGAGAGGTTGGGGTCCCACAAACATCCTCTAGGCCTCTTGAATAACCAAAAAGTCTGGTTGACCAAAAAGTCAAAGATAGGACAAAAGAAACTTTCGTATAAGAGAAACAACAACGAATGATGAAAAGTTGCAACATTTGTCCGTTTGACCAAAAAGTCAAAGATAGACCGAAAGGAACTGAACTTTCATCTAATTGAAATAACAACGAATAACCAAGACATATTCTCATTTCTTGAAGCTTTGGGCTGAGCTTGGGGTCTCACAAACGTCCTTTTGGCCTCTCGAATCAGGAAAACATGCTAAGTTTGTCCGATTGGTCACAAAGTCAAAGATAGTTATGCAAATGAAGTTACGACATAAAAGGATCCGGTCCAAGTCCCAATTGGTCCAATTACGAGAGCTCGGGCAAGGAAATTCAAGGAAGCACTCAACGGGCTGATTCAAGAAAAATCTGGTTTCAATCAACTTTATGGCCCATTGAGCATAGCCCACGTTTTCAACAAAGAAGCATTAATGTGATTCAAACCCAACCTAATTATAGCAACAAATCTGCATGATTTGGGGGCTAATTACAGAATCAATTCATGCTAATTGCAGCAACTAATCTGCATGATTTGGGGGCTAATTGCAGCAGCAAATCTGCTTGATTTGGGGACTTATTGTAGCAGCAAATCTGAATGATTTGGGGCCTAATTACAGCAGAAAATCGTGCTAATTGCAGCAGCTAATCTGCATGATTTGGGGGCTAATTACAGCAGCAAATCTGCATGATTTGGAGGCTAATTGCAGGAGCAAATCTGCATAATTTGGGGGTTAATTTGCAGCAACAAGTCTGCATGTTTTGGGAGCTGAATTTGGACGCGTTTTGAGCTTGATTCATTGCCAAGTATCTTTTTATAAACTTTCCTTTTATTTGTTACGGCTGATTTATTTAATCAAATATTTTCTTTCATTTGCTAGGACTGATTGATTTAATGAAATACTTTCCTTTATTTGTTAGGGCTGATTGATTTGTTTTAAGGGTGTAATCAGATATTTTGTAAACTTTCCTTTTTCTTTTAGGTGTGTTTAATTCTTATGGTATTGTAATTAGCCTATTTAAAGGCGTACATGAATGAAAAACACAGCTTAGTTTTGATGCATGACAATTGAGAATTCTCTTTGGTTCTTTGAAGATCTTTTCTAACTTATCAAAATCATTCCGTAGCATTCACAATTCAACTTATCAAACGGAAATTCCACAACCGTTTATCCACCTACTTCTCTCATTCAAAATAGGCCTCTGGTTGTGGAACCGTAGTATGTTGAAGACGCCACAAACGGTTGTGAAATTTTTGTTTGATATGTTGAATTGTGAACGCCACGAAATGATTCTGATAAGTTTAAATAGTTCTTCAAAGAATCAAAGAGAAACTCTCAATTTTTGCGAATAAAACTGTGTTGTTTCTTTCATTCATGTACGCCTTTATATAGGCTGATTACAATAAAGGAAAGTATCTGATTGAATCAATCAGCCCTAGCAAATAAAGGAAAGTATCTGATTAAATCAATTAGCCCTAACAAATAAAGGAAAGTATCTGATTGAATTAATCAGCCCTAACAAATAGAGGAAAATATCTGATTGAATCAATCAGCTCTAACAAATAAAGAAAAAGTATCTGATTAAATCAATCAGCCCCCAAACATGCAGATTTTGCTGCTGCAATTAGCCCCCAAATCATGTAGATTCACTGCTGCAATTAGGTTGGGTTTGAATCGCATTGATGTATTTTTGTTGAAAAACATGGGCTTATGCTCAATGGGCCGTAAATTTAATTGAGACCAGATTTCTTGAATCAGCCTGTTGAGTGATTCCTTGAATTTCTTTGCCCGAGCTCTCATACCTGGACCAACTGGAACTTGGACCGGATCCTTTAATGTCGTAACTTCATTTTGCATCAGTTCCTAAGAAGGATGGGACGTGGAGAATGTCCGTTGATTATCAAGCCATCAACAATATAACGGAAAAGTATCGACATCCTGTTCCTCGCTTAGATGATATGCTAGATAAACTGCATGATGCTTGTGTATTTTTCAAGATTGATCTGAAAAGTGGTTATCATCAAATAAGAATGAAAAAAGGAGATGAATGGAAAAATTACTTTTAAAACAAAACATGGTTTACATGAGTGGTTAGTGATGCCATTTGAATTAACTAATGTACCGAGTACTTTTATTGCGATTAATGAACCATGACTTAAATGCTTTCATAGGCAGATTTGTTGTTGTCTATTTTGATGATATACTCATTTATAGCAAAAACTTAGATGACCATGTCAAACACTTAAGATCAGTTTTGGAAGTGTTAAAAAAGGAAAAGTTGTTTGCTAACCTTAAGAAGTGCACCTTTTGCACCAGTAAGCTTGTGTTTCTTGGTTTTGTTGTGGGTGCAAAAAGAATACAGGTGGACAAAGAAAAGATTCGCACCATCCAAGAGTGGCCAATGCCCACTTCCGTAAGTCAGGAACACTTCTATTGGCCACACATGAAACGAGAGATGTCGAGAGGATTTGTAGTAGATTTGTCACGTGTAGGCAAGCTAAGTCCAGAGTGCAGCCCAATGGTTTGTATACTCCTTTGCCAATTCCTAGTGAACCCTGGATTGATATTTAGATGGATTTTGTATTAGGTTTGCCTATGTCTAAACAGGGAAGAGATTCAATATCTGTGGTTGTGGATAGATTTTTTAAGATGACACATTTTATTCCATGTTACAAAACGGATGATGCTTCACATGTTGCTGATTTGTTCTTTATGGAGATTGTGAGATTACATGGTATGCCTAGCACAATTGTTCGGATAGAGATGCTAAGTTCTTGAGTTACTTTTGGAAGACTTTGTGGTGCAAGTTAGGAACTAAGCTATTGTTTTCTACTACGTGTCACCCACAAACTGATGGTCAAACCAAAGTAGTAAATATGACTTTGTCAACTTTGTTTGAGGGCTATCATTAGGAAAAATATCAAAACATGGGAGGAGTGTTTGCCACATGTCGAGTTTGCTTACAATCATACTGTTCATTATACTACTAAATTTTCACCTTTTAAAATTGTGTATGGATTTAATCCCTTGACTTCATTGGATTTATCTCCTTTACCTTTATCTAAGCGTGTGAATTTAGATGGCAAAAAGAAAAGCTAAATTTTGTTAAACAGATCCACGAGAAGGCAAGACTCATTGTCGAACAGAGAATGGAGCAATAGGCAAAACAAGCCAACAAGGGGCGCCATAAGCTGATTTCGAACATGGAGAATGGGTTTGGCTGCACATGTGGAAAGATAGATTTCCTGTCCAAAGTTGTTCCAAACTACTTCCGACAGGAGTGGGGAGTTGGTCCTTTCCAAGTCATCGAGCGTATCAATGACAATGCCTACAAGCTGGATTTACCGGGTGTGTACAATGTTAGTGCTACATTTAATGTCACTGATTTGACTCCTTTTGATGTAGGTGATGATTTGAGGATAAATCCTTTTCAAGAGGAGGGGAATGATGCAAATGAAGTTACTACGTTGAATGATCCGGTCCAAGTCCCAGTTGGTCCAATTAAGAGAGCTCGGGCAAAGAAATTCAAGGAAGCACTCAACGGGCTGATTCAAGAAAGCTGGTTTCAATCAAATTTACGGCCCATTGAGCATAGCCCATGTTTTCAACAAAGAAGCATCAATGTGATTCAAACTCAACCTAATTGCAGCAGCAAATCTGCATGATTTGGGGACTAATTACAGTAGCAAATCTGCATGATTTGAGGGCTAATTACAGCAGCAAATCTGTATAGTTTGGGGGCTAATTACAGCAGCAAATCTGTATGATTTGGGGGCTGAATTTGGACGCATTTTGAGCTTAGTTCACTGCCAAGTATCTTTTTATAAACTTTCCTTTTATTTGTTAGGGCTGATTGATTTAATAAGATACTTTCATTTATTTGTTAGAACTGGTTGATTTAAGAAGATACTTTCCTTTATTTGTTAGGTCTAATTGATTTGTTTTAAGAGTGTAATCGGATATTTTGTAAACTTTCCTTTTTCTTTTAGGTGTGTTTAATTCTGATGGTATTGTAATCAACCTATTTAAATGCGTACATGAATGAAAAACACAACTTAGTTTTGATGCACGAAAATTGAGAGTTCTCTTGGGTTCATTGAAGAACTTTTTGAACTTATCGGAATCATTCCGTGACGTTCATAATTCGACTTGTCAAACGGAATTTCCACCACCGTTTATGATGTCTTCAACATACCAAGATTTTTACCTCTGCATAGGTAACGGGTCAAGGTTTTTCCATCCAAAATCTAGTTGTAGAACGGTTGTGTACTAAGTTCGTTGAAGAGAAACAATCTTTGAAGCTTGGAGAAACAAGCTTAGAACGGTTCTGTACCTTAACGGTTTTCACATCAGATAGGCCCAAAAGAAACCAATCTTTCGCCTAAGAGAAACAATAACGAATAACCACGACATATTCTCATCCCTTGAAGCTTTCGGGAGAGTTTGGGGTCTCACAAACGTCTTCTAGGCCTCTCGAATTTGAAAAACATGCTAAGTTTGTCCCATTGGCCACAAGTCAAAGGTCGACCAAAAAGAACCAAACTTTCGTCTAAGAGAAACAACAACAAATAAACAAAACATATTCTCATCCCTTGATGCTTTGGGGCAAGCTTGGGGTTGCACAAACATCCTCTAGGCCTTTCGAATCACGAAAAACTTGCTAAGTTTGTCCGGTTGATAGAAAAGTCAAATATAGGCCAAAAGGAAACCAAGACATAGTCTCATCCCTTGAAGCTTGGGGAGAGCTTGGGGTCACACAAATGCCTTCTAGGCCTCTCGAATGATGAAAAGTTGATACATTTGTCTGTTTGACCAAAAAGTCAAATGTAGACTAAAAGAACTGAACTTTTGTCTAATTGAAGCAACAACAAATAATCAAGACATATTCTCTTTCCTCGAAGCTTTGGGGAGAGCTTAGGGTCCCACAAATGTCCTCGAGGCCTCTCAAATGACGAAAAGTTGTTACATATGTCCATTTGACCACAAAGTCAAAGGTAGTTTAAGTTTAAAAAGAACCAAACTTTCATCAAATGAAAGCAACAACGGATAACCAAGGCATACTTCCATTCCCTGAAACTTTAGGGAGAGCTTGGGGTACCACAAACGTCCTCTAAGCCTCTCGAATCATAAAAGGACATTAAGTTTGTCCAATTGACAACAAAGTCAAAGATAGACCGAAAGGAACTAAACTTTCACCTAAGAGAAACAATAATGAATAACAAAGATATATTCTCATCCCTTGAAGCTTTGGAGAGAGCCTAGGGTCACACAAACACTTTCTAAGCCTCTCAAATCACAAAAACTTTCTAAATTTGTCCATTTGACTAAAAAGTGAAAGATACACCGTGGAACCAACCAAGACATATTCTCACTCCTTGAAGCTTTGGGGAGAGCTTGGGGGTCCCACAAATGTCCTCTAGGCCTCTCGAATGATGTAAAGTTGCTACATATGTCCTTTTAACCAAAAAGTCAAAAATAGACCAAAAGGAACCAAACTTTCTCTAAGAGAAACAACAACGAGTAACTAAGGCATATTCTCATCCCTTGAAGCTTTGGGGTGAGCTTGGGGTCCCACAAACATCCTCTAGACCTCTTGAATGACGAAAAGTTGCTATATTTGTCCGTTTGGTCAAAAAGTCAAAAATAGACCAAAAGGAAACACACTTTCGTCTAAGCGAAACAACAATGAACAACCAACACATATTTTCATCCCTTGAAGCTTTGGGCAGAGCTTGGAGTCCCACAATTGTCGTCTAGGCCTCTTGAATCATGAACACTCGCTATGTTTGTCCTGTTGACCAAAAAGTCAAAGATAGGCCAAGAGGAACCAAACATTCGTCTAAGATAAATAACAACGAATATCCAAAACATATTCTCATCCCTTGAAGCTTTGGGGAGAGCTTGGGGTCACACAAACAACTTCTAGGCCTCTTGAATGATGAAAGGTTGCTACATTTGTACATTTCCCCAAAAAGTCAAAGATAGGCCATAAGGAACCAAACTTTCATCTAAGAGAAACAACAATGAATATCCGAAACATATTCTCATCCCTTGAAGCTTTAGGAAGAGCTTGGGGTCACACAAACATCCTCTAGGCCTCTCGAATCATGAAAACTCACTAAGTTAGTCTGTTTAGTCAAACAGTCAAAGAAAGACCTAAAGGAACTAAACTTTCGTATAAGAGAAACAACAACAAATAACCATGACATATTATCATCCCTTGAAGCTTTGGAGAGTGTTTGGGATCCCTCAAATGTTCTCTAGGCCTCTCAAATCACGAAAACTCGCAAAGTTTATTCGACTAACTAAAAAGTCAAAGATATGCCAAAAGCAACCAAACTTACATTGAAGAGATACAACAAAGAATGACCAAGACATGTTCTCATTCCTTGAAGGTTTGGGGAGAGTTTGGGTTCCCATAAACATCCTCTAGGACTCTCAAATGACGAAAAGTCGATACATTTGTCCATTGACCAAAAAGCCAAAGACAGACCAAAAGGAACCAAACTTTCATCTAGGAGGAACAACAACGATTAACCAAGGCATATTCTTATTCCTTGAAGCATTGGGGAGGGCTTGGGGTCCCACAAACATCACTAAGGCTTCTGAAAGCACGAAAACTTGGTAAGTTTGTCCGATTGACCAAAAAGTCAAAGATAAGCCAAGAGGAACCAAACTTTCGTCTAACAGACACAAAAATGAATATCCAAGACATATTCTCATCCCTTGAAGCTTTGGGGAGAGCTTGGGGACACACAAACATCCTCTAGGCCTCTCGAATCACGAAAACTTACTAAATTTATCCGTTTGACTAAAAAGTCAAAGATTGATCAAAAGGAACTACTAAACTTTCGTCTCAATGAAACAACAACAAATAACCATGACATATTCTCGTCCCTTGAAGTTCTGGGGACAGGTTGGGGTCACACAAACATCATCTAGCTTTCTCAAATCACGAAAACATGCTATGTTTGTCCGTTTGATCAAAAAGTCAAAGATAGACCAAAGGAACCAAACTTTTGTCTAAGAGAAACAACAACAAATAACCAAGACATATTCTCATCCCTTGAAGCTTGGGGAGATTTTGGGGACCCACAAACGTCCTCTATGCCTCTCGAATGAGGAAAAGTCACTATATTTGTTCGTTTGTCCAAAAAGCAAAGATAGACAAAAAATAACCAAATTTCATGTAAGAGAAACAACAATGAATAACCAAGACATATTCTCCCCCTTTGAAGCTTTGGAGAGACCTTGGAGACCCACAAACATTCTCTTGGTATCTCAAATCACGAAAATTTGCTAAGTTTATCCGATTGACTAAAAAGTCAGAGATAGACTAAAAGGAATCAATCTTTCGTTGAAGAGAAACAACAACGAATTACCATGACATACTCTCATCCCTTGAAGCTTTGGGTAGAGCTTGGAGTCACACAAATGTCCTCCTAGCCTCTCAACTGATGAAAGGTCACTACATTTATCCGTTTGACCAAAAAGTCAAAGATAAGCAAAGAGGACCCAAACTTTCGTTTAAGAGACACAAAAATGAATATCCAAGACATATTCTCATCCCTTGAAGCTTTGGGGATAGGTTGGGGTCACACAAATATCATCTAGGCTTCTCGAATCACGAAAACATGCTATGTTTGTCCCATTTGACTAAAAAGTCAAAGACAGACCAAAAGGAACTAAACTTTCGTTAAAAAGAAATAACAACGAATAACCAAAACATATTCTTATCCCTTGAAGCTTTGGAGAGACCTTGGGGACCCACAAACATTCTCTAGGCCTCTGGAATCACGAAAACTTGCTAAGTTTATCCGATTGACCAAAAAAGTCAAAGATTGGCCAAAAGGAACCAAACTTTCGTCTAAGAGACACAATAATGAATATCCAAGACATATTCTCATCCCATGAAGCTTTGGGGAGTGCTTGGGGTCACAAACACATCGTCTAGACTTCACGAATCACAAAAACTCGCTAAGTTTATTCATTTGACTAAAAAGTCAAAGATAGACTAAATGGAACTAAACTTTCATCTCAGAGAAACAACAACGAATAACCATGACATATTCTCATCCCTTGAAGCTTTGGGGACAGGTTGGCGTCACACAAACATCATCTAAGCTTCTCGAATCACGAAAACATGTGACTAAAAAGTCAAAGACAGACCAAAAAAAACTAAACTTTCGTTAAAAAGAAATAACAACGAATAATCAAGACATATTCTCATCTCTTGAAGCTTTGGAAAGACCTTGGGGTCCCTGATAATTGAATTTTATTACACTTAATTGTTGCATTTGATTAATGATTTTTAGGGCTGTTTAGTGTGTAATTAATGGTTTTTGGTCTAAATTGGACTTTGGGGTTTTAATTGGATTTAATTTATTCTCGTGTTAATTTTTCATATTTACATTGTTCCAGTATTTTGATCATAACTTTTGTTCTAGGTATCCGATTAACCTCATTCTTGTTTTGTTTTGCAGATAACTCAAAGAACTGCAAATGGTATTAGAGGCTTGAAGGCTAAATTCGGACAAGAAGGTTGTCAAAACTGGAGCCAAAGTCAGTCACGGAATTCTGGAGTTATGTTTAGTTAATTGGGCTTAACTTTATAATTAGGAGCCCAAATTACATGGGACCAAAGCCATTAGTTATGTTTTAATTTAGGCCAGTTTTGGAGCCCCTGACCTGTTTAGTTTTAGGTTTAAATAGCATATTAGGGCAACACGAACAGCAGCTTTTACATTTTGTGAAATTTCAGATCTAACGCCTCTCTTCTCTTCTCTCTTCTATTCATCTTGTTCTTCTTTTTCTTTCTTTTTTGTTTTCTGTTTGTGTACAGCCATGGTAGGCTAACTTTCCATTCAATCAACCCATGAGTTGAGATTTCTGTTTTTGAATCCAGAGGACCCGTGCTCTCCATGAACTGGATCCGTTTCTCTTCTCCTTTTACTCGAATTGAGCAACACGATTGTGTACGTTGAATCTGAGTGGATGAGGTTTGTCTATGATTTCTGTATTTTGATCATCCAGGGGAAGGGATTAAATATTAGATTTAATATTTAGGTTGATTAACCAAAGGGATTTAAAATCAAAACAGGTTGAAGTGAACACTGTGCGATGGCGTGAGTGAACGCACCAAGGGTTTGATTAAATGCTAGGTGATTGTCTAGTAGAGAAGGTTCCTATATGAATGCAGGGATTCCGATTTATTTTAGGGTCAACCACGAAATTCAGTAATTCTTTGTCCAGTGACGATGTCATTGAAACCTCAATTCTGGGTTCGTTGATTGCTTTTAATTTGTGAATTTCGTTTTATCTCTTACTCTAATTTCGTTTTATATCTTGCTTTAATTTCAATCGAATTAAACCCCTCCCTGTTTGTTGTTTTATTTTCAATTGAGTGATTTAGTCCTATGCAAAATTCCTTGGGAGACGATTCAGGTTGTCCTATATTACAAATTTCTTTATAAGCCTGGTTAATTTATGTGAGTTCGACAGTTCACGTCAAATTTTGGCGCCTTTGCCGGGAAATTTTTGCATTGTTCTTTTGATCTCTCAATTATTACATATTAACAATAGATTAGATTAGAGTAGTTGCGTTTCATTTTGTTCCTTGTTCTGACACTTGAGTAGAGTAGAGTAGCTTAGTAGTGTCGAAAGTGTCGCATAATTGGGCTAACCTGTGGGTTAGGTGCTGAGGCTTGGTATCCAAAGTTTATCCACCATCTTGAGCAAAACTAACCCCGTTGGGGTTAATCTGGGGTCAAAATCTTGAAATTCCTTCATCTCGTATGAGTTTTTCTTGCCAAATTCCATCGTTTAGACCACTTTTTCAATTTTTTTTTTGTGATTTTTAAAAAATCACCAAAAAAATTACAGAAAATCAAAAATACATTTTAGAATTTTACTGTGGTAGTCCCATAATTTTTAAAATTCATTTGATAGTGTTTCTGACTTTATTTTGGCTAATTTCTTAGTGTAGTTTACATATTTTGAATGTTGTTAGTGTTTTTACCTGTTATGCCTTATGCTGTATGACTAGGAGTAGTGGCAATGCACATGACCTGTTTGCTTTTGATCCTGAGATAGAGAGAACATTGCATGTTGCTAGAAGGGCTTCTAGGCTAAGTCATAGGATTGTTACTGAACTTGATCCTGAGTCTGAGCATATTGAGCATATTGAGCATTCTGATTCTGTTCCATCTGTTAGTTTTCCTAGTTCTTCTAATAGTATATAGATTTTACTTATTCTAGTGGTAGTTTCATTAATTCTGAGAGCATGGATAATAGAACTTTAAAGGAATTGGGTGCACCTGACGTTAACTATCGACCTTTGTGCATCCAATATCCTGATCTTGATGCTGACTTTGAGCTTAAATCTGGTCTTTATCCATTTGCTTCCCAAGTTTCATGGTCTTACAAGTGAGGATCCACATAAGCATTTGAAGGAGTTCCATGTAACCTTACAGCATAATGAAACTACAAGGAATTGATGAAGAGCAGATTAAATTGAGAGCTTTTCCTTTCTCTCTAGATGGAGGAGCTAAGGACTAGCTGTACTACCTTCAACCCTCATCCATTGGAAGCTGGAACGACATGAAAGAGATTATTTCTAGAGAAGTTTTTCCCTAGCCTCAAGAGCCACTGTAATCAGAAAGGAGATATGTGGCATAAGGCAAGCAAATGGAGAGAATTTGCATGAATACTGGGAGAGGTTTAAGAGGCTATGTGCAAGCTGTCCACACCACCAGATATCTGATCAATTGCTAATAGTATATTTCTATGAAGGCTTGTTACCCATGGACAGAAATACGGTGGATGCAGCCAGTGGTGGAGCTTTAGTTGATAAGACACCTGCTGCGGCCAGAGAATTGATAGCAAACATGACAGCTAATTCCCAACAATTTGGCACTAGAGCAACCAGCAGTGGGGTGTTCTCAATCCAAGCGCCCCCAGTCCAATATCACCGTGCCCAGAAAACCAGCAGTAGTGTCCAGTGCAGACCACCAGAGATTGGAAAATAGACTAGATTAATTGACCTCATTAGTAAGGCAATTGGCAGTGACACAAACAGTGCAGTCTCCCACTCCCACAGATAAGCAGACCAATGTGGTATCTGTTTCTGATCCCTCCAGCCCGCTGATGCTTGCCCAACTCTGCAAAGAAAACCTCTCCAGACCAATCAGTAGCTGCAGCAGGAGTCTTTTCCTGGAAAGCCAACAGTATCAGCAGCAACAAATCCATTTTAAACACTTTATAATCCTGGCTTGGAGAGATCTCGAAACTTAAGGTGGACCAGAACCAGAACGCAGCAGAATTTTACACAATACCAAAACGTAGGCAGTTTCCACAGCACAAACAGAATTTCCAAACAGTCTGCACCTCCAACAGCTAGTGCAACAGTAGGCCACCAGCGCAACAGCAGACACAGTTAGTAGTCGTTTACTAGAAATTTGATGAACAGCTTGCAACGAATAGTTTTGCAATTCCAGCAGAAGAAATTGATCTTTCCATTCAGAATTTTGGCAAACCTCAGATTGGGCAGTTTACAACATCACTGAACCAGCTCTAACCCCAGGGATTCTAACAACTCTCTTCCTTCACAGACAATTCCCAATCCAAGGGGAATGTCAGTGCTATATCCCTAAGGTCTGGCAAGGCAACTAAAGAGCCTAGCAAAGCGCAGTTGAGCTGGAAACCAACCCCAAGAACAAGGAGAAGGTTGAATGCCTAAGAAATGAAACATGAAGCAAGCACAATGTGAGTCTGAAACCCCCATCCCTCTAACCTTTCCTCAGAGAGCCCTTTCAATCTAAAAAGTTAGCAGAGAAAAGCACAAAGAGAAGGAGAATCCAGAGACATTAGAAAATTGAAGTGAACATCACTCTCGTAGATGCGATCAAGCAGTTCCCAATATGCCAATTTATGAAAGGAGTTATGTACCAACAAGAGGCGACTGAAGGGGAATGAAGCGAGTGAGGATTGAGCCAGAAAATGTGTCAAAGCACTCATGCTAGCCCATGCCTAAGAAAGTGCACAAGGATCCAGGACGTTTACTATTCCTTTAATAATTGAAAAATTGTAAATTTGATTGATTGCATGTTTAGACTTAGGTGCTTCCATAAATGTTTATGCCTGAATCTAATTTATAATTCTCTTGGTCTCGGTCCCTTGCGTGCTAACTGGTGTTGTTATCCAGTTAGCTAATATGAGTAATGCTCAGCCTGCTGGTCTATTGGGATGTTAGGTTGAGTAAATGAATTATATTCCCCTGCTGATTTTACATTTTAGAGATGAGGTGGAGTCTCCTAGCAGTGGACCCCTATTATTCTCGGGAGCCTTTCTTTGAAAAACGCTAAAAGCACTAGATAGATGTGCCCATTATGGTACTCTTTCCATGGAATTTTGGTGATAGTAGTTGTGCATTTAATATCTTTGAATGCCATGAAACATCTAGGGAAGAGCATTCAGTTTCTGGTGCATTGGATTGATTGATGATGTGGTTTGATGTGTTTATGCTGAATTGTGTGTTGATTATCCAGATTTTGCATCTGTTAATGACGCTGTTGTTTGTGGTTGTACTGATAATGATGGTGCCCTGTTTGCAACTGATTTTCATACTTTTCGAGTTTTTTGTGATGAACTAACATAGTGGAGGGTGATTCTGATTGAAGTGGTGATTTTGACCTTGCTGGTGATGTTAATCTGATGTGAACATTGTGCAGTCCATGGCAAGTTCTGCTTCCTTAATTTATTTTCAAGCACTACAAGTTCAACTGATGTACATGGCTGCAGAATTGGTGCAACCCTCCTAAGCTTCTCTCCCTCTACTGAGCACGCCTAAGTTTGGACTAAAATCTTTGCGTGA
>NSJW01000201.1:0-204399 GCA_019955255.1 Castanospermum australe
CAGTAGTCTCAGGTATAATGGGAAGAACTGCGTCCATAACAATCACCTTTCCATCATCAGGAATGGCATCGTAGCAGTTCTTCAACAGCTTCAAGCAGTGCTCATCACTCCAATCATGAAGTATCCACTGCAAAATTTAGTCACCATATATAACCTGTCATTTTCAGTGATTGGATGCGCACCCAGCTTTGGATAAAAACACTTGTCAAAAAGGTGTAATTGTACTATTTAGTGGAAGTTTCAAAACGAAAAACGCAGAAGATGTGGTGCAATCTGCAAACAATTTCTGCATCTTTGCACCTCACTTTCCTACACTTCCTAATTCAGGGGGAAAGTGAGGTGCATGCAGTATTATCCGAAAAAAAATACATACTACTTGAACTTCTAAAGTGTCTTCTACTTTTACACTCACCTTCATAAAGATAGCATCTCCTTTAGGCACACTTTCAAACATGTCTCCCCCCACATGTTCCACTCCTGCATTAGGTAGTTTCGAAATTGAAGATACTTAACAATAATGCACAGCTAATAGTATATTATATTAACGAAGAAGGTAGAATCTTTTTCCCCAAAATTACAACATGTATATTAAATGAACAAAGGTCATACCAGGATAGGAAGGGGCATGTTCTAAGACATGAGGCAAGTCGAAATTGATACCCTGGATATGAGGGTATTTGGAAGTGATCAAGCTAATGCTGCTCCCAAGACCACCACCAACATCCACAAGCCTTTTTATGTCCTCAAAACCTTTGTAGCTTTGAAGAACCTTCTTCACGACTAAAGTGGTGTGATTGATCATTGCTCTATTACTCGAATTGAAAGAGTCTCATAAAATGAGTCTCCTAAATCTTAGTTTCTTTCAACATAATTTAGCAATCACTTGGAAGGCAGATCTAGCAAACCGTCTTTTGCTACAGGAAACAATGGGGCAGTTTGCAGTCTTCATTCATTCTCCAGCATTTACAAGACTTTGAAACACTTATCGGGCACAACGAATTTGAACTCGTCTATATTTGTATATTCAATATAGAGATTTTACTTCCTCCAGAGTTTTTTCATACACCCCTTGAATCATATCCATCTGATTGTCTATATTGACTGATCTAGATTTATTGGACCCATTGCAGTTGCATTCGATGATAGTAATCCAGTGCATTTCCTATGGAGGAAGCCAGAATTTTCCCATAGTGTATTCACCTATTGGCAAAGTTGCCATGAACAATGAACTGTGCGTTGCTTGGTTGCTGCCGTGTCTCCAATATCCATTTTCCACATTTACACATGAGGATAAAATTAACGATCTTCTATATTCCCAGCAATTACTTGTAATAATACTCTCCTAACACGCAGGAGCATTACTTGTAAGACCGTCAACTGCAGTCTTTTCGTAACCTGACTTCTAATGAAAGCGCAAGTGTTAGGATTCATAACATTGAAGACATAACATTATACACTCCTTTAAAAGCTAACATCAAAGCTTATTGCTGAGATCGCCTACTAACGAGAGAGTTCAACACGATTCAAACCCAAGACCCTTTAGAATACTTAGTTTGATGCTACCAATTGAGCTAATACTCATTGCCCACCATTTTTCATACTTTAATTTTCAATCTGTTCTATCAAAAAAACACACAGATTTATAAATTGAAATCCTGAATATAATACAAACTTCAGCCTGTATTATTTCAAAATGCCCAAATGCCGAAGCAGCAAACAGTTCCAATTGTTGATAGAATTTGAAATGAGAGAAATGAGATCGCCAATTCCATAAGGTAGCAGTAGCACATGCTATCTACTTGAAGAACTCCATAACCCAGAAGTTACTGATAAAGCATTCATATCTGATGCCACTAAATCCAGCTCCAGTAGCCAATTCCATAAATTCTTGCTCACTTCGCTCCTTCCCTCCTGGGTTTTGAGTCATCATCAGAACATCCATTTGGGAGACGCACTTCGCAGCAGCAGTAGTCTCAGGTATAATGGGAAGAACTGCGTCCATAACAATCACCTTTCCATCATCAGGAATGGCATCGTAGCAGTTCTTCAACAGCTTCAAGCAGTGCTCATCACTCCAATCATGAAGTATCCACTGCAAAATTTAGTCACCATATATAACCTGTCATTTTCAGTGATTGGATGCGCACCCAGCTTTGGATAAAAACACTTGTCAAAAAGGTGTAATTGTACTATTTAGTGGAAGTTTCAAAACGAAAAACGCAGAAGATGTGGTGCAATCTGCAAACAATTTCTGCATCTTTGCACCTCACTTTCCTACACTTCCTAATTCAGGGGGAAAGTGAGGTGCATGCAGTATTATCCGAAAAAAAATACATACTACTTGAACTTCTAAAGTGTCTTCTACTTTTACACTCACCTTCATAAAGATAGCATCTCCTTTAGGCACACTTTCAAACATGTCTCCCCCCACATGTTCCACTCCTGCATTAGGTAGTTTCGAAATTGAAGATACTTAACAATAATGCACAGCTAATAGTATATTATATTAACGAAGAAGGTAGAATCTTTTTCCCCAAAATTACAACATGTATATTAAATGAACAAAGGTCATACCAGGATAGGAAGGGGCATGTTCTAAGACATGAGGCAAGTCGAAATTGATACCCTGGATATGAGGGTATTTGGAAGTGATCAAGCTAATGCTGCTCCCAAGACCACCACCAACATCCACAAGCCTTTTTATGTCCTCAAAACCTTTGTAGCTTTGAAGAACCTTCTTCACGACTAAAGTGGTGTGATTGATCATTGCTCTATTACTCGAATTGAAAGAGTCTCATAAAATGAGTCTCCTAAATCTTAGTTTCTTTCAACATAATTTAGCAATCACTTGGAAGGCAGATCTAGCAAACCGTCTTTTGCTACAGGAAACAATGGGGCAGTTTGCAGTCTTCATTCATTCTCCAGCATTTACAAGACTTTGAAACACTTATCGGGCACAACGAATTTGAACTCGTCTATATTTGTATATTCAATATAGAGATTTTACTTCCTCCAGAGTTTTTCATACACCCCTTGAATCATATCCATCTGATTGTCTATATTGACTGATCTAGATTTATTGGACCCATTGCAGTTGCATTCGATGATAGTAATCCAGTGCATTTCCTATGGAGGAAGCCAGAATTTTCCCATAGTGTATTCACCTATTGGCAAAGTTGCCATGAACAATGAACTGTGCGTTGCTTGGTTGCTGCCGTGTCTCCAATATCCATTTTCCACATTTACACATGAGGATAAAATTAACGATCTTCTATATTCCCAGCAATTACTTGTAATACTCTCCTAACACGCAGGAGCATTACTTGTAAGACCGTCAACTGCAGTCTTTTCGTAACCTGACTTCTAATGAAAGCGCAAGTGTTAGGATTCATAACATTGAAGACATAACATTATACACTCCTTTAAAAGCTAACATCAAAGCTTATTGCTGAGATCGCCTACTAACGAGAGAGTTCAACACGATTCAAACCCAAGACCCTTTAGAATACTTAGTTTGATGCTACCAATTGAGCTAATACTCATTGCCCACCATTTTTCATACTTTAATTTTCAATCTGTTCTATCAAAAACACACAGATTTATAAATTGAAATCCTGAATATAATACAAACTTCAGCCTGTATTATTTCAAAATGCCCAAATGCCGAAGCAGCAAACAGTTCCAATTGTTGATAGAATTTGAAATGAGAGAAATGAGATCGCCAATTCCATAAGGTAGCAGTAGCACATGCTATCTACTTGAAGAACTCCATAACCCAGAAGTTACTGATAAAGCATTCATATCTGATGCCACTAAATCCAGCTCCAGTAGCCAATTCCATAAATTCTTGCTCACTTCGCTCCTTCCCTCCTGGGTTTTGAGTCATCATCAGAACATCCATTTGGGAGACGCACTTCGCAGCAGCAGTAGTCTCAGGTATAATGGGAAGAACTGCGTCCATAACAATCACCTTTCCATCATCAGGAATGGCATCGTAGCAGTTCTTCAACAGCTTCAAGCAGTGCTCATCACTCCAATCATGAAGTATCCACTGCAAAATTTAGTCACCATATATAACCTGTCATTTTCAGTGATTGGATGCGCACCCAGCTTTGGATAAAAACACTTGTCAAAAAGGTGTAATTGTACTATTTAGTGGAAGTTTCAAAACGAAAAACGCAGAAGATGTGGTGCAATCTGCAAACAATTTCTGCATCTTTGCACCTCACTTTCCTACACTTCCTAATTCAGGGGGAAAGTGAGGTGCATGCAGTATTATCCGAAAAAAAAATACATACTACTTGAACTTCTAAAGTGTCTTCTACTTTTACACTCACCTTCATAAAGATAGCATCTCCTTTAGGCACACTTTCAAACATGTCTCCCCCCACATGTTCCACTCCTGCATTAGGTAGTTTCGAAATTGAAGATACTTAACAATAATGCACAGCTAATAGTATATTATATTAACGAAGAAGGTAGAATCTTTTTCCCCCAAAATTACAACATGTATATTAAATGAACAAAGGTCATACCAGGATAGGAAGGGGCATGTTCTAAGACATGAGGCAAGTCGAAATTGATACCCTGGATATGAGGGTATTTGGAAGTGATCAAGCTAATGCTGCTCCCAAGACCACCACCAACATCCACAAGCCTTTTTATGTCCTCAAAACCTTTGTAGCTTTGAAGAACCTTCTTCATAACTAAAGTGGTGTGATTGATCATTGCTGTATTAAAAACCTGATTGAACCTTGGGTCCAAGCTTGGGTACTCAAAGGCATGTGTGCCATGAACCCTGTTGAATGGAATACCCCCTTCGCGAATTGCATCCTTCAGCTGGGACCTAAGAATGAATTCACAATTATGTCACTTTAGTAAATGAAGAAACCTGAATTGAAAGAGTCTCATAAAATGAGTCCCCTGAATCTTAGTTTCTTTCAACATAATTTAGCAATCACTTGGAAGGCAGATCTAGCAAACCGTCTTTTGCTACAGGAAACAATGGGGCAGTTTGCAGTCTTCATTCATTCTCCAGCATTTACAAGACTTTGAAACACTTATCGGGCACAATGAATTTGAACTCGTCTCACTACTGTGCCTAGTTAGAGTGGAAATTATACAAGTGGATTCTGAAGGAATGAAAATTGACTATGTATCAAACTATGTAATATGTCTAAATACATAGTTCATCTTCACTAAATGATAATCATACAAACAAATTCCTCCCAGACAACCCATAACAATCTCTATAAGCCACTAGATAATAATTAGACTTGAACTTTTATACAACCAGATTCTGCACAAACTCTTCATAATTTGTCATCTTCACTCATTTGCCTTTCGTCATTCATTTCCACTTCTAACCAAACACCCAAGAGTCCCTTTGGATACACTTTTTTATGACAAAAAGTAGAAGAAGAAGTGGTTTTTAATATAATTTTATGACAAAAATATCCTTTCCTTTTATTAAAAATTACATTTCATATCATCTCTTTTTTATTCTTATAAACCTTATTTAAATAAATCTTTCTAGGTAATTTTATGAATTACGTTTTAAACAACACAACTTTAAGTTATTGTGTCCTAATATCTTAAATTGAATCATGATTTCAATGACTATACTACTTAGAGAAAGTAAAATAGAACAACATTAACAGCATGCTGTTAAGCCTTTGAGTACACCATTAGACATGTTATTACCTTATGTCACGTTTTTCATGATGCTGTTACCATGACATACTTAAAAACCTCATCGTCCCTATTATGCTAGTCTATTTAATCATATCTTATATATCATAACTCATCATATCATGCATTTAGATGTCTTTTTCAGTAATTTTGATATAAATTAAGTACTTCTATTATTTGTTATCCAAACAAACGTAAAAGTCTTTTATTATTTAAAAGTACTTTTTAAATATTATATCTAAATACAAAATTACTTTTAAAAAATAATCTACTAAAATAAGATATATAAAAAAAAATATTTTTTTTAAAAGCTTATCCCAACGAGCCTCAAGTTTATCAAAATGAAGAAAATTGTGTAGTTTGTCGGCAATCAGAACTTATATTAGATAAACCCGCTGCAGAGGGACTTCAAAATTGTGCCCGCAAACTATGGCAGGTATGCTGTAAAGCACTGGTGCTGAAATTATGTGAAATTGCCAGATGTACACAATTGGGACTGGTAGGAAGAGAATCACTAGATCCCTCTGGTCTATTAAAATCTCCTTCCTCAAAACTGCTCCTTTGCAATAAATTCTTGGGATTCTGTTTCTATTTTTGGCTATAAACAGACGGAGTTTCTAGTAAAACATAGTACTGAGAGGATTGAGTCAATTATCTTCACCCATTATCAAGTTGATTTATTTCACAATCAACACTGAAAATTTAACACCAAACAAACTCCCAGCTTATAAAAAATCAGAAGTTAGTGAAGGACAGATACAGGAACTGACCAGCTATCCAGGAAGATCTTATCTTGAAGCAAGGCCATCAAGGGCCCTAATGAAACACCATCCTCGTTGGGACTAAAGTATGTGGCCACAGGAGCCATGCTGTAGAGCCTCTGAAAGGACCCAAGCCTTTGATCATCGGTTAGCACAGAACAGTTAAGCACAGAGTGAGAGGCTAGGAGCCTGAGGACGCGATCTAGCATCGAGGGTGCATCTGGGTTCTTGCAGGAAAGCCTGGCTGCAATCTCCTGCGCAGAGAGCGCAGCAACAGGACCCGCTTTCTGTAATACGTCGAAAACGCCGAGCTCAGTTGCGGATTGCAGTGCCATGGGAAGCACAGTAGAGTTTCCCAGCTTGCATAGCATAAGAGAAGCTTTCTTCATCTTGTAATTCCTCTGCTGATTGATTAAGTTGCTTCTCTCCAGCATCAAGAAGCTTGGGATTGGAAAGGTCTTTCTCTGAATTGGCCATCTCTTCTGGACTTGGAAACCAAAGCGACTGCTCTGCGCTCCTCCCAGTCCCACGGGCTGGAAAACCTAAGTAGTTGCCGTGTGTCTTGTTTCCTCTTTTCCGTTATAATATTGGTCCAAACTTACTCCAAAAGAGCGCGATGAGATTCAGCTCCGTGTTTGAAGAATTTTTGGCCCCGTAAATTTCGAAAACAGGACTAGGAAAGTTCATTTTCCAAACAAATTTCTATTGAGTGTTGACATCAAATTTGTCGGCGAGTATTGACTGTGGAATCACATTTTCCGTACAGGCGCGACTTCAACACCTTTGAATGATTAGTTTCGCCCTCCAGATACCTTACCGTAATGCAAGGCAGGGTAAGAGTAACAAGATGACTTGAGCAGCTGACCTTAATATTCCTATCAATTCACTAACTAACCCAAATTAATATGCCCGCTTACATTATCATAATTATTCAGCTCACTGTATATCTATAATTGCAGTTTTTTATAATTTTTTGTTTTTTAAAACTATTTTTATATTATTTGAATATGAGAATAATTTGTAGTTAGAAAATTAAAATTATTTTTTTTATAAAATATTTTTAAAAAAAATTTAAACGATTAACATTAGGGAAATTTGTTTTTTGAGATTTAACTTATTTTGATCATGAGTCACAATCTTATGACATTTTTTATTCAAATTTTGATGTTGACAAATGGCATAACTACTTTATTATTTTATTCCTTTTATATGAACCATTTCTTTAGTTGATTTTTGCAATAAATAAATAATTTAACTGATGATTACTATGACGGGGAAAGTGGACCTGCTCGTCCAACTTGCTAAAAGCACTTTTTTTTATTTTATGCTAAGTCGATACCTTTATTTACTTTTTACCTAATTTATTCTTTTCTGGCCAATAGATTAATCAAATTGAGATTTTAATTTACTTATAAAAAGACAAAAAGGCACCTAATATGGAGGTTGGCATAGCGACGAAAATGACATTGCCACTAGTAACAACAAAATTGCTTTTGCAGACATTTGAATGGATCTGATTAAAAATTATTGTCACGCATAAGTATCCATTGGCTCCCGCTAAGTTCGCTGTTTTATTTAGAGGTTTATCAAAAATGTACTAATTTTGGTTGGTGTCCGATGAATCCAATCCACACAAGAGCAGGGTTGTCTTCACTGCATATTTGTGCTTAACTTTTTATAAAGAATAAGAAGACAAATAAAAAGTTAATTAATAAATTTCTTATTTTTTGTTTGAATACTTTAGGTTTTTTAAAAAAAAATAAATTAGAAGAACTTAAAAATATTTATAAAAATTAATAAGGGAGAGTTTTTAAAAATTATTTTAAAATTTTAATTTCTTCTATTTTTTATAAAAAAAAAGTAATGTCAGAACTTATTTTCTTAAAAAATTAAAAAAAAAGAATGAGGCAAATAATTAAAAGTAAGTGATCATAAGGATAGAAAGAAAAGAAAGCTACGAGTTAATGGCATTAAAGGTGTAAGAAGAATATTGAACGAAGTAAAATGAATGGTAAAGTGAAGTTTTTTTTCTATGTATGCATACGTCGTTGGAAATTCAGATACAAAATTATTTATTTTGTATGTGTAAGTTTCCATAAATAGAGGGTTTTAAAATAAAGAAAGTTAAAAAAAAAATAAGGGCTTCCATGATTGAAATTGAAGTTACAGTTATAAGATTAAGTCTATTCATATTACATAATGATTAACAAAATTAGTGTTTATAATTAAATAATCATTAATAAAATATAAACTGTCTATGTGTATTTCAGTTATTTTGATAGTACTTTCAATGTTGTGTTAAATGATGAAAAAGTCTCATACCTCTGGGAAGACTTTGCTTAAAATATTATATGGCTATATCTTGATAGTTTTATGTTAAAATGTATTTAGTTTAACATATGTTAGTAAGGTTTCGAGAATAAGAGTACATAATCCTTAGCCGATTATATTTTTAAAAATTAGGATGTGACAAATGAAACATATTTTTAATTTATGAAAAATACATCATTTATTAATTTTATCTTTTATAAATTAATTTATCAATTTAATAATTTAATCTTTAAATTCATAACAATTTCATCATTCTCAAAGACTAAATTGATAAAATTAAAAGGAATAAAAGAATAAAATTTGTGAGTAACTTAAAACTTGAGGAACTGAATTTTTGAGTAATTTAAAATTTATGAGTGACTTAAAACTTAAGAGTTAAAATTTGTATATTTGAAAGACTAAAAATAAATTTTATTCTTTTTAAAACTTTTAAACACGAGACTCCCCTCTTTTCTCATCTCTCCCAAATTTTTCATCTAAACATAACGTAAGAGTTTCGGTGCCCACTCAACCTAAACAAACTTGAAATTTCATGTGAGAAAGAAGAATAGGAGGCCAATCAAAGCCTATAAGGAATGAAATTTGTACCATTTACATTTCTACGTTATCATTTCCTAAACGGTGCCCATTTACATTAAAACAAATTTAAGAGAAATCATAGGTAAGGATCAACTCGAAGAACCACTCTGTCATGAAATGATTAATTATTAACCACTATATATAACATGATAAATCACTATTGTGGTCAAATCAATTTCTCTTTACAAAAATTTGTATGGGGCAGTTTTTATTGTAATAACTACAAAACTCTCAGCAACTCGGGTATAATTTAATTTGTATGGGACAGTTTTTATTGTAATTTAATCTTTAATTATCTAATAAAATGACTCTTCAACAAATACAAAAAAGACATTTAAACTTCTTATAAATTTATATTAATTTTAATTTCATTCAACATTGATTCTATGTACTAAATAATAAAATAATTTAAAAAAATATTTTATTTTAAAAAATATTAAACTGTAAATTAAGACTTATCATTCGATTTTATTTTATTTTTATTTTATTTCAATTTCATAAAATAGATTCGTTTTATAATTATGAGGTGCTCGCAATTAGTCTTAAGCTTGGATTTCTATGAAGGCGGATATCTCGTTATTAATTAATCTTTGTGAGTTGGCATTAATATATGATTCTTATGTTGACGAAAATGTGAGCACGTTATTTGCATGTTCATTTTTTATTTTAAATATAAGTCGGCATTTCGGTTGTTAGGATATTAAAATTGTAAGCACTTATTGCATTCATATATTTAAGCTGTCCCTTTTTTCTTTGTGCAAATTTTTTAATTTTTGCTTTAAAGAGTTGGACGGACCTGTCGGTTTTGAAGAAATTACAGAAATGTAGTCAATTTAAGTGTACAAATTGGCTTCGGCTTCAACACATCGCTAATGCTAAAACGAAAATATTTTTATGTTAACATTTACTAAACGGTGCCCATTTACATTAAAATTTTTACAAATTTAAGAAAAATAATAGTTAAGGACCAACTCGAAGAGCCTCTCTGTCATGAAATGATTAATTATTAACCACTATTATATTATGACAATGATAAATCACTATAGTGGTCAAACTAATTTCTCTTTACCAATATTTGTATGGGGCACAGCCCATTTGAATATAGTCCTTTTTATAAGATAAATTTTTTAAAAATTAAATCATAATTTTTATATTTAATACGTAATTTATTTTTATTATACTAAAATATCAGGTTATGAGGCAGTTTTTATTGTAACAACCCTGGATGGGGAGATCGTTAGTCCACCATTGCATTGTTTTGGCCCACAAGTCCAACCACTATTGAGGCTTGATTTGCGGCCTAATTCTTCTCCCTCCCTCTCAGAGTATTAAACATAAATTACGGCGAAGCTTTGCAGTTTGCACCATTAATTCACAGTGGCAACGAAAAAATATGAATTTTGTTACCGTATATTTTTAAGATATAGGTTAAGAAATAAAAATTGTATTTATTATTTTTTATTAAATTATCATAATTACTTATAGAAGAAGGTACTAAATATATTTTAGATTTTAAAGATATTAAATATTTTTAACAAAATTGGCTAACGAACACATCTTTCCACTATATTGTTGTTAAGTTTTGAGGATATTTAAGTTATTTGCAAAAATTTTGAGTCATTTTAATTTATTTTTTCTTCCCCTTTTTTCTTTCTTCTAGATCTTCCTCCCCTTTTTTTTATTTCTCACCCTCACTCTCTCACCCTCTTACGTAGTTGCGATTAGACTTTGGTATGCGTGTCTTTTCCTTAGCAAATGACCAAGCAACCCGCGTACATTACATTGAAACTTGGGATATTTCACAAATCACAATCACTCGGACTCTGCGATGTATCGCTGTAAATTAAAGTTAGATCATATTAGAAACAATGATGGAGCACGTTTTGTTGGGGGGACAAAGACCGAGGAACCTTCATTGAAATGGCACCATTTTATCAAGTAAATTGGGGTTGGCGGAAGATAAACATGATCAAGAAGAGAATCTCAATGAAGTTAGTTAGTAATTATTCTTTGCTTTTTTTTTTTTTAATATTTTGCTATACAACAAGTTACCAATGTGTCTTTTCTTTTTTACTGTTGACCCACACTCGAGTTTTAGTGGAACTCATATCGTATATAAAAAAGGGTAATGCTAAATACTAATAACACATTTTGTGAACGTTGTTACGAATAGACCGTGAATGGTTTATCTTTTTTCTTTTAATTTTTGTTTGTTATTGTTTGGCTGAAACATAGGTGAAGTGGCATAGTGCCACATCTTTCGTAAATGAATTCGTAAAAAAATTTTCGTAATATATCACTGCTCTATAAAAAAATACATTAGAAGCAACAAACAAGTCAAAATTATGTACTATATAAATTATAATAATATGACATAAAAATTACCTAGAAGATATTCTTAATATACAATAAAATAAAATTATGGAAACAAAAAACTTTTATATAAATTTGAAAATAATTATTGATACGAAAGGAGGCAATTTTTTTAATACAATTATTGTTTATGTAATATTCAGTCATGTTTATAGCTTGTTTGCAACATCATTTACACAAAAACATTTTCTTTCTGAAAAGTTGTTATGGAAATGGTCACTTTGTGATTAACTTCAACTTGTAATTAAGGTAGCCAACTCTAATTCTTGTAAATAAATTAGAGCCCAATAGACAACTTTCTTATCCGGTGCGTTTCCGCTAAACTAGCTCATAATTTATAAATGTTTGATTTCGATTTTCTCACTTAGAAACTTGAGCTTTGGGAGAACGGGAGTAGTTTTAGAATTTGACCGTTTGCAGGATTTTGAGATATTTTTAGATGAGTAATCACATTCATAATCATTTATCAACATAAAAAAACATTCTTTTTAATTTGCATTATTAGATTACCTCTTAACTAATACAAAATTACATCAATATCTTTTAAAATTTAATTTTAATTTATTATCAATATAAAATTTATACTATCATTCAATCATATATTATTTAATGTTTAACATTTTAAACAATTATTATCTTAATCTAATTTTTTTAATAATTTCATAATTTATAATTAAATAATAATATAAAAAATTTTATATTAATAATAGATCAAAATTAAGTTGTATTTTTTTAACAAAATAATCACATATACTTATCCACTTTTTTTTAAAGCAAAATTTGATTTTAATTTTTTTTATTGAAAGCTACTTGCCAGAGGACCCCGTCGGCTGAGCCGCTGAGGCACACAGCAAAAAGGTTGAGTTTTCTGTAAATTTCTTGTTAAGATTGTATTTCAAATTTCTGGCAGACACTGCAAAATTTTCAGAATTATAATTCACATCTTGTCATTTGATCTAGTTCAATAACTTAGAAAGATGTTATCCACAAAAAAATAAAAGATGCTGATCAGCTTATGTCAATTTCTTTTCCCTCTTTTTTTAGTATTATTGTAGTGTAAACTCCTGCATATAATAATTACAAAATTCCTGTACCTGGAACCAACCGTATAAGAATGATTATTTTCTTTTTGAGTATAACATTAAGGAATTAAAACATCATTTTTATATAGTAAATAACCCGGCTGGTATATATTGACCATTGAAGCTTCAAGCTAGCAATAGCATATTCCGGTAATGTCATGCGTACCAAAACCCCACCAACCTTTTTTTTTTCTTCCTCTTTTTGCTTCCGTTTTTTTTATTTTCTCCTTTTTTTTTGTTCAACCTTTTCTGTTATTTTCAAAGAATTGCACTGCACACTGCACTCTCCATTATTGGAACCAGACGTTATATTGAATGCAGAGCTCAGAATGTAATGGAGAGCAAAAAGGGATGTTTCATTAAATTACTCGTGGTATATATACAACTACAGAAGTGAATTAACTGCAGAAACTAACTAACTAATTATGAAACTGACTAACTTCAACTAAATATACTATTTTCCAATACTCCCTCTCAAGATGGGGCATATGGATTCAAAGTTCCCATCTTGAACAGTAGGTGTTTGAACTGAGTTCCTGACAGAGATTTAGTAAGTAAATCTGCTAGTTGGTGATGTGTTCTCACGTGAATGAGCTTGATTAGTCCAGAATTAACCTTCTCTCCCTAATAAAATGACGATCACTCTCAATGTGTTTAGTCCTTTCATAATAAGTTGGATTAGATGTTATGTATATGGCTACTTGATTATCACAAAATACCATTGCAGGACCAGGATCAATGTGAAAATCATGAAGGAGATTGTTTAACCATGTGAATTCACTTGCTACTGCTACAAGAAACCTATATTCAGCATCTGCTGAGGATCTTGAGATAGTAGTTTGTTTCTTAGAATTCCATGAAACTAGTGAGTTTCCAATGAAAACACAGAAACCTGCAACCGACTTTCTAGTATCCACACATGATGTCCAGCCAGCATCAGCATATGCCTTTAGACTTAATGGTGATGTTGATGAAAATAAAACCGGGTGTTCCCTTCAAGTAACGAAGCAAATTATGGGCAGCATGTAAATGTTCTGTTCTGGGTTTGGAAACAAACTGGTGGAGCTTATTGACAATGTAAGTGATGTCTAGTCTAGAGGTAGTGAGGTATAGTAGTCTGCCTATGAGTCTTCCACCTGCTCAGGATAATCAAATGGCATTTCGCTTCATATCTGATGCCAATTCCATGAATTCATGTTCATTTCGCTTCTTCCCTCCTGTGGCGTGGGTTTGTAGTCACTAGCTAGTCACCACGAGAACATCAAATTGGGAAATGCTCTTCAATCTTCACTGCAGCAGTAGTTTCAGGTATAATGGGAATAACTCCCTCCACAACAGCTTCAAGTGGCGTTCATAACGATCATGAAGTAAATACTACAAAATTATGATCAATAAAAACAGATATCTAGTACATGATAGAATTAAGCTAAACTTATATAATGGAAAATGGGAATAATTATAATACAGTGAGATGCATGATTTATAGGAAATGCCTACTCAAGAATTTTTCTTTTAAGTCACACAAACACACCATTAGCATCAGAAATTGAAATCCTGAATATAATACAAACTTCAGCCTGTTTTATTTCGAAATGCCCGAATCCAGAAGCAGCAAACGATTCCAATTCCATAAGGTAGCAGTAGCACATGCTGTCTACTTGAAGAACTCCATAACCCAAAAGTTACCGATATGGCATTCATATCTAATGCCACTAAATCCAGCTCCAGTTTCCAATTCCATGAATTCTTGCTCACTTCGCTCTTTCCCTCCTACGTGTTGAGGGTCATCATC
This sequence comes from Castanospermum australe, assembly GCA_019955255.1. Lineage (NCBI taxonomy): Eukaryota > Viridiplantae > Streptophyta > Magnoliopsida > Fabales > Fabaceae > Castanospermum > Castanospermum australe. The sequence continues at coordinate 14,610 of NSJW01000201.1, forward strand.
AGAACATCCATTTGGGAGACCCACTTCGCAGCCGCAGTAGTCTCAGGTATGATGGGAAGAACTGCGTCCATAACAATCACTTTTCCATCATCAGGAATGGCATCGTAGCAGTTCTTCAACAGCTTCAAGCAGTGCTCATCACTCCAATCATGAAGTATCCACTGCAAAATTTAGTCACCATATATAACCTGTCATTTTCAGTGATTGGATATACACCCAGCTTTGAATAAAAAGACTTATCCAAAAGGCATGATTTTACTGCTCAGTAAATGTTTCGTACGAGAATCAAAATAAAAATTAAATTTTTATAGATTTATACTCAAATTTTATTTATAAAAATTTATTTTTTATTTTTGTCACATATCAAGTAAAAATGAAATAAAATTTTTATAAATATATTTTATAATATAAAATTTATATTTTATTTTTATGCTCATATTAAACATACATTGAAAAGTAAAAGTTCAAAAAAAAGTAAAAAATGTGGTGTTATATTTGATTCACATTTCTAATTTTAAAGAAATTTTTATGTATTTTAAGAATATTAATTTAATTTACTAAAATTATAACAAATAAATAATATAACTATTTGAATGGTTGAATTAAATAATGTAATATTTTGAGATTTAAAATTTTTCTTAATTCACGCGAAAAGTGAGGTGCGTGCTCGCATAAATCACTCAATAAATTGGCGGTTGATGTCATTCATTGTTGAAAGATTGCATGTGAATGGGACCAAAGGACCCAATTACAGTTTTCTGGAGTGTCTTTATGGGGGAACAAGCAAATTCCACCATGCCCATTTCATAAATTTGTTTCTTATTATCTAAAAAAATACAAACTTTTTGTACATCTTCTAAAGTGTGTTTTAATTCTAGACTCACCTTCATAAAGATGGCATCTCCTTTAGCCACACTCTCAGACATGTCTCCCCCCACATGTTCCACTCCTGCAACACTAGATAGTTTCGAAATTGAAGATACTTTATAATAATGCACAGTTAATAGTATATTACATTAACAAAGAAGGTAGAATCTTTTCCCCAGAAATAGAACATGTATATTTAACAAACGAAGTTCATACCAGGATAGGAAGGGGCATGTTCTATGACGAGGCAAGTCGAAATTGATACCCTGGATATGAGGGTATTTGGAAGTGATCAAGTTAATGCTGCTCCCAAGACCCCCACCAACATCCACAAGCCTTTTTTTGTCCTCAAAACCTTTGTAGCATTGAAGAACCTTCTTCATCACTAATGTGGTGTGATTGATCATTGCTGTGTTAAAAAGCTGATTGAACCTTGAGTCCAAGCTTGGATACTCAAAGGCATGTATGCCATGAACCCTGTTGAATGGAATTACCCCTTCGCGAATTGCATCCTTGAGCTGGGACCTAAGAATGAATTCACAATTATTTCTCTTTAGTAAATGAATAAACTTTAATTGAAAGAGTCTCTTATATGAACTGTATAAATAACGGGGTATAGTTATCTAGTATCTATTGTTTAGTTAGTAGTATAAATAAAGTTTAATAAGTTAATTGATAGATTGAGACAAGTAATTTATAAAAATAAATCTTAAAGAGTTATCTCTAACTCAAATAGAGATATTGTGAAATTATTTCTTTAATTTAAAGAGAGGAAGTTTGTCTCATGTATAGTCGATTTATTTCTTAATCAACACTAATAATTTAACCACCAAACAAATTCAAAGTTTATAATAAAAAAACAAGCACAGGAACTGGCCACACTTCCTGTTTCTATTTTTGGCTATAAACAGACGGAGTTTCTGGTAAAACATAGCACTGAGAGGATTGAGTCAATTATCTTCACAACCATTATCAAGTTGATTTATTTCATAATCAACACAGAAAATGCAACACCAAAAAATTCCCGGTTTATAAAAAATCAGAAGTTAGTGAAGGACAGATACAGGAACTGACCAGCTATCCAGGAAGACCTCATCTTTCATCAAGGTCATCAAGGGCCCCACTGAAGCACCATCTTCATTGCGAGCAAAGTATGTGGTCACAGGAGCCATGCTGTAGAGCGTCTGAAAGGACGCAAGCCTTTGATCATGGGTGAGCACAGAACAGTTAAGCAGAGAGTGGGAGGCTAGGAGCCTAAGGACGCGATCTAGCATGGAGGGTGCATCTGGGTTCTTGCAGGAAAGCCTGGCTGCAATCTCCTGGGCAGAGAGCGCAGCACCTGGACCCCCTTTCTGTAATATGTCAAAAACGCCAAGCTCAGTTGCGGATTGCAGTGCCATGGAAAGCACAATAGAGTTTACCAGCTGCATAGCATACGAGAAGCTTTCTTCATCTTGGGCATCAAGAAGCTTGGGATTGGGAAGGTCTTTCTCTGAATTGGCCATCTCGTCTGGACTTGCAAACCAAAGAGACTTGAAATGAGACCACCAAAAGAACGCAATGAGATTCAGCACCGTGTTTGACAATTTTTGGCCCCGTAAATTTCAAAACCAGGACTAGGAAAGTTCATTTTCCAAACAAATTTCCATTGGAAAATATGTCAGGGAGTTTTGACTTTTGAATCACATTTTCCGTACAAAAGCGACTTCAACACTTTGAGTGAAGGTCAGTTTCGCACTTTCAGATACCTTACTGTAATGCAAGGCAGGGTAAGAGTAACAAGCTGACTTGAACAGTTGACCTTTATATTTCTATCAAATTCACCGACGAACCCAAATTAATGTCAGCTTAGATTATCAATAATTAGTCAACTCACTGTGCATCCATAAGTGCAGTTTTTTTTTATCATTTTTTGTTTCTTTTGAGATATCTTTACACTCAAAACTACTATGTTTTTGAAATACTGTAACTGTTTTTTTTATAAATTAATTTTTTAATAAAATTTAACTTTTTGATATTATAAATAAAATTTATCAAATTTTTATTTATTTATTATTTAAGCCGCAATCTTATGATTATTTTTTTTTTTCAAAATTTGATGTTCAAAATGGGTAAAATTATATTATTTTGTTCCTTTTCTTAGAACATTTCTTTAATTGATTTTTGCAATAAATAAATCATTTAAGATTTAACTGATGACTACTATGACAGCGAAATTGGACCTGCTCGTCCAACTTGCTAAGTTGATAACTTCTTTACCTATTTATTCTGTTCTGATCAATAGATTAATCAAATTGAGATTTTAAATTACTTTAAAAAAAAAAAGGCAAAAAGGCACCAAATTTGGTGGTTGACGTAGCAACGAAAATGACATTGCCACAAGTAACAACAATATTGCTTTTGCAGACATTTGAATGGATCTGATTGTTGCGCATAAGTATCCATTGGCTTCCGCTAAGTTCGCTGTTTTATTAAGAGGTTTAACTTCAATTCATTATGTGTCAAAAATGTACTAATTATGGTTGGTGTCCGATCAATCCAATCCACACAGGAGCAGAGTTGCCTTCACTGCATTTTTATGCTCAACTTTATAGAAAAGAAAAAGAATAAAAAATTAATTAATAAGTTTTTATCTTTTTATTTAGATATTTTAAATTTTTTATATTAAAAGAATTTAAAAATATTTATAAAAATTAATAATTTTTTTTAAAATATTACTTTAGAATCTTTATTTCTTTTTTTAAAAAAAACTTTCGAGTATAGGGCTTTCCTCTTCCCTCTTCCCTCTTCCCTCATCTCCTCTTCTAAATACTCCATCCAAGCATAATAGAAGAGTCTCCTATGTTTCACAAGCTTGTCCAATCAATCCAACTAAATTATTGAAATTTCATGAGTGAAAGAAGAATAGCAGGCCAACCAAAGTATTGTATAAAGCTTTTAAAGAATCAACCAACATGCATTGATTTAAGTAGAAGTGGTTGGAATTCCTTAAGTATTATTTTAGGAGTTTAATCTCTGATAGATATAAATAGAGCATGTGTTATTAGTAAGTTTCCTTCCGACAAGAGACATTATCGAAGGTCAAAGGATTAATCCTTCGCCTTCTTGATAAGAAAGTTCTCCGTGGGCACAAAAAATAAAAAAAGCCTACAAGAAATACAAATTGTACCGTGAGAAATTTCTATGCTATCATTTACTAAACGGTACCCATTTACAGTAAAACTTTTACAAATTTAAGAAAAATCGTGGTTAAGGACCAACTCCAAGAACCACTCGTCGTGAAATGATTAATTATTAATCTCTTTACAAATATTTGTATGGGGCAGTTTTTATTGTAATAAGTAATGACTACCAAACTCTAAGCAACACAGGTTGGGGATATCATTAGTCCACCATTGCGTTGTTTTGGGCCATAAGTCCACCATTGTTCAGGCTTGATTTCTGGGCCCAATTATTCTCCCTCCCTCTCAGAGTATTAAACATAAATTAAGGAGAAGCTTGGCTGTTCGCACCCTTAATTCACAGTGGGAAAAAAATATGAATTTGGTTGACTTATGCTTTTTGATATAGGTTAAGAAATAAAAATAATGTTTATTATTTTTTATTAAATCATCCTCATTATTTAAAGAAAAAAATATTAAATGTATCTTAAATTTTTAAGATATTAAATATTTTTATATTTTGTTTAATAGTTTTGCTTTTTGACTCTTTGACTTATAATGTTATACCCTTATGGAACACGTTAATAAAATTCAAAAAATATTTTGTATTGGTTAACAAACACATCTTTCCACTATATTGTTGTTAAGTTTTGGGGATATTTAAGTTATATGCAAAAATATTTGAGTCACTTGAATTTATTTTTTCTTCCTTCTAGATCTTCCTTCCCTTCTTGTACGCGTGTCTTTTCCTTAGCAAATGACCATGCAACCCACGTGTGATAGGACACAACTGTAAATACCAAATAATATATTAGGTTACAATGTAATCAAATAAAAAAAAAAGTTATGGAGATTTTTTTTTTTCGGTCATCATGGAGAAAGTAAAATCAAGCATATAGACCACATAAAGGAAAAGCGAAGTGGAATATAGGTCTTCACATTGAAATCGTGCGATATATTCATTGAAATTAAATGCTTAATTGCTTGGCAGATATGTTCGGTTCGACTAGTCAGCTAAGAGAATATATTTGCTTGGATGAATGGGTGAGAATTGGAAAATAACTATCGTGTAGTCAAAGAAAAAAAAAATAAATTTCTCTTTTGCTCTGTTCTTATTTCTCCTCTTACACAAAATAAATAAAATTTTATTTTTAAAAAATAACAAATAAATCAGAAGTCATAAAATCATCCTCTGCTATAAATAAATTATAAGGAGGCTGAAGCATTTCTTTTAAGTCGTGTTTAAAATTATTAAAACTAAAATTGAATTGAATTGAATTTAAATTAAAAATTAATTTTTATACTTAGAATTCATTATAAAAAGTATAAGTTGAATTGATTTTATTTAAGAAGATTATATTTTTATCCTTACAATAATATGATTATTCTGATTCTATTAAGGGTAGAATAATAAACTTATACAAAACATATTAAAATCTATCTAAATCCTTCTATTTTTAAGAAGATTCCTAAACTAACCTAATTAAAATTTATTAAATTTCTATAGATTTCTAAATCATACTAATTCTTATTTTATAATTTTTCAAACAAATAATTTAATTTCATTTAATCTTAAAATTTATCATTCCAAACACACTATTAATATTTCGGAGTTTTAAGAAAGGAAAGTATTAAACTCTCTGGAATTAAATTTTTAATTTCACTTCTCTTGATAATTTATAAACAGTTTTTTTTTAAATAAAAAAACTTTGTATTCTCTTTTCTCTTGTTTTCGCTCGTTTATTTTTCCTTTGGACTCCTCCGAACAAACCTACATTGGGTGGTTTTGATCTTAGTCCATCTCGCTCAATGTTGAAGTTTGAATCTTAGTATCTTACTCATAATCATGTTGCTATAGATAAATTTCAGTGTTTTTTAATACTGAGGTGCTCGCAATTAGTCTTAAGCTTGAATCTCTATGAAGGGGGAGATCTCGTTATTAATTAACCTTTGTGAGTTGCAATTAATATATGATTCTTATATTGGCGAAAATGTGAGCGCGTTATTTTACATGTTCATTTTTTATTTTAAATATAAGTCGGCATTTCGGCTGTAAGGATATTAAAAATTGTAAGCAATTATTGCATTCATATATCTAAGCTGTACATTTTTTTCTTTTTGCAAATTTTTTAATTTTTGCTTCGAAGAGTTCAATGGGCCAGTCGCTTTTGATGAAATTAGAGAGATGAAGCAGTCAATTTAAGTGCACAAATTGGCTTCAACTTCAACACATCGCTAATACTAAAACGAAATATCTTTACCGTTAATAATAATATAATTATTATTATGGAACTGCTGAGTTATTATGTAATGGTTTTGACAGGGACTAGTGGTAGCAGAATGGTTGTTTATTATTAATAAATGTAACTCCAGCAGTGTTGTTTTGAAATAAAACATAGATCTGGCAGAAATTGAGCAGTATAGGTTGAGTTTAAATAATGATTCTTGTGTTCAATAGATCCAGAGACGCAGCCTAAATCCCTTCTAATTAGCACAATGAGCGGAGGAGCTAGCCAATGCTTAATTAATTAAGCCTTGAACATGTCCACGCAGGTTTCTTTTGAGAGTCCCCTGTTCCAGAACTTCTCGTAGTATTCAGCGTACGTGAAGTTCCTGTACTGAGCAGGATGGTGGTCATCTACGAGTGTGGGAGCTGGTCCTATCACTGCGTCGGGCGATGGGCAGTAGAATGTAGGAATCGACATCCTCTCCTTGTCACAGTTCACCACAGCACGATGCAGCACACTCTTGTACCTGTCGTTGCTTATCACCTTCCCAAACCCACATGAAAAATCATGTACAATTATTTATCAGTAAAATGTCCTGTCACAACTTCCTTCCCCAATATCACGTGTCTTGCCTTCCCAATATATAACAAACGAAACCGTCACATTTTTTAAATAAGTATCATGTTTCTACGTCTCTTTTCCACACTTACTTTTTTATGATAAAAAAAAAGAAAATAACAAAAAAATTAAATTTATCTCTTTTTCATTATCACATTTAAAGTAGGTACACAGAGAAAGATATAAATTAAAGTGACATTTTTGTTTTTGAAACAACATAAAAAAAAAGAGTTGTCCATCAATTGATGTTGTGTTAATGCGACCACGTTGTTTTTATGAGTGCGACCGCGTGAGAGTTTAAGTTTTTACCTGAATTTGGTCCCCAGTGTTGACGATGAAGGTGTTGGGGATGGGATTGACGGCAACCCACTTGCCGTCCCTGAGGACCTGCAAGCCGGGCACGTCGTCTTGCAGCAGAATGGTGATGACGTTGGGGTCGGCATGGCCGGGCAAGCCGTATGTCAGCTCTGGCTCAGGGCACCGAGGGTAGTAGTTGAGGGCCATGTGCTGGCCGTGCTTCCCCAGTGCCTTGTCTATGTAATCCCTCTCCAACCCCAGGCTCTCTGATATCGCCTCGAGCAATCTCAGTGATAATCCCCTCATATTTCTGCAGAAATCTGCTGCATCTTCTCTGTTCAACAGAATTTAATTCAGAAACCCCAAAACAAAATTATTTAGAAAAACTATTGAGACTGGTTTTCTTTTTCCTCAAAGATATAAAAAAAAGAATATCAAATCCACAACATAAAACTCACTCGTGACTTGTTAGCTAGCTTATTGACAAAATTGATCAACTTAATTCATGTACCTGAATGATGGAGGGTTGGTAGGCCATTCCTGGATGTAATCCTCAAGAGGATGGCAGTGAAGTCTCAAGAAGTCCCTCCAGTTGGAAACTTTCTCTGTCTTCACATTGAAACTAGTGGAGAGCCTGGTTGTCTTCCTTGGGTCATCTGAGTAACTCTTCAGCCTCTCGCTCTCTGGTAAATGGAAAAATTCCTTTGACACTTTCACCATGTTGCCAACCACATCCTCCGGAACTCCATGGTTCATAACCTTCAAAAATCGTAGAAACAACTACAAATCGAAGCTTTTCTTTTTCTTTTTTAACCTCAAATCGGACACCGACCGCGTATATTTGTCTAGATGTGTGAAAACTTTCACTCAAATTATAATGATGCAAATGGAAGACGTACTTAGAATAAATTTTGTAAACTTATTTTTATTGGAAGTGAATTTAAGTTGAATAATTTTTATTTTAAAAAGAATTATATTTAATATAAAAATAAAAAAAATAATTATTTTACATCCAATAAATTCGTTAGAATGAACGCTCACTCAAACATTCCCTCAGACTAATAATTAAAACTTTTAATTTTAATCTGTACCAGAAAAAATCCATGATTCTGGCAAGCTTGGCCAATCTTTTGGATGATGTGAGAGCGATTGGGGCCATCTAGGTCGTGGAGGTCGATGAGAGGAATGGAAGCGTCTTGGGGCTGAACGTCTTGAAGATTTGGACGGTCCCCGACAGGCCTGATGAAATTGGAGGGGACACGGGTGACGGTGGAAGCGAGGTCGGATAACAGTGGCTTTACGGCGGTGTCGGCCATTGATATCGAAGCTCTTTGCTATAGCTACCAGCTTATCTCTCTGCTACTACTGGCTGGTTCTTGCTGTGCTTGATACATCTCATTTTCATGTGGCACAAGCATTTTATGCTGCGAGGTATCCTGCGAGTGGGTCCCTTCTTACGTAGGGGTGGCTGACATCATCAGTCCATCCTGGGGTTGAGCACTTATGACATAATTTTTAATAAAAAAAGAAGAAAATATAAATGCATTGTAAACTTTTAAAATATATAAATTTTATTTTCATTTCATATTTTTCTTATTAAATATTTAAAAAAAGGAAGCCACGCACGAAAATTGATACAATGGGCACGATTGCAGTGTCGTTTCATTTCTGTCTTCCACTAATTAACTTAAAATTTTTTGCTTACTTTTTTAAGGAGAAAGTGTGATATTATTCTTTTAGCCTTCCACCTCGACGATTTTCCTATGGGAATAGATTAAGATCATGGTGACTAGAGAGCACGAAAATTTTCTAGTGGGATTTTACTGTATTTTCAAAGATTTAGTAGAAATTGATTGTATTAGCTGCTGAACGACCATTCAACGCATTTGAATACAAAAACTAACAAATATTTAAGAAGCCACCCTTTCTTTCATTTGACTGAACCGCGATGCTATTTTGCAACGAAAAGATTTATGAAAAAAAAAGTGGTAAAATATGTGATGTACACTGTTCACCTAGTACTTCATACATTTAATGATTCCGTGATTTTAATTTTACACATGGTGTCCCACGCCATTAGCATGATAGGTAAGGTATACCTAAATTTTTTCACTTTTTTTATTAAATTTTTTTTTTATTAGGTCATGTTTACATAAACGAAAATGGAAAGAATTAATAGCGGAATTGATAATACTATTAATACTTGTATGCTATTATACATGAAAAGTTTTAATTCATTATATATAAATTAATTTTTTAAATGTGCTAAATTGATATTAGAGCACGTCTTTACGGTCCCACAAAAAGAAATTTAGTATGAATTGACAAAAAAAATACTAAAAAATACTTTTATTAATTACAAACTTTTAAAAAGATTATATTTGAAGAGTTAGTAAGTTTTTCTTTTTGTTTTGGATCTAATTTTAATTTATTATTAGTATAAAATTTTTTTATATTATTATTCAATTATATATTATTACGTTATTAAAAATATATAACTTTTTAAGTTATCTTAATCAAAATCTTTTATTGATTTGATAACCTATATTTAAAAAGATAATATAAAACTTTTTATAATGAAGATAGGTGAAAATTAAATTCTTTTATTTTCTGGTTTCTAGAATAAATTATAAAAATAAGTTATTTCAGCATTATTGGTTAGGGTGAGAGTAGCACGTTTTGAATTCTTTTAAAAAGGGATAATTGCTAAATAAAACTATTAATTTGAAAGAAAATTCAAATCTTACACGTAAAAAATGGAAGAGTCTTGTGATAATTCTTTGAATTAGTGAGCAAACCCACGTTCACGTAACTATTTGTTTATATTAATTTAGATAAATACAATAATACAGCCAAGTCTACCAAGAAAAAAATAACACAACCAAGTCACGCCAATAAAAATAATTTAAACCAAATGTCAGTAATAATTAACAATGGGGGTTATAATGGTTTCCACTACTACATTTTACAGATTCGACCGTATCTAGGAGCGTAGCCAACGGCTGACGAATTTTCCACATTTTAAAGCCACGATATGTTGTCTCGTAACCATGGATCCTTATCTTTAACACTTCTACAATTTGCCATTGTTCATGATAACCATTGGTGTATTCCCCGGTGCAATAATAAGAGATCAATGGAAAAGTTCAAGTAGCAATAACCTTGGTTGTACATGATTAATTAGCACAACCCACAAACCAAAGACCAATATCATCTTTGAAGGATTTGATTGTTGTATAATTTGTATAAATTATTTGAATTTGTACTTACTACTTTTTTTAAGGTTAACTTGACTTGTAGGAATAAGTTATGTCACTTAAAAGTTCAAATCTCACCAATAATCCTGTATTAATAAGTGCTTGACCTTGGCAAATATTGAGACTAGTTAATTTTGTTTTTAATAATTTTTTTATTGCTTGATTGTTTTTCATTCTCCATCCAGTACAACTTCTATTTTCGAAATTTTTAGAGGCAAATATATTTTATTTTTACAAATATCAGGCTAGGCATATTATTTTATTCTTTGATTAAAGTATTTTAACATATATTATTATAAAATTAATTTTTTCAGTTGAGAATGATAATTAAATAATTTTTTTAAAATATTAACTTAAAAATTTAAACTTGTAATATTATAAATAAAGTTTACATAAAATTACCATCAACTTTCACTGCGATTAAGCATATTATAAACGATGGAAGAGCGCGTTCGCGTCCATTCAGATCTAAAACGGTCGGCCAATTTTATCGTTTGCTTCCAAAAACAAAATCCGGTGGCTGTCCTTGGGAAACCTCAAGGATTAAGTTGGACCAATTGAAGATAAACAACAAAGAGAGACAGAGACGGCAAATAAGGGATGAGTCTTGCGAAAGGACCCATCAATTTACAAGATGTTTGTCATTTTTCCTGAATGAACCAGAAGTTCGCATCCCAGCTCAGCTCACGCAGAGGCTGGCGTCAAATTCCTTGCGCAATGGATGACCTCACTACGATTTCGTCCCCTTGGAGCGCCTGCATCACCATAAGTCTCATCTGGCAACTCGCTCATTACTCGTACTTCACCCACAAAAATTTGCGCCTACTCAAATGGGTTAGCTGGGTGTCAGTTTTGCTCTTCGTCGACATCAATTAACTTTGAGAGAAGTACAAAATAAATTGATATTGAATATGTAATTATTAAAATTTATCCTAGTCCTAGTTCAACTAAAATGAATTTTGTTACTGTTATACATGAACATCTGTATAAATGACATTATCCATTTATAAATAAATTGATATCATCAGTTCATTGCAGAATTAGACCGATTTTTTCTTTGCACAGAGTCCGAAAATTTCAAGAGTCAATTTTTCTAAACCTTGAATGCTTGATAGTCTGTAGCCACCTTTACCGACAAAGGTTTACCTATCTGCCGTACTTAGCCACTTTGTTCAATTCAAATTTCAAACATTCAAATAATTCAACTTCAACTGATCGTTCGGTGTGACCAAACTCGATTTGACAATGTGCTAGATGAAAGGTAGCGCCGAAGTCAAAGAGTGATTTATTGATGTCACAGTTGACTATGAGATTGGATTTGGTATTGAATATTGAATATAAAACAAGATTGATTAAAGGAACTGAATGAAAATTAATAAAATAGTTATGTCTATCATTCATCTGTGTCCTAATTTTGTTTCCAGTTTCTTCAACTTCCTTTGGTGATTGTATAAATTATAAACACGAAATAGTATAAGCTATTCACGGTTCATGAGTCGATTCCCCATCTTTTGATCCCATATTTCATATTTGGCACAGAATTTAGAAATATCAATTTACATCGGGATGCAGAGCATTGCTGAAACTCTTCACCCCCAACCTCCTTTATTTACCCTTCAAAGTTCAAATTATTTTAATCGAGAGATCTCAAAATAACAGACAAAGAGAAGCGGACAATGATAAACAAAACTTAAAAATGGGGATCCTGATTCACCTGATTTTCACCAACCTCATGGAATGGAATAAATGCAGAGGTGAGTAGGCCTAAGAGCCAGGCTCTGTTTTCAGGGGTGACTTGCGCCTTTCGTGTTGGATTAATAAGACCTTCTCCTTGAAAGACTGCAAGTGCAACCACCAATTGGATCACGTATCTTCCAAGTTTCCAACTCGTCTCAAGTTAGCCTTTTCAGATGCTGCCTTCACATTCGGGTCCATTGCTCAGTGCTAGAGCATTTGACTGCAGATCAAGAGGACACCGCTCGAACCCGGTTTGGCCCTTTGAATTTTTCTTTTATCTTTTCGTTCCAAAGAGGAAAAACACAAAAACGTAACGGGAGTGAAAAGATAGTGGTTTTTTCTCTTTAGTCTTCAAAAGAACAGGCCATAAAGTTTATTACAATCCATAATGTATTGGGTTATTTTGTTTTCGGTCTTCAATATATGGGTCATTTAAGTAGTGATCCAAGTCCACAATAACTAATTGGGCTCGCAGCTTAGGCCCTTGTGCCATAGCATTGGTATCTTGGTGTTGGTGACTACTCTGCTACAGTTCTACTGGCCTACTGCTACTGCTACTGCAACACCACCAAAATCTGAAAATTAACGAATAACTCATTATTTTCTACCCAAGGTTAGTTTGATACCCTTGAAAATATATGAATGGCAAATTTTACATAAAATTCTATAAAAATAAATAAATTCTGAATTTCAAATGAATACTAAATTAACTCTTAATATTCTTTTATTGATGCGAAACCTTTTCAGTTTTCACTTTCGGTCTCGGGTTCATTGTAATATTTTATATTTGTGACCCGGGGAGAGTAACCATAACCTAAGCAAATCCTAGTACCCGGCAGATAATGAGCTTGGTCTTGGTTTTATTAAAAAAAAAAAAAGTGACAATGAACAAGTGGAAACTGTACCAAATACAAGCATGGGAAGATCATGAATAAAACCAAGTCGAAAAAAAAATCATGAATAAAACGTGTTGAACTTCGAATTTGAAACTATCTTTTAATTTTTATTATTATTTGGCCGAAAATCCAATAGAATATTATAATTATTTTTAAATTATTGTGAATTGAGTTGGAGGTAAGAATTTTTATTGGATTAGGTCAACTTTCAAATTTACGAATTTTAATTCAACTCAACTCATAATTAATGAGTTAGATTGAGTTCGCTGATTAAGTTGGGTTTAAAAATTTTTAACTCAATAATAATAGATTGGGTTATGAATTAAGAAATTTAGACTCGCTCAATTCAATTCAATTCATCTTTTTTTAAATAAAATTTAATGTTATTTTTTGATATTCAGCATATTAAAATTAATATTTTTTTCTCTTCTTTCAAATCTAATGTAACTTATTGAATTTGACTTTTAAAACTTATATTAGTACTTCTTATGTTTAATATTAAGACTTAGTATGTTATATTTATATAAATTATGACTTATTGTATTTAACTTTTAATTTATTTAAAACTTTATGTGTTATATTTTATTAAGATTTATTAAATTATTTATTATAATATATAATAAATTTTTTATTTTTATTTATTTTAATATTTATTTTAGTAAGTAATTTTTTTTAAATGTATATCATACTCACTAATTTAATTTAATCCAATTCACTCATACAAATTCAATTCACTACTTTAATAAATATATTAAGTATAACAATACGTTAAACTTAATTCAACCTAATTTACCAATACCCCTACTTGAAGGATTGAGGGGGCAAAAAAGAAACTGTCGGATAATAATTTAATTTTATAATTATTATCAGTCAAAAAAGGAAAACGAGGTCTATTATTATCTTTCTGCCTAGCTCTTTAAGTGGCCACACGGCAGGTTCTGTACCACAAAACCACTAACTTATTATGCCACATACACTTAAAAATAATTATGTATGTATACCGTATAATTATTTTTATCTATAACGATTGTGAAAATATTCTTCTATTTAAGCATTGACACATATAGCTATTACTCAATATAAATAGTAAGTAAAATATCATTAAATAAATTAATTCAAACACGTAAATATTAAAAAATTTAAACTACTAAAAAATAAATTAAAAACAAGATTTTAGTAAAAAAAAGAACACTGCAAGAACCGTACGGATCTGCAAGTGATCTCACGCAGAACGTGCACGTGTCCCACGAAGCCATCGACGCCCATGATTGAACCAGGAGGCGACAGGACCCGTACGGTGGTGACCGGATGGAAGGGGTTGGGGTTGCCACGCAGTCGGTGGGCCAGGGCTCAGAGCTGGCGACACTTTTTACGGACCGAAAACCTTCGGCGTGTGGGTTTGTGGATGAGATTTGAGGGAAAAGGACCCTCTCAGTGATAAAATAAAATAAAGAAATTGAAAAAGAGAGCCAAAAATATTAGGAAAAGTGCATTGCGTTTGCGTTGCCAACTCCAGCCACGAAATCGCTGCCACTTGTCACCATCCTTCGCAGTTCGCCCTTCCGCACTTTAGCAGCCTCAAATAAAAACGGCTCCTCCGTTTTTTATAAGAAATAAATAAATCAGCCAGAAATTATAGTGGCTGAGATTGCTCCTCACTCTTCTACAGTTGGGTGTCGCAGTTTCTGGTTTGTTTTAGGTTGTTCCCGCAAACGCTCTCATTCTTCTTTCTTCTTCTGCGTCTCCCAATTCCATTCTCCCTCTCGCCGATCCCGAGTGCCCCGCAGATTCAGATTCGCCATTGCCGGAAAATGAGTCCTCCGGCTTGCGTCCAGTGATCTCCTTCACTGCACATGCATGATCGCACTTCCAAGCCTCTTCTTCGCTACCATGCCTTTATTCCGAGGTAATTTTCCCCTTCCCTGTTTTTTCCTCTCTTCTTAGTCCTCCTGTTTGGTTCCCGAGAAAATTTAACCAGAATATGCGAACCGATTTATTTTACATCTTTTCGTTTTTTTTTCCCCTTAAATTTTCTCTTCATTATTTGGTTTTTATCGATTTGAATACGTCAGGTACTCTCAACTCAACTCCGTTCGTTTTGGATTTTGCTGATTTGAGTTGCTTCGTAATTAATTTTTCTCGGCAACCAAACAGGAGAATTGAAATTGCAGTGATAGTGAAGTATTTATAGTGATAGTATTTTTTGAAGTGAAGATAGAAATAGTAGTTGATTGTGATGTGATATACTAACTATTGTTTCCCTCTCTTTTTCTTTATTGATTCCGCATTTGAAAGGTTTTGGCGCTGTGAAGTTCGTTTTGGTGAGGTTTTATTCTTTCGGAGAAGCGTCTCTCTCTGTTGCGGTGGATTCTTAAAATTTGTTAAATCTTTTCTTCCCCCCTTCTTCTCTCGATTATTTTACATGTGCCTTGTGAATTGGAATGCTTATTACTTCTGAATTCTGATACAAAACAGAGACGGATCTCTACCTATTGTTCTCGCTTTGTTTCTTTTGCAGTAGCATCACCTTATTATCAGCTTCTGCTTACTTTCACCACAACGGCTTTACTATTTACTGTGCTTCATGTCACCAAAAACGAAAGGAGGTATTCCTTTTATCCACTCCTCGTCAGGGAAGATCTGAAGCAGCGCTAGCTGCACACGTCCTGTAATGGACGCATACTCCTCTGGAGAAGAAGTGGTTGCTAAGGTCAGGTTATGACAATAGATGGGTAACTTTGATTTATCGCGATGCTGCTATGATTTTTCACTTGAAAGGGAATTAATAAAGTTGAATATTATTATTTTCTAAGTAGATAACTGGCAATTGCAGACAAGAAAACCATATACAATAACAAAGCAAAGAGAACGATGGACAGAGGAGGAGCATAATAGATTTCTAGAAGCTCTGAAGCTATATGGGCGAGCATGGCAGCGCATAGAAGGCAATAGTTTGTTCATCATTAATACTTGAAATGTTTTCTTTTCATTTATTCAGATGCAGAAAAATTCATTTAGGATTGCCAACTGCCAAGTAATCATGATATCCAGATTCACACTTTTGAAATACACTATTAGGAGATGACATGAACTGCTTTCTTTATTTGATTGACTCTTAATTGGAACTCTCTTTTTTCTCCCCTGCCCTGCTTCCCTTTTGGTGTTTTACTTCTGCTGTGCAGAGCATATTGGAACAAAGACTGCTGTGCAAATTAGGAGCCATGCACAGAAGTTCTTTTCAAAGGTCAATGGGTACCTTCTTACCTTGGATTATATGTTTTTTGAACTTAAGCTTTATTTTGACCTGCTGTTGATTCAGTTTCATATCCTGTTTGATTCACTTCAATCAATGAAAATTCCCATCCAACTGCACAAAATAGTTCTGTATCTGAACTTATGGACTTCAAACTATATTGGGATCTCAAATTGAAAATATAAAAAATTCTAACAAAATGGGCAACTTTCTTGGTGAAATTCAAATGTGGTGGAAACCACAGTGCGTCTTCTATATTGAAACCTTAAATATCTTATTGACAAAATTGCCAGCACTTGCTAAAGTTGGTTTTCAGGCTGGTTTTAAATGATGAAACTTCAAATAAGGGATTGAGAAAATAAAGTTAATTGATAAAGGGAATTAAATCCCTCACTGTTACTAATAAGCAATGGAGAAAAAGATGTATGGAGATAATGATAGTGGTCTATGTACATTAGTTGATGGAGAATGAAATTAATATTTCTAATTATTTTATTTAAGTATTGATGTATTTGTAATTTAGGATGTCAGGTTTAGTTGTTAGTCATTTGAGAATATGAGTTTAGTTGTTCGCATCTTAGATATCTTATTGCTAGTTAGATTAGGAATCTCTTCCCTACTTATGCTTATGATTGCTTAATTCTTAAATTTGGGTGACTTGTTCTAATTTGGGTAGCTTATACAAGGCCTGTATTGGAATCTATCCTTAGGGTTTTCAATCTTGTTATTGGAATTTATCAATAGAAATTTGGATTATTTTCAGTTTCTCTTGGCTTCCCTTCTTGTCATACATCATTAGTCTTGTGGACTAGCAAACAATGTGCCACACTTTCACTAGCAACATTGATGATTTAAGTTGATGATTAAGTTTATTATCAGAATAAACTAAATTAAGAAATCATTTAGTGGAATTATATATTTATATTTGAAACTGGTCCTTCTCCTATGATGATAAATTTGTTACTTCAGGAACATTTTTTATTTGATAATTTCCAATATCTCTGATTTCATATTGGTTATATCTAACAAAGATTTGTTGCTAGCTGAATAAAGAAACAAGAAAAGAGAGAGAGAGAGAATGTAGAGAGAGAAACAGGGAATTTCTGTTTATGGGATGCACAAACTTGAATTTTGTTAGGCTCTATGCATGTGTTAATACTAATAAACTAGGTTATTACAAGTATAGTACAACCATTACAAGCCTAGCTCAATACTTTAGAACACACCTCTAGCACTCACATCAAGTTGAAGGATAGATGTTAATCATGCCCAGATTGTTACAAATATAATCTGTCATTCTGTCCATCCATCGAAGTGTTTGATAGTGTTTGTAAGTTACTTTCCAGTCCCCACTTCAACAATAGAAATAAATCCTTGCCAAAGCTTTTTTCACAAAGATGACAATTTGCCTCAATGTGCTTTCTATTCTAATGGAAACAAGGTTAGATGTAATATGAATGACAACTTGATTATCACACCATGGATGCACAGGCCTAGTGCTTCTAAAGCCAATCTTATCAAGCAAGTGATGTATCCACACAAGTTCACACGTAGTCTAAGCCATACCAAGATCTCCAATTCAATGCTTGACCAAGTCACCAGATTTTGCTTCTTTCTCATCTAGGAAATCAGATTAATACCAACAAAAGCACAATATCCTGAAGTTGATCTGGGTCTTGAACCAAACAATATTCCTTGACTAGGTGCCATCCTAGGTATCCTAATGAGTGTTCTTGGAGAAGACATGAACCAAACGACCACACACAGAGAGAAAACTATATTAGGACATGTGACCGTAAGATGATCAAGTTTATCAACCAGCTTCCTCTATTAATCTGGATCTTGAAGAACATCACCATCATCTACTGAAACTTTCACATGGTTTGGCTCCCGCAATACCAGTTTATTTAAGCAAATCAAGGATATACCTTCTTTGAGAAAGAAAGATACTCTTCTTGCTTCGGGCTACCTCAATACCCAAGAAATACATCTGAGTACCGAAATCTTTAGTATGGAATTGTGTCTAGAGAAAAGAAGTGAGCACACAAATGCCAGCACACAAAGGAAGAGAAATGGAATTGTTTCATAAGCCTTTTTGAATTCTGATTGATTCCATTCTTATTCTTATTGAATACAATGAGATATAATACGCACAACTGACACGAGTGTATGTAACAATAACATGTTATATATGAATATATAGGATTAGGGCTCTGATTCTTCTGCTTAATTATGATAAGTATTGTAATGAAAATGTTATATAACAAAAAGCTTATAAGTACCTGTAGTGAGGCAATAATCAACTAGACTGAATCATTTATAGAGTAAGACCCTTATTCCTTTTTTATGGCCTTCTACTAAAATCCTTGCTAAAAATTCTGAAATTACAGTGCACATCCTGCAATTACTGAGAATGCTAAAGAATGCTTGACCTTTTCGGCTTAAGTGAAGACAAATTTGAGAAAGATATAACTTCAGTCTTAGGCATTGAACGGGTTTACATTTTCTGATGCACCTATGGTCTATATTAAGTTTAAGTCTATAACTGTTTGGAATTGAGGATTCAGGCTTAACCCTTTTATTGGTATCTATTTTGAAAAGACAAGGGTTCAATGCTTTAATGGAATCCACAAATGCAATGAACATGTATGGAAGCAAAAATTGATTTTAAAGAAGAAAAAAGAAGACAAGGGGGGCTGGTTTGGCCAAGTAGTCAATTTTGATTGCTTGGTCAAACCAGCCCCCCCCCCTTTTTTTTTTGTTTAACTCTGCTATTGTTAATGCCATTTATCATATATATATATAGAATAGAACTGCATGTCAAAGCTATGAAAAGTAGGCATCCAACTCAACTGTTGAGTGTAGGGGCCTGAGTAAACTGTTATAAAGTACCACTGCAATCATAAAGTCAACTATTCCCAGCTGATCTTACATGGAATTCAAATAATATGGAACCAGCCTAATAGAAATTCTTACAGATGAGCTCAAACTAGGAAAATGAAATGAGCAGCTAAATTTCATTTAAATGGGCTTACTTGTGGGATCCAAGAATGAACAAAAGCCAAGCTTTGACATCACATTTTTCAACTCAGGCTGTACTGCTCAAAGGAGAGGCCAGTCAGTCTCTTATGGAGAATGGCCTCTCACTAATATTGGACTTTCCTCCATAAAACATACATTTTTAAACAGAATCGGGGGGAATTGAAAAAGAAAGGATTTTTTTCTAATGAAAGACTTGGTTTTTTAATTAGTTGAGAAAGGAAGGAGCAAAATTGAATCCAAAGTACATGTTTATTTGGACAACTTGATACTTATATGAACAATATGATTTGTGTAGAGATCTTTAAGAATGTTATAAAGCTCAATGAGATTTTATTAATTTTTATTGTTAAAAATGAGCAAATGATTATTAAAAAATTATCTCAAATCTAGAATCCATGAATTACTTCCAAAAAGAGACTTTTTGAAATGCCTTTTTAATGAATGTTTCTGTGAACAAGAGGCCAAGAATGGCTGAAAGATTTGATCAAAGGATAAACTATGATTTGGTAAAACATTGCTTTTGGAAATAGTGTTCAGTTTCTGGGTGCTTTATGCTAAGGCTACTAATATGTATAATTTTCTTGTTTTGTGCTATGTGAGAAACAATCAGCCTCTTTTACTAGCCAAATCAAACCTCATCTTTTATACCTTGTAAAAAAGAAAAGAAATTCACTGGTCTGAGGGTGTTTCTAAATAGGGCGTCTTTGATCATGTTGCCTAGAAAATCAATGCAGAGTGGACAGCATGCATCTTGTATTAGTATGCTGCATTTTTCATTACATTATACTTATCTTTTCTTTGAAATAGCACAATAATGCAAACGTCACTCTATAAATTGTGTGCTTAGTTACTTAACTTTTGTTCCAATTTCAAGCTGCAGGAAATTTATGCACCACCCATTCGTTTATTTTTCTGGGGTTAGTTGACAATTTCCAGCCTTGCAGTATGGGTTGAGACAGGGTTTGGGAGGAAAGTTTGGACAGGCTGTTATGCTTGATTGAATGATTTGATTTTATCATTTTAAGAATAGCAAACTCTATGAAGGACTGAACATTCAACTTGCTAATGTGGTTAACTAGTTTAAGAACTTATATGGATATCCTATGCGATTGAGTTTCTCATTCTTAAACCTTTTCTTGATTTAATAACTTCCTTTGTTTGTAAAGCTTTTGGGTTTCAAAGGCATTTTCTAGCTTTATCTTCCCCCAGATTCACGTTTACATTATTCTCTTTGTGCTTTTGGGAATAAAAAAATATCATATAAAGTGAAATGTCACTTGGATTATTATTTCTTTTGCTGCATAATTTGGTGAGTTGCAATTTTAGGTTGCTCAACTAGATAGGTTTTTGTCTTTATCTACTTCCACACAACATTGAGACAAGTCAACATTTCTTGTTTATAAGGAGAAAATGGAAGGGGCAATGATAAAGTTTCATGAATCGATTCTAGATAATGCATTGAAGTTTAGGAGGGACTAAAGTGGTTATCACTTCAAGCTAAGATTTTGGTACATTTAATTCCAAGAGATACTTGCTATTGGCCCAATCTATCCATAGAAAGAATCAAACCTTCACTTAAAGGAAGTATGCTTTAGTTTATTACATAAGAGAGAAATGATGAGAGAAGATGACAGAATTTTAAGGAGAGAAATGTAGTGATGAGGTGACTGTGGGGGTCGCTGGACCAAATATTATTGTCATTTGCTTTATCAATCTCACACTTGGCATTGGAGTGAAGCATGCCATAGAATTAAGTGCAATAAGAAGCACCAAAAAGGAGTAGAAATATAATAGGTCTCAAACAACTCGTGCTGCTAAATATTTTTTTTTAAAAAAACATTATTAAATTTTTTAGAAATGACATATAGTTAAAGTAGCATCTAAAGACTCTAGTTACCTAGTAATGTCCTTAGATACCATGATGAAATGAATGAGTGATAGGAACCATATATAGAACCCAAATATTTGATTACAGAAAAATGGGAATAATCCCCAATTACAGCAACAGTCACTCATAGCAAAAACAGAAAACTCAAGGAAACACACTGAAATATAAAGCATAAAAGGTAACACAGGTTCTTCGAGGGCACCTACAACCTCCCTACCCCAAAAGGTCCCAAATCCTCACTCACAAATTGCTGTCTCTCTCTCTCTCTCTCTTCCTTCCCCTTTCTTATATTTTTCGTCCCACTCAGATTCCCCACCCAACTACCACGTAGGACAATCCTCTATATCTCTTCCTATCCACCTTAGTCACTAATGAGGGCCTATCAATACTCCCCCTCAGAAGATTCACCTTGTCCTCAAGGTGAAGGGTCGGAGAAATATCCTGTAATTGTAACAGCTGAAAAACAAAACTTCCACCGAGGTCCCATTGTCTTGAGCATGATGACCAAGTGATGCCTAAAGCATAAGAGCTTCCAAGAAATAGCAAGGAAGACAACTGGGGAGATATTATGCCCTGATTAGTAGCTTTGCCAAAGGTCTCAAATGCAAATTTTCCCTAAGGAGCCAGAAGAAGACTAAACTCTCCTCGTGCAATAGGACCAGAACCAATCTTAGACCCTTGCCTCTTAATCTCAAAATGGGTGTTCTCTTCTTCTTCACCCTACAATGTCACATCAAGCATCTTCTTGATGCTATCAGTTGAAGAATCCTCAATGAATGTGAGTAAATGCTTCCCAATAGCTTCAACGACTGGAAGACCTGTCAACTCAACTACCAAAGTTGGCATAGTTGCTGTTTCAATTAATCTAATCATCTCACTGGTCACTGCTTCCAGTCCCTGCATCCCTTCAATCTTTAAGTCTCTTAATTTTGTATTGATTGCATTTTTGCTTATATCCATACTCTCGGTATCTTTGAATGCATTTCTCAGTATCAGCAGCAATGAATGAGTAGCATTCATTTCACAATACTTCCATGGTAAGCTCCTTGTCTGTACAACTTCAATGAAAGCCTCAAATGAAGGTCTTGGATGCAGAATTTCCTAATTAACCTTATTCTGATGCTCTCCCAAACCAGACTCAAGCTAAATAATCAATGCAACAGAGAAGTGATCCTTTTGACTTTGGCATAGACTGGAATTACTTGGCCCATATTGCCTACCACTTGCTGATGGTTTATCATAAAAAATATCTATGGCATCTGTAATCTCTTTCGTAACATGTACTGCAGTTGCCATAGGTGTAGCCTTTCTACTACCATGATGCATTAGACCACCAAGAAGAAAAATGGCTTTGTGTTTCAGGAGTAAGTTGCAGTGGACTCTTTGCCAATCCTCGTCGTGGGTCTCAGTTAAAATCTGGCAATACAGAATCACCATCTGAAAATGCGATTGAAGGTGGTGTCTGGGCTCAAGGGAGAGCCTACCAGTGCAAGTTCCTTTTACCAAATCTATTTCTTTCTTGGAACTGCAATTGGTGTCGTTGGTGGCTAAGGAAAACTTGAAGGTGTTATCGTAAACCATAACCAGATCAAGTATTTGCTCCCTTGTCTTGACCATCTTTGGCACATCATAATCCCACGAGTTGGCCTCGAATCTATCTTTCAATTTCAAGTTGTTGCTGTAAAATGTGAGTTCACTGCTGGATAAACCTGTAACTCCCATTCTTCCGATAACAATGGTGTAAAATGTGAACTTTAGGACGGATGAAGTAGTGGTGCTTGTTTCTGTGTTGAAGATAATCAAACCTCTAAAGATGGGTTTGTTTGTCGTGAACCCCCTCTTCAGATGCTTTTGTAACTTATCAAGTTTTGATCGGGTTCTATGGAGAATAGAGTTACTTCCTACCCTTTTTGCCGGTGGCTCCTCCATGCCAGTCCTTGAAGCACGGTGATGAAAATCAGTGGTGTGTGTTACTGAGTCACTCCACCTAATCTTAACCATGCTGCTAGGTTGTAGCCCAAGGTATGATGCAGTGCTTCCCATGAATTGCGGCATCCTTGGGTTGGGTTCCTCCTTTTGGGCCCGTATGCTTCCTTTATCCAAGACCTGGTCTTTCTTCTCTATGAGTTGGGCTTGTCTTAATAATTTAAAAAAAGAGCCCAATCCTTGCAACTATCCATCTGCTTCTTTTTTAGAAGCCGATTCCTTTGTCTTACAGAATTGGGCTGAGCCCATTAGGCCAATTAGTGAACAAAATTTTGAAAATTCCCATTCTATCCTTTCTCCCTCCCACAGCCACATCTGCATCGTGAACAACGCTTGTAGGGGATCTTCGTTCACACGCCACCATGGATTAGCTTCCACATTATTCTCCTCCTTCACCGAACTTGGGTTTGGTGGTTTCGAGCCTGACCCTCCATCCCAGACCAGAAAGCAGCCTCCTCGCACGAGCGCTTGAACTGTGCAATGCTATAGGTCGGAGTCTGGTGGCTTCGGTGGTAATGGTTGGGCTGGCCCGCTCGAGACCCGTAGCTCTATGGCCGTCGCGAGCTCCTTTCCCCCTTGCTCCTTAATCGCGTGTCCCTTAGGGTGGCGTTTCATCCTTGTTTTTCCCCTTTCCTCCTGTGCAATCACTCCTGCTACCCTTCCTTCTTCGGGACTGGGTCTGACCAGAACGCATCTTTGCATTTCTTCCTTCTTTTGGAGTTCCCTACCATTTTCCACCTCTATCTTCTCCACTTCTTCGTGCGTTCTTACTTCCTCTCGCACCTCTGAAATTTCTTCCAGTGTCTCTAATTCCAGCTTCTCAAACCCAAAACCCAGAACATTTTGCTCCTGGTTTCCGACTAGTTCCTCATCTTCCGTCACTACCTTTTCCTCAATCACCTTCTTTCTCTCTGTTGGGTCTCGCTTCTGAGTAGTTTTCTCATTTGGAATGAAGACTGGTTGGTCCAAATCAAATTCTGGCTGGAATCTCTTGATCAAGGCCTTCATGAAGGCTATCCAAGTGGCGTTAGGGTTGCTCCACTCCCACCACAGGTACCAATTGTATGCACGTCCTCTCAGAGCCATCACCATTGCCAGTAACTTCTCCGCATCTGTTGTTCCTTTTGCATCTAAGTGCTGAATGATGCTGATCAGCCAGCCGTAAGCATTATCTCCTTCAAACACAGGTATCTCCAATCTCCTCCGATGGTCCAGAGCTCACCTCTCCAGTTTGTTCGACATCTTCTTAAATCCCTCCATTCTTTCCTAAATTGTCCAGGGCTTCCTGGATCGGGAGCTCTGATACCAAATAATAGAACCCAAATATTTGATTACAGAAAATGGGAATAATCCTCAATTACAGCAACAATCACTCACAGCAAAAACAGAAAACTCAAGTAAACACACTGAAATATAAAGCATAAAAGATAACGCAGGTTCTTCGAGGGCACCTGCAACCTCCCTACACCAAAGGGTCCTAAATCCTCACTCACAAATTGCCTATCTCTCTCTCTCTTCCTTCCCCTTTCTTATATTTTTCCTCCCACTCGCAGATTCCCCACCCAACTGCCACGTAGGACAATCCTCTATAT
This sequence comes from Castanospermum australe, assembly GCA_019955255.1. Taxonomy (NCBI): domain Eukaryota; kingdom Viridiplantae; phylum Streptophyta; class Magnoliopsida; order Fabales; family Fabaceae; genus Castanospermum; species Castanospermum australe. The sequence goes on from NSJW01000201.1 coordinate 39,432, forward strand.
CTCTTCCTATCCACCCTAGTCACTAACGAGGGCCTATCAATGAGCTTGTTCAGAACCCTTGATTGTTTTTTTTTCTCCAACTGTTCAGAAAAGTTAACTTTGCTTCTTTGAAGCACAAACACCAGAAAAAAAAATTTCTTTTATTGACATATTAGTTTCTGTGAATAGGGAAAGCTTTAGTAAATATAAATTCTGTTTGTTTTCTAAGATCATCAAACTTTTCTGTAAGTAAGATTCCTATCAAAATCTTAGTCATATTCGTGCACAAGTCAACAGTGGTGGCTTCTGCAAATTGTATAAAATCATATGTTTCTGATAGACAACATATAATTAGGCACTGTATGCAAATTTTTGGGGACTATTAATTGACCTCTCCTGATTCATAGAACTACTACCTTCAATGTAGTTTCTGCCTTGGATAACTTTGATGCCAATAACTTCCTACATTATTAGAGTCTACAATGAGTCAATAACAATGTTGTACAGCTTTTTCATTAAACTACAATCAATTTCCAGCCCACCAACTCCATATGGATAATCCTTGACTGCACCTACAGGTGATTTTTTTCCCAGCTTGATTGGAGAAAATTTCTAGATGTTCTTTTCTTGTCTTAGATTTCTTGGAAGGTAGTACTTGATTAATGTTATAAAGTGGCTTGTATTTAATTATGGGCTTGGCCTAACATGTGACCTTACCCAAAAAGCCCATGGTGCAACCCAACAAGGATTTTTCAAGGAGATTTGTGGTGGAAGCAAAGGGATCGCGCCAATAGGATTTTGGTATATTGGGATTAGGGTTTGAGCATGGAGTGGCTACTTCTTGTAATCTTCATTGCTCACAGTGAATTTTCTCAGTTTTGCTTGTGGACGTAGGCCTATATTTCGTTATAGGTTGAATCACGTTAAATTTTGTGTCTATTTCTCTTCTCCCTATTTACGTTTGTGCACCTGGTTACAACAGTTAAGAGCCATATACATAGTTGATTCTGCTTTATACTTGAATGCATTAAAAATGCGATTGTTAGAGCTATTTCGATTTTTCTAATTAGTGTTTTGGAAATTCCACATAATAATAAATGCTCAAAAGCTCCAATTAGTGCTTTTTAAATGGTTTTTGTGAAACTTCACTTGCTGAGAATACTATTACAATTTTTATTTTCAGTTGGAGAAAGAGGCCCTTGTAAAGGGTGTTCCAATAGGACAAGCTCTTGACATAGACATCCCCCCTCCCCGGCCCAAAAGAAAACCTAGCAATCCTTATCCTCGTAAGACTAGTGTTGGTGCCCCATCAATACATGGTGGAGCAAAGTCTGGAAAACTTCTCATTTCAGTTGCACCTTCATGTGGCAAACAAGCACTGGATTTGGAGAAAGAACCACTTCCAGAGGTTAATATATATTTTTTATATTACACTTGTCATGCAAATTTTCTGCTTTCTCTTTCAGTGAAATAATTCTGCTTGTTCCTTATTTTATTAGAAGCACAATGGAGACGAACGGCCAACAACTGTAAAAGAAAATAAGGATGAAAACAGCTCAATAGTGTTTAGCATTCTCCAGGAGGCACCAGGTTCCTCTGTATCTTCAGCAAACAAGAATTCAATATCAACGTCAGTGCCACTGAGAAATTCATGCGCCTTAAGGGAGTTTATACCTTCAGTGAAAGACGTAATAACTCGAGATGAAACAAATGAATCTTTTGTCACTATGGAACTTGAAAATCAGAAGTTGGGAATAGATGATGGCAAACAGACACAACAGACTAATGGCACTAGCGAAGCCTCAAAGTTGGAGAGTTCTGGTGGTTCACAAGCGAAATTGGTTCAAACTGAGAAAAACAGATGTTAGTGCATTAACTATAGAAGGGAAGCAAGGCAATCAGAATTACCCGAGACATGTCACTGTGCATGTTGTTGATGGGAACCTTGGAACAAGTACTCAAAATCCATCCCAAGATATGTTGTTCCAGGACTCCTTATTTCAGCCAATAGGAGGGGTTAATGGGAAACCTAATCTTTTCACCAATTCAGCTGCATCAAACACAAGTGAAAGTCAAAATAACACAGCACGATCTTCTATTCATCAATCATTTCCTCCTTATCCTCCCTTCACACAGCATAATCAAGATGATTACCAATCATTTCTTCACATGTCCTCCACATTTTTCAAGTCTTATTGTCTCTACCTTGCTGCAAAACCCTGCAGCACATGCTGCAGCAAGTTTTGCTGCTACATTTTGGCCCTATGCCAATGCAGAGACTTCAGCAGATTCTCCTGCATGCTCTCAAGGAGGTTTCCCATCAAGACAAATTAGCTCTCCTCCAAGTGTGGCAGCTATTGCAGCTGCTACTGTAGCTGCTGCAACTGCATGGTGGGCAGCCCATGGACTGCTTCCTTTGTGTGCTCCACTCCATACTGCTTTTGCCTGTCCTCCTGCATCAGCAGCTGCAGTTCCATCAATGAATACTGGTGAAGCACCAGCACCAAAGACAGAGCAAGGAGAGATTACTCTACAAAATCCTCTGCAAGATCACATACTGGATCCAGAATACTCGGAAGCTCTGCAAGCTCAACATTCAGCTTCTAAGTCACCAGCTGTTTCTTCATCCGAATCCGAGGAAAGTGGAGATGCCAAGTTAAACACTTCATCAAAGGCCACCGATCATGAGATGAACACAGCAATTTCCGAGCACCTTGATTCCAACAAAATGAAGGGCAGAAATTTTGATCGTTCCTCATGTGGTTCCAACACAACCTCTAGCAGTGATGTGGAGACTGATGCATTAGGGAAGGATGAGAAAGAAAAGGAAGAGTCCAAAACACCTGATGCAAACCATTTAGCTACTGAGTCTAGTAATCGTCGTAGTAGAAGCGCTAGCAACCTTACTGATCCTTGGAAGGAGGTCTCTGAAGAGGTACCATAGTATATCTTTTGATGATTAGTCTAGTGTATGCATGTATTGCTTCTTTACTTATGCCACTGTTATTATCAGGGACGACTGGCCTTTCAGGCTCTATTCTCCAGAGAGGTGTTGCCACAAAGTTTTTCACCTCCGCTCGATTTGAATAATAAGGATCATCAGATGGACAACATTAACAATAACAAGCAGAACACAGATTACAAAGATGAAGATCTTGACAGCAAGAAATGCAGTTCTAATTGTGGAAGTGTGCAGATAAACCAGCCATTTGTAGAAAATAACAACGAGGGGGAGGGACTGCTAACCATAGGTCTTGGACAAGGAAAGCTTAAGACTGGTCGGACGGGGTTTAAACCGTACAAAAGATGTTCAGCGGAGGCCAAGGAATACAGGGTTGGAACTGCCAGCAACCAAGGTGACGAGAAAGGTCCTAAGAGAATACGCTTGGAAGGGGAGGCTTCAACTTGACGTTTGATATATGCATGCAGACACACAAAGGAAAACTCTAGTTTTGCATATCATTTCTAAGCCACCTTGTTCGGTGGTGATATTGTTTATTTTATAATTCTGCAGCTCACGAAACTTGTCGTGTAGCTTTGTGTACCATATTAAATTACTACATACGCTCTTTTACTTTCTTAGACTGAGGTTACTGCAGTTAAAAACTCCGCTAAATAGACTCAGATAAGAAACATTTAAGTACTGTTTGAGTAATGAACATCAAGTAATTTATGATCCTTCATTCCACCACTTTCTTCGTTTTACTTTCTTTATAATTGTTTGACATCTATCTATAAACTATTTTTCTATATTACAAACTCTGCCCAGATTAAACAAAATTTTCTCTCTCTCTCTTTTTTTTTTTTTTGTGTGTGTTTTGCTGTGAAGTTAACTGCTTTCTTGAGTGTGTTATTTTATACATATGATTCTAAATCTTAATTATTTTTTACTTTATGATGAATTACAGTAGTTGTTTTTTTCCTCTTTATCAGTATAATTTGTATGAATTTTCCTTTGCATCAAACTCTACTTTTCAAATAAAAAATTAGTGATTAATCTTGCAATCATAACAGAATTATATTGCTACTTGTAACTACTACGACATTATATATATTTGATTTAATGAATTACAATAATGACATTGTCACAATTTTTTATTAAAAAATTAAGCAGTTACCAAAAAATTATTAATTTTTCCTTGTTTATTATATCCTAAGCATTGCATGGATTACATAGACAACAGTTTAGACATAATTTAACTGAAAACACCTGGATAAAGCCAGTCAAAGTAATAAATTGAGGGCAGTACTTTCTCTCCACACCCATAGCAATTAAAGTATTTTTGCAACCAGATTTACAGGAACAAATACAATTAAAAACTTTCACAGGAAGTGAAATACAAATACAACTCTCACAAGCAATGTGAATACATTGATCATGTAGTCAAGTTATATACTATTTACAAATTCCACGTTAAAGAATTAACCAGACTATATACATAAAATTATGCAATAAAGGCAAGGTCCCTCTACAATGCCGTGGTAGGTCATATATTTCACTATACAATAAGCTATCTGTCAAAGGTTCTCTCTTGTCCACATTAATAGGAAGTCAACATTCACGTCACCAACAAATTGCTTCACTTTATCCACAATCCCAAAAGTGGTGATGCATGGGCAACTATATACAACTGATTATTTACTTCGATAAAAGAATATGGCCTGCCTTGGAAGAGGACTCTGATGAAGATTTTTTATGAGACTGCAGGTTGAGAATATATTGTAAGATTCGCTTCTTATTAGCAGCGGTAAGTGAAAATGGTGGGTTCAGTGGAAGGTTCACTGCTTCTCCCACGACAAATGAAAGTAGAAGCATCGCCTTTGAATAAGATGCAGCAGCCCTACCTCTGTTCTCCATATACTCATCTACCTAGAAAAATGGCAAAGACCTATTTAGGCAAGTAGTGATTCATTTACAACAAATACCATTTTTATGTCCATGCCCTTGAGGAAGACTTGAGGATTAGGAAATTGACTAGAAGACAATATAGGAGATATTCTTACAGCACCACTTTTCCCCACTAAGAGTGCTTTTTGGAATATGATCTCCATAGCGTCTGGCATCTCGGCTGCACCAGCAATATGTTTTCTAGTTCTTTGAGTACACAGTGAAAATAATTTTTTAAATAATATGAAAGGATTAAGTTCGGTAACAAAAAGCAGTCCTACCATCCATATCTTGAATATGACATGATAGTTTCTCGGCACGATCAACTGCAGCAATAAACCCTTGTTTGACCCACAAGGACACGGATGAAGGATCAGTAAAATTTATATTCTGTTCCATGGTCTGTGATAAACCCACATCTCCAAAGGATAATATGGATTCATTGGCTGAAGTGCTTCCAGGCAACACACCCTCAGTAATGATGGCCAGCCAAGAGTTACAAATTTCTAGAGCTTTCTTCCCATATAGCCAAAACCACCAACTCAACTGCAAATGATTCTAGATACAGTCCTGCATTCTGCTGCGAGAAATAACCATAAAAAATTAACATACAAAATGAGAAGCCAAGAGACACAATGGTAGAAAGATACTTTTAGAATGTGCACATATTTTAACAGGGAACTGTGATTTGACACAACCCTCAGATATTAACATGCGATAAAAGAAAATAGAGATGCAGATTTAGCATTTGGCCAGTAGTGGACTACTAAGAAGTATACACCCACTATACTTGTGCAAGCCACTGCAAACAAAAGAATCCAGTTGCGAAATTAAGTAATTAGTTAAAATAATTCACAAACACAGATAGGTTGTCATTCTTATGACACGCACTTGACATAACATTAACATACCTATGCAGAATTTTGGGGAAGGAATGGGAAGGGAAGGGAAGAATTTCGGGACTTTGGGTGCAAGGAACTAAAGCCCCTCATTAAAAATCTTGCAAACAAGGGTTTGGGTCACTTTTCCCTTCTCTCCCCCCTCCTTACCTACCATCCAAACATAGCATAAATGTCTCATTATATTTTAACTGCCAAATACCAAAACACTACGAAGTTACCATACAGGTGCATCTTATAGAAACATAATACTCTAAGAGGATCAAACTTTAACCATACTTGCAAGTTCCCAAATCCTGCAATGAATAAATAATTGTACTATAGTACTTCATCGTTTTCCACACGAGTTAATGAAACCACTGCTTTGCACTTTCTGAGATTAAATGCAGATAAAGTAATCTTCAGACTACGATACACATCTGACAACGCCAATAAGTTAATTGTCATGAGAACCAATTGGAGGAAGATAAGCCTGCCATATGTACTAGCTGTCAATCAGTATATAACAAGAAAAGAGACATACTTATATCAAACTTTGTTGTTGAATTGTTAATTTTATATATTTGCATAAGTCCAATTGTATTCTATACCTGATTCCAAAAGTAAGCAGAACAAAGAGAAAAGAACAGAAGAAAAATATTAAAGGAACATGAAACTCTAAAATTAGATGGGAACAATGCCAATGATAATAATTGTTTTTTTTTTTTTGAAGCATAATTTTAAAGTCAGTCAATAAAAATTCTTTTCACAATACCATATGATTTAGTGAGACTAACTTACCTCTTCTTGCGAAAGCTCTGTGAGGATCTGCACATACAGATGCAACAACTCTAACCTGTTCGAAGGGCACAGTGAGGGAATTCCCTGCACTTTCCTTAAGACAGCAAATGCACAGGATACTGCTAATGCCTCGAGTTCAATGCTTTTTGACTTTTCTAATTCATCAGCACAGCAAGAGGATGAATCCTTTGTTTGCTTTGTAACTCCAGTTTCCAGGTTAGTCCTCTTTGAAGGACAGATAGAATCCCTGCTTGTGGAATCATCTTGCACAGATGCCTCCAAGTAATCAGAGAAAGCCTCCAATGATGCGAAATGAGGATTGACAATGACATAATCTTTCTCAAAGGACTCCATTAAATGAGAAACTGAATAGAAAAGCAAGGATTAGAAATTGGCTGGAAAATGACGGGTGGGAAGCAATGCAAAAATGAGAACACAATATTCAGCAAGTATTAGACCTCGACGTTGGTTTGACAAATGAGCATCATCATCAAAAGACCTCCCCAGCTTACCACTTGCAATAATTGAAGTTAACCCTTGAACGCTCTTAGTGCCAGCTAAACTCTTGCCATCATTTCTTTGCAACATTGTGGTCTCATTGACAGCTGAACTGACTACCACTGGCACTGGATCAGTTACAAATGACTCGACATGATACCCAGAATGTGATTGAGACGTATTGTGAGAGGCAGAGGTAACTAATCCCTGAACAAATAACCTTTCTGATCCAGGCCTATAAGTTATAAAGATATTACTAAAAGAAGCTATGACATGGAAAGAAAATGCAACTGGCATACAAGTAATAATTTTTTTAAAACCTTAGCAGCAAATTATGACCTGGTTTCCTGCAGGAAATTGTGATTGAAGAACTCCTTGAATGTTAATCGCTCAACTGCACATTAAATTCCAACTTTACAGCCAGTCAAAAAAAAAAAAAATCCAACTTTACAGAAGTTCTCTACATGAGATCTAACTGTCATTTAAAATATATGTATTATATTCAACCTCAGACTCATGACCTTCACACATTCACAAAGTCATGCAGCAGAATAGACATGCAGACATGTACATGCCATACAGTTGCAATCAATACCTGGGTTTTGACGTAAAAGGCTTCTGCAAAGATCCAAGCAATCAGAATGTATCTCTTTTAAGGCCTCTGGTGGAAACCACAGTTCAGTCGATGCCAAAATGTTTTGAAAAAGCTGCAACACAAAAATGATATCAGGAGGAAAAATAAGGATATTTATAATAACAAAGATAAAGAACAGTCATCTTTTTTTCTAATAGAAGAAAAGAAATATCATTATTTAGCCTCTTCAAAACCTGCAATTGACTATTTCCGTCAAATGGTGGCCTCCCAGTCACCAGTTGGAACAATATTGCCCCAACACTCCATAAATCAGCCTGCAACCGACAATACTACTTTAATTTTTCTTTACTAAATAAAAATGGAACAATGAATATCTGCAATTACAATCTGATCTCAGTTCTATATTTCATCACCTTGGAGTCATACTTTTGATTTTGAATTATCTCTGGAGCCATGTACAATGGTGAACCACATAGTGTCTCTGCCAACCCTGGGGGCATGAGAGACCTAGTACAACAGTACATCAGGAAACTACCAAATGCAAGAAATACGAAAAATATTTTTTTTTTCTGATATCTTATTCTTATTTCCATCAGATTGGAGTTAAAAATCAGTGAAGAACAAAGCATAAAAAGACATTTGATTGTTTGTCATGTAAATCTAAAAGGGAAATTAGAGCTAATATTCCACAAGCATAGCCTCTGCTATATAAGATGGCCTAGTGTCACATAAATCAATTTAATATCTCCTGCTATCAATTGTATTACCCAAAAAGTAAGAAGTAACATCTCAAAAGAAAAAAAAAAAGCAAGAAAAAACAGGTCACTCTAGCTTATAGCAGCAATAAACAGAAAAAATGATGGCCTGTGTTTGCATCATTTAACCCCCTATGAAAACATCCTACCTTGCAAAGCCAAAATCCCCTATTTTCATAAGTGGCATAGCTGCATTGGTTGTCAATAGTAAAGTTCTGCAAGATTGGAAAAAATAAAATAAAATCAAGACGTGAACGAATCACAATATGTACAATAATATCTCAAACAATTATAAAGGATCATAAGGGAGTTAATGACATAAATATATCATAAAGTACAAAATCATATCATCGTTTCTGAACCTAGTACAAACCTGCAACTTATGCGGGTCCTGTGACTTTTTAAATTTTTGATAAAAGTCATGTAACTAATTTATGCTTTCAGTACTCCCAGTAGTTCAACAATTTACCAGGTCCCTTTTTTGTGCGTGTTGAAGGTAATTAATCCTTCTTCTTGTGCTTACTTTTTACAGTAGCCCTGTTTCTCACTTAAGGTAATTTACCAAAATGTATTTTGTGTAGTATCCTAGATGTGCTCTCATTCTATAATAAATTAAGAATATTAAAAGCTTTCGCATTTGCTGTCCTTGGTGTGCAAAACTCATAGACAAAAGTGGGCTTTTGCGACAAGCTAATGGAATTAATGACAGAGAAAATTTAAGGTATACCAAGACAAACGTATAGGAAGGACCAAGAACAGTTTATCATTTGACAAGATACCCCCAGATACCTGTGGTTTTAAATCTCTGTGAATGAGGTGCTTCTCTTGAAGCACCTGCAACCCCGCAGCTACAAGAAGAAAACCCAGATTAAAAATGATGGAAATTTATAATTTAATACACTGTTTACAAATTAGCACAAGTGACGCAAAGTACAGAAGAGCGTATGTCAGAATATCAAGTCAGAACATGCAGAATTGTCTAACAATTTGCAAAATACCAAAATTGGAAATCCAATTTGGTAGCAAGCATAAAGTAGCGTAAATCAGAGAGAGTATCTCTTTTTATTTAAAATAAATAAATAAATTAATCGTCTACACCTGGAAAAGCAAAAGGTGAAATGCGCAATCAAGTCTACTCACCTAATTGCCTCATGAAATGCCGAGCAATGGCTTCTGAAACTTTGCCATGACGATGAATGTAAGCAGCGAGGTCACCACCACCACAATACTCCAAAACAAGGTAAATCCTGTCGTTGGTCTTAAACCCCAGAAACCCAACATTACACTTTTGGAAAAAAAAAACCATAAAAAAGCACATACAACAATACCGAGATTGCAGAAAAAAGAAAAAACGCAGAGAAACAATAACGGAGTTACCTCGATTGCTTCGAAAAGCCGAATGATGTTCGGGTGACTGATGGTGTTGAGAATAGAAATCTCTTTGAGCAGATTCTCTCTGACTTTCGGGCTGAGCTGTTTCTTGTCAATCTCCTTCACAGCAACCTCCAAACCCGAGTGGCGATGCCTTGAGCGCCACACCACTGCGAAAGAGCCCGACCCGATTCTGGGTCCCAGTATGTAATCCCCGATCAAGCGGGGCTGGGTGAGGCCACCGAAATCCATGAAGGAAGCGAGCAAGTTGCCCCGGAAACCGCAACTGGGTCTGTGAATCAGTCTCGGTAGGAATTCACAGACACCCACTTGGTTTTTGATGGCTGAAACAAGAGTTATGGAGCCATGGCGTTGATGATGGTGGTGGGGTGGGTTAACTCAGCAGATTTCTGAATTCGAAATTGTTGGTATTGAAGGGAATCATTGACAAGAAACGAGCTCTGATTTGTTGTTGGGTTGGGTGTGTTTTTGCGCGGAAACGACGCCGATATTAATAGGCAGAGAGAGAGAGAGAGAGAGAGGGGGGGGGGGGGGCACTTTTTTTAAGCGATGAATGGGAAGGTGCTCAGTGGCCGAGGAACAACTTTATCTGTGACTTGGAAAAGGAAAACCCCACTGTTTCCGCTTTTTTCTTTCATTCTTTCCACAATGACAATCGATCCCACACGCTTCGTTCATCTCTATGCCCTGCTTTCATTATGTCTATGGTTATTTTTGGGGGTGCCACAAATTTTGCTTTTGTTGTCCACAATCAATTCATGTTTACAAATTAATTGTCTCATGATCAACTTTTAATATTTATTTTTTTTATGTAACAATTAATTGTGTAGAAATTATCTCATATACTAATTTTAATTGTAAGTCAATAATTGATGTATATAATAGTATACTTTTTTGTGAACTATTAATAAGAATTTTGTGATTTTATCTGTTATATTTTGTTACATCTTTTCAAAATATAATTATATCATGGATAATCATTATGAAATTTTTAATAAGAAAGTAATTACAAATCTTGATTGTATTCCAAACAAAACACAGTTTTAATAGATGATGATGTAATAATACTCCAGAAAGGCAGTAAGCCTACTGATGCTACTGTTCACACTGCACAGATAAGACCAGAGTAGTCATTTGCAGTAAACAAACAGTCACAATTCATGCATTCACCGTCAAGTCTTCACCCACAAGCACTCAAAAGGGTTCTTCGTTATGTAAGTTTGCCAGTAAACTTTGATGGACTTGTGTGCTTAAAATTAAGATTATCCACTTAATCTTACCGCTTATTTTGATGCAGATTGGGCAGGGGACTTATCAGACACAACTTGTACGGCTGCCTATATCACTTATCTTGGTCAAAATCCCATCTCTTGGGTTTACTGTAATCAGAGATCAGTTGCTAGCTTATCTACTGAAGTTGAGAGGTGAGACCTGAAGCTACAAATCTTCTTATGGAACTTGGTATCTCTGTTAAACCAACACCAGTTACTTTCAATGGTAACATTGGAGTGACGTATATTTATGTGCTAATCCATAGTCTTCCATTCCCAAATGAAGTATATCTCCGCTGATTATCATTTATACGGCTAACAAGGCTTGAATTGTCACTGACATCCCAACTAAATTGTAAGTTTTTTCCATCATTTCACTCCGTTTTATATTAAACAAAAGAAAAAATTCTTTGGTGTTCATAGTAATTATTTTGTGTTATTTAATAATAATTATATAAATTTTATGATTTATTATTATTATTATTAAAATACTTTAATTTAAATTCATAATAATAATAATTTATAAAATTAATATAATTATTATTAAATAATATAAAATAAAAAAAAATCTTCCGCAGGGCACGTACTCACAAAAAGAACGTTTACCAATATCCTTTCAGCAAATTAATTAAAAGAAGAGTCAACCTTCCTTCATTATAGTCTTTATAGATTGCAGCAGAGTCAATAAAATTTCATAGAGATTTCCAGGAGATTGGTCAGCCACCAGAATCACCAAATTTAATGGTCTTTTATGTGTCCTGGTCTTCTTATCCTAGTTGGGTCTTTATTATATTGTTTACAAGGGGTGTTCGCTCTTTTTCTGCCCAAATTTGTTTCTTGGCAATATTCTTTATTTTCATAATAAAACTGAACCTGGACGGGTATAAGAATCCAATGCAGTGTATGAATCCGGACGGTGTTTGTGACAACGGTTTGTTTGTTTTTTTTTTTTTTGACACAAGTCACATATATCAAGATCGTCCAAATTTAGAAAAGTGTTGTAAAATACACAAATCCTATTCATTTTAGGTTCATGTGCCTTTTTATTTATCATATTAGCTTTTCGTAGTAGCAATTTATATTCTTTAATTATTAGATAGGTATAATTTACCCCATAACACATGCTATTTTAAACTAAATACTTTTTTCGTCTGTAACATTAATTCATTTTGTTTGTAGAGTTTAGTGGATGCTTCAACAAACAAAATGTGCTATTTAAGTGAAAACATTATGTGTAAACTGTTACTTGTAAAATTTCAAGGGTTTGCTACAAAAAAAAAGTACTAATTATGCATAAAAATAAGTTTTTTTTGTGGGTATTTTATCCTAATTAAAAGTATCTAGTAATTCAATACTAATGTTGAGTTGCGTTGGATTTAATCCAAGGACTCACAAGAAGTATTGTCCACTGTAACTTATTAGATTGTGTCTTATGATTATTTTTTTTATCATAGAAAAATTATTATAGATAGTTCACTTTGAGCTCTTGAATTCGACCTCATAATTTTATACTTTAAAAAACAGTTTAAGTGGGAGAAAGAGTTACTTTTAAATTATAAACCTCAAAAATACCTCAAATTTAATCATCATCATCCAAGTTCTCATCCCTCCTCCTATGGGGCCAGATATGCAACTTTAACAAATTCCTCCTCCTTTAATTTTTTTTTTTAAACTTTCACACGCCATTTTTACTGCTAAAAACACAACGAGAATATTATGTAAATGGTTACCAACATGCGCTTAGCTATAAGTCTACAAGCTTTCTTTAATAATTGACTTGTCATAAAATCACGTCTTTCACTAGATATTTGATTTTTTTTTTCCCCATCAAGATTTGATCTTGACCGATAGCCTGATAAAAGTTGCCTAGAATTCTCTATATTTCCTTGAAAAGTAAAGGAATCGAATATTAAAATAAGCCAAGTGAAACTCCTAGTTTGGTTTAATAAGGAAAGACTAGGAGAAGAAAAGGTATATATGGTATAATTTAAAGAGTAATAAAACATAATTGAGAGCATATTTGGGAAGTTTGGTGCCATTTGATTATCATTGTGTTGCAGAGAGGTGTGTGTTCATCTTCAAAACGGTGGGGAAGTAAGAAAATGAAAAGAGTGAGTTTATCCATATACTTTTCTTTTTATAAATCAAAAATATCTTTTAATTAATTTAAATTACTCCATAAATTTAATCTCTTCAAATTAAGAGTATTTATCTTTATACTTTTATCATATTATGTTTTTGTTTATAAATGAGTTACGAAAAGATGGTAAAAGGAAGGGAATGAGTATAAGCTAAAGTGCAATTAAAATAATATAAGTGAAATTCGATCCTAAAATCAAATAATTCCAAAAAAGATCTTTTACCACATAAGATATATATGGCTCTTAAGCTACTTTCATCATATTTATACCCTGAATAAATAGTGAAAGATTTAGTACTCATTCAAAGAAGAAAATACAAACTTTTTCTTCTTCATTTCTAAATGCATTACCATTTTCTTTTAAACTCCCTAACCGATCGAAATTGTTGATTATAAATGGCTAATTAAATTGATTAAGATATATAATTGTTAAATACTAGTATACATAACACAGGCACGCACGCACACACACATGTATATAGCTATTGAGTTCAAATTATTTCACTTAAAACATTTTTTTTTGGTACAATTTCACTTAAATTTTTGAGAGAATTATTGGGTGACATTTGGTACATCTCATATATTATAATTTGCTGTATGTCTTTTTTTTTAAAATAAATCATGAAAATAAATATTGTTTATAACATCTCAAAAAATGACAAAAATAATGTAGTCATTCTATTGTAAAATATGATTATTTTTATTACAAACTTTAGGGTAACAAAAATATTAATAAAATAGGACAAAATGCATTTAAATGTAAAAATTATGAATTTTCAGATAAATTCTTTAATAATAAATGACATTATATGAAAGCTTTAAATTTTTAAATAAATTGGTTTTATATAACAATAGAATAAATAAAGAGTAATTTAAATAATATTATAATTATTAATGAATAATTTATTATATTCTGGACCATTTCAGGTTTTGTCGAGCTTTTCCTACAAGTTGAAAGCTGGCCCAAATTTAAATCGGGCTATAATTTGGCCTTTCTTCTTTGAGAAATTTCGGTTTAAAATTTAAAGTTTATTATTAGGTGACTTGACCTGCGATCATATTTATTTTACTGCATATTTTTTATATATACTTACATAACTGTATAAAATAATTTCATATGTATTATGAAAACGATTGTGTTTGAACTCTTAAACGAAAATTTTCACTTATTTAACTTTTTGTTCTTGTAAGTATCGCTGATCAAATTGAACCATCTCCTTCTTTTTCTTTTTTCTTTTTCGTTTCTATACTTGCCAATCGCACCTTTTTTATTTTCACCTGAGAAAACAAATTCAAGAGTTCAGTTGAAGTTATATGGGTCAGATATATGTGGAGGTGTAGATGCGAGAATTAAAGAGTGTGTAATAAAACAATATCTCACGAAGGAAAAGATGAATTAATAATAGTTTAGAGAATAATATCAAATTTTCATTTAGGATAAGATGTAAGTATTTTATCTTATTTTTAAATTGATATTTGATTAAATAGTTGTGTAAAAATCAAAAAGTAATACTACACATTCAGAAAAAAATAATTATAATTTTTTTTATAAAATTTAGTTAGATTAAAGTGTAATTGTTGAATAAAATAAATTGATAAAAAATACTCACATATTAAATAAATAATAAATATGTCAAATTACTTTATTAAAAATTTTGACAAAAATTATGACTATATAATATTTTTTAATATCAAATAAATAACTACTATTTGTGAAAGTTAATTTAATAGTCACACACTTTCTGTATTGGAATCCTAGGTTCTACCTTGGATTCAATTAATTGTGATAAGAAACTTTAACCATGCCTCATGATGGTGGAGTCCTTCAGGCGGAATGTCTCCATGCAAATTTTCGTACACTTTTCTACTTTTTATTTATACTTTCGTTAAATTGTCATCAAATCGCATATATTTTCAACTTGCACATCAAATAGAAAGAAACCACTTGCTTCTCACCTAACACAGGAAAACCTTAAAACCCTGCCTTTTTGGCTGGATAAGAGTTGTACTGGTCATAGTGGAATTCAAAAGAACATAATTCTGTGTTGGCAATTGAGTGTACCCAACCCAGCACAAGATGCTGATTTACCGTGCTAATTTTTCTTGTAACCTAAACTTATGTACTTGCCAAACAAATTGTGCGCCTGGATTTTATTTTGTAAATTTAATTTTTAATAAATTAAAATTTGTAAAATTAATTTTAAAAAAATAATTTTAAATGAAGTAATTTATATTTTAAAAAAATTACGTTTAATTAAAAAATAAAAAAAATTATTTTAAATAAAAAATTACATTTAAAAAATAATATAACCACAAAACAAAAACAGCACATAAATCCAGAAGTTCTTTGAAACACACCTAAGAAGCTGAACTTGAAACCACTTTTTGAGTGTCGTTGCTTCCCTCGAGGTGCGGACGAGGCCAACAGAACAAGGTTTAGCCACTTGGGGTAGTTACCTAACCTGGTATACAGATAGCTTAGCGCTTATTTGGGCTTTACGTCCTGGCATCGTTTTCTGCAGCACCACGAGCACCAGCAGCAGATAGATAATAACATTGCATAGCTTTCTCTTTTTGTAAGGTACGCATCCTTTACATTGTTTACAGATCTGACATTCCGTAATTCTCAAACTAGATTACTCAAAATTCTTATATATATATATATATATTCTTATTTTGTGCTACGAATCTCGAGTCCCATGCAAGTTTACCCAATACTCTATGCTACGTAATTAACCTTTGTGCAATTCAACAAGATTGAAATACTCACAAACCTTGGCCACGCTCGCTCAGCACACGGTCCCATATATGTATATATTTTTGGTACAAGGTCCAATATATTATTTTGATTCCAAATGTGCCCCATTTCACAGACCAATCGTCTCCACCTTCTCTCACTTCTATGCCTTCCTCAATACCCAGTACCTCCCTGATTTTGCCACGTCTTCATCTGGGTATTTCTGAATGAAAATTTCGAAGGGTTTTCCATCAGAAACTCACCATATACTATTACTAATCCCATTTGGGTAATCGTTATGTTATGTATGTACGTGTTTTATACCTTCAACACTTGCTCATTAGTTTAATAGCCATTAAAAGGGGGGACCATGAACGTATTGTTTTCTACTTTTCTTTAACACCTGCACTGCACTGGGTTCACTTCCTCTTCTTCCTTTATTAACAAACAGAGTCAAACAGTCCTTTCACTGGCACTGGCAGTGGCAATGTTGCCTATTGTTGTCCTCCAGACTTTTGTTGCTGTTCTTTTTGGGCTACTTGTGTGCTTGCCCTTTTGTTGTTCCCTCCAAGAGCAAGGAAAACAACTACAGACCCCTTTGCTTCCAAATTCTTGCAAATGAAACATGTGGGAAACTCCATGTTCCTTTTCCATTCTATGTGAACACTTCTTGTGGGTCAATTTCTAGTGCTTTCCATCTCTCTTGCTCAAATTCCTCTGCCCTTTTACTCAAAATTGGTTCAGAGAGCTACCCTGTTTTGGAGTTCTTCCCAGATGGTTTACTAGTGGACTTTCCTGGCACATCATCCTGTCGCGAGTACAATGACTTGAATTCATTTGGTGCAAGTTTTGTTGGACAGGAGCACTTCGGAGTCTCGGTTGACAATGTTATTGGCCTCTATGACTGCGAGGATTCTTCTCTGTGCAAAGCAGATTGTGAAACAATTGACTTGCCTGGTTGTGATGGAAACGATGGTGGCTCCCTTGGTTGCTGCTATCCACTCTCTGACCATAGCATATGGCCGATTGGAGAAGGGTTTTCAGTGTTTTCTCAGTTTGGATGCAGGGGATTTTCTAGTTGGGCTGTTTTGCGAGGGTCAAATTCAGGAAAACGTGGGGTCAAATTGGAATGGGCTCTTCCTAGGAACTCCTCCAAGGAAGTTTGTGCAAGGAATGCAATAATGGCCAATGCTACAGCAATTGAAGGAGGTGTAAGGTGTGATTGTCAAGATGGATATGTTGGTGATGGCTTTGCTAATGGAGCAGGATGCTTACAGTGTGAGTAGTTTTCATCATGAAGATGCGAAAGGAGTATTTGCTTTGTTGAGATTATTTAAGCAATTATCTTGTTCTTCTGCATTATTCTGAACTTCATGATCTTTATTTTTGTGAAATCCTTAAAATCAAATGCTCAGAAACCCTTACCTCTTCATCTTGTTTGTGCTCTTAGCCTCTTAGCAAAGGAAATATGATGCATGGAAGATGATGGTAGAAATTGTCCCAGTAACATAAGGGAGACTCTGGTCACCAACTCACCTATATATGCCTTGTGCAACCGAAACCCGTGCTCTAATATTTTTCTGGCAAAATTCAAGCCTCAGTTTCTCATTTTATATATTTATATATCTAGACTAGCATTCATTACTCATAGAAAACCATTACTTTCTTGAACAGCAGCAGCAAGTTGTGGAACTAGAAATAATAGTATAGCTCTTCTAGTTCCCCCTCCTGTCTATAATTAAGTTCGATCTGGGCTGTGATTCTCTGTTCAACCAAAACTAGAAAATGGTTGAATGGTTTAGAAACTTCAGCTCAGAATTGCATTGGCTGAAAGGAGCATGCTCACTTATATATACAAGACTTGATATAGTATAGCATTGGATTCACTTAAGTACGTGTTCTTTTGATTAATCATGAACTGTGATCAAATTGACTGTTTCATTTGGAAAACTGATCTACATGACATACATGACAAAGCATATTCAAGCTAGGTAGATATATGACACACAGTGCGTGAAAGATGAGTAACTCCTTTTTCTTCCAGAAATGGATTTCTGGGCTCCATGTCCTTTAAATTGCTTGATCTTTGGGAACATTCTCCGTTCAGCTTTGACATTTTCTCCCGCTTGATGTATCCATGGCAGCCTGTACAAAGGATGGACATGGAGCATATGGAAGTGACCACTACATCAAAAGACATGATCAAAGGAAAATTGTTATCATTGCCGGTAAGTAGAATGACATTGTAAACATCTTATACTTTTATTTGCAGAAAGTCTTCAGTGTGCCAAAGTCAATAAGGATCTGTGACTACTAGAATTATTTCCAATTTTTCACCATTTTCCTTTATCTATGTAATATAGTTGTCATGTCCAGTTATATTTACATTTCTTGTCTCAATCTCATGGCATCCTTAACATGCAGGAATCCTTGGTCCAGTTCTTATTCTTGCCTCCTTGGTTGCACTATTTTATCTTGTTAAAAGACCAGTAAAACCAGGTACGTTTGACACTAAGCGGGCTTATTATCACAACATTTCATTCCGCAAAGCTAGTAGAACTCGATTATTCAGCTATCGTGAGCTAGAGGAAGCCACCAAAGGTTTTGAAGAGGATCAGAAACTTATGCATGACAATAATGGGACAATTTTTGCTGGAGTTCTTGGGGATGGATCTCACATAGCTGTCCACAAGTTACAATGTGAGAATGAGAAAGACTTAATTCAAGTCCTGACACAAATTGAGGTTCTATCTGCTATTGGACATAGGAACATGGCCCACCTTCTTGGATGCTGTATGGAATCTGGCCACACTCCTCTAGTGGTTTATGAGTATCCTGCAAATGGTACCCTGGAGGAACATTTACATCAAAGAGGACAAAAACTTTGTTTAGACTGGCATAGGAGATTGACTATTGCTACAGAAACAGCTAGTATTCTTGCTTTCTTACATCATGAGAACTCTCCTCCCATATTTCACCGTAACCTTAAATCTGGCTGCATCTTCCTAGATGATGATTATTCTGTCAAGATTGCAGGATTTGGGTTGATCAATTCCAATTTTAGCTATGGATCTCACTTGTCTAAGAACCGTGAAGGCTTGCACTTATTCCAAAATGATGTTCACGATATGGGAGTGGTGCTTCTTGAGATTATCTCAGGCTCAAACCACTTGGACTCACCAACTTTAGCCTTGCAGAAAATAAGGGCTGGAAAGTCTGAAGAAATTTTTGATCCACTTCTTTACTATCACGAACAACCACATTACCACCAAGAGCAAATACAAATAATTGCAGACCTTGCAACAAGATGCCTGTTATTTGGTGCAGATGGAAAGCTAGGAATGGTTGATATTGCAAGGGAGTTAGTACACATAACTAGAGAGAGTCTTGATGGAAGAACCATGAGAGGACCTGCACTGGAGGAGACATTCTCAAATTCAAGCCTTCTTCAGATGGTATCAATGTCTCCTGATTCTATGAATGTCCCTTGAATTTTTCCTCCTTAATGGTACCAGTCAGTTTAGTTTGTCATTTCCCAAAAAAAGACAAACAACCACAATCTTATGTGTACTTGCGCATTACAACTCCCCTACAACTGTACATTGGGGAAAGGATTGAATATTCTGCTTCTGACATACTTCACTAAGGTGTACAAGCTTGTGTATGCGGTTACTGTCTCTTAACAATTTGAATCAGCTGCTATTTATGCATGTGTAATCATTTTCTGTATAAATTAGTAGTTTTTTATGGGTATATAGATGAGTAATTTCGCTGCAAATGATTGTGACTGTTTAATTTATGAAATGTAAGATAGGCAGTACAGCCTGATTCATGTTGATTATATCTTTTTTCCAATAACTGAATAATTTCATTATACAATTTTTTTAATTAAAAAGACAAGAAGAAAACGCAGTAGAGCAGCTCCGACAACTCAATGTCCTACATGTGTTTAAATAATTCTAAAAGTCTCATTCCTTACAAAATTGCTTATTCCTACCAGAAACACTGAACATCACATGCAAATAACTACAATTTAAAACATCTGTTCTTTGGAATGTTGTAAAATAAAATCTCTTATTTCTCTCTGCCCAGTGCCCGCAACTGATTAACCAAAACTTGCCAAGCCAGCTGCAGTTGGTTATCAGTCCTGAAAGGAGGTTGACCTTGATCAATTCGCTGATGCACGTGAACTCTTGCACTTGTGAGCAGCATATTTATTTTATTTTATTTTATTTTGCCATAGAAGCATATTTATCTGATCTGTGTGATTAATGGTTATTGAGGGAAAACTGCTACCCGGCATCAGCAATCAATTATCAGTGATTTGGAATGTTGAATTGCAGCTTAAAAGTTAATCACCATATTTTTCTTTACCCTTGTTGGATCATAGGATGCTGATTTGAAGTCTAAACATGAAATACAAAGAACTAATAAAATAGCAACTGAACTTTAAAGGATCATTACTTTCACCTTTTTTGAAAAAAAAAAAAGTCACATATAATATACAAGTGAATGGCTTCGTGAGACTCTCCACAACCAGTTATGCAGCCAAGACTTGAGAATTGAGACAAGTTAAATTGTCAATGGTGAGTGGTCCGCCTTTTTTTTATTGGGAAGGAGGTTGGAAGATCTTTTAAAGCTGATCTAGGTGAGAATATTTTGAAATTTATTAAGATCAAACATAGCATCGGGCATCAGCTTTACCAAGAAAGCTGCCCCAAACTACGTTCGCATTAATGATCTTTTTTCTTTTTTTTTTTTATGAAAGAGTAACGTCTACCCCCAAAAAAACAGGAGTGAATAATTTACATGCTTATAAATATCACGTCTATGAATCAACTCTCTTAATAAAAATTGTTAGATGAAGAGAGAATAATTTTATATCTCTAAGTCTCTAACAACTAAAAAAGAAAAGAACCATATTATATAAATGATGTGAATAACAATATATCCTTACATTCTTTTACATTTTTCCTAATATCTACCCATAACGTGGAGGATAATATCCTCCATTTTTATAAAATAGACAAAAAAAAAAAGCCTTGTGACAAAGAAACTATACCCAAAAAAAATAGTTGAATATGTAATCTAAGTACATGTTTGGTATAGCAGGAAAAAATATATTTTTTTTCAAAAGCTCTCTTAAAAAGATTTTAATTATAAATTATTTTAACTATAAAATAAGATAATTCAAATACACAAGTCATCCTCTTTATTGTCTATATCTTAACAACTGTCTGAGATGAAAATTAATAGTTTTTTTCCCGTGAGTAGATCTACTATCTTTCATATAGCAGTTTTTTCTAATTATGATTATAGTTAATAATTACAATTAGTGTGATTACTTCTCTGTTAATTAATAACTATTTTTTTTATGAATGATCAAAGAAGGATGCTATATACAGTCAAAACGTAATATTTTACATCAATAAGAAAAAAAGAATAAAGAATTGTCCAAAATAAAAAAGAATTTACCAGGAAAAAACTAAAGATGTCCCAAAGAGAAACCTCAGTCTTTGATTTTACTTCTTTTATATTTTAACTTTCCATTTCGAGGGGTTAATACCAAAAAAAGAAAGAAACGTAAATAACGAACTTTGAAAGTTCCACAAAACAGGTGGAGTGAGGAGCTAACTTGTCTCCCATAAAGACCCGAGGTATGCTCTTAAGAATTGACCAACTCTCTCTTCTTCCATTGACCTCTCTATATATATAAATATAACAACCATAACACTTGCTTGGATCTCTCTGCTCAACCCTTGACTCTCCCATTCAGAATACTTACTTGGAAAAGGTACGCATTTGCTTTGTTTCAAAGCTTGTAATCTCCATATACACTAGCCTTTTCTTTTGTTTATGGCATATTTGTTATTCGTTACATGCATCAAGTTTTGTCATCTTTTCTGTGTTTTAATGTCATGTATATATATTCTGTGTCATGTCTTTAAAGATGAGTGCGAACGCTCAAGAAGCTCCAGAAAACCGTTCAACTCCCCGTTTGAATGAAAGGATTCTTTCATCTTTGTCAAGGAGATCAGTTGCTGCCCACCCCTGGCATGATCTTGAAATTGGTACTGTTTTGACCTTAATGCTTGCCCATATTTATCTTGGAGTAATGTTATATCCACGTAGCACATCATTCTAACGTATTCTTAACTACTTAAATTAAAAAGTATTAATTGAAAAGTTATAAGTAATTACTTTTTTGAGAATCTAAAAAGTATTTAATATTTTTTAAATAATTATGAGGATTATTAAGCAGTTATTATTATGGTATTCTGATTTTTTTTGTATGAATATCTTTGATGATTTATCAAATATTCATTCATTATATTTTTTACAATAAATGTTTAAAGTTCATAAAATAAAACTTAGAACCAATAAATATTTTATAAATCAATTAGGATATTAGTATCCAAAAAAAATGAGTACCGAAATAATCTCTAACTCAATTTATATTGGAAGATTTTAATCATGTTGCAAATGTTTTTTTTTTTTTTTCATATGCAGGACCTGAAGCTCCCAATATTTTCAATTGTGTAAGTTTTCATCTCTAGCTCCTGGAAAGAATACTGGTGGCCTTATTTTTATGACACGTATTGCTGGAGAAAAGAATGTTCAAAATGAGGGCATTATTTTCAACATTTACTCTAGGGAAAGTCTGTGGTGCAACCACTGCATGCACTATAGTGCAACCAGTTGGTGGCCATTTCTGGACCGTTGGATTCTGCCAAAAACAATTGTGAGATTCAGATTCAATCCGGTGGTCCAAAAACTGCCACACTGGCAGTTGTATCAGTTAATTTGGTTGCACCAGACTTGCCCTTTCTTAGGATTAAGGAAAAGTAGGTCACAAAGATTAAAGACCAACCACAAACCAAGTTCACCAGGTAGAAGAGATACAAAGTAGACTTGAACTAGTGCAAAGAGTCCACAATTTGTGGCAAGCGGGCTTATCATCTAATCATCTTTTAGGATGTAGTTTCCAAACAAACCAAACATAACACAAATCAAACGTGCTGGAAGCATATATATCAATTTTAATCCAAATTCTAGATTAAAGATATTTTCTTTTTTCATCTTCGCTTTTTACAAATCACAAATTTCTTATGAAAGAAGAAATAACGCAAGTTGCTAAAGAGCAGAAGAAAGCCATGCATACCAGCCTGCAATTGAAGAATCTACATAGAATTTCCATATAACAAGGTTAGGTTCTTTGCTGAATCTTTTTTCAACTCAGGTCTGCACTTCTCCATTTAAACAGTGAACTGATTCCTAGACTTTGAAGTAAGATAAGTGACATAATCCACTCTCACTTCATTACATCAATCTAAGACGTTTTGCCTTTCAGACTCCCTTAATTCAAATTCTGTAACACTCCTTATAACTTTTCTATTTTTATCTTTCTGACATATTGAAATCTCCAATAACTTATCTGCTCCTAATACATTATTTATGTAACACCTGTAATTCCATTCTTGACATGAAATTTTCTAGTAATGGTGTTTCTGCTTGTTCAATGGTTAGTTGCTACGTGCAGGTTGTGGAGATCACTAAGGGAAGCAAGGTCAAATATGAACTTGACAAAAAGACTGGATTAATTAAGGTATGAACCAAATGCCTGCTTTTTGAAATGGAAGTCTCTAGTGCTGTAATCTGAAACAGTATTATCGGAAAACTTCATCACTTCCAGATAATGTTTTTCCAGTCCAGTCCAATTGTCAACCAACCAGAAAGCAACAGGACAGGTTGGTGGGCAATTGGACAAAACATGAATCTGGATCTTTCTTTTCTTTCTTTCTCTTTTTGGGTGGTATTTAAAAGAGCAGGAGGGGAAAGCATTGCGGTGAGGGTTATTTCTCTTATTTTTTTCTTCCAGTCTTGTAGATTCGTGATCCTTTTCAATTCTCACTTCTGTTTTTCCTTACTCATCTGTCTTTGGATTCTTCTTGCCATCTGAATAATGCTCAGGTTGATCGAATTTTGTATTCATCAGTTGTTTATCCTCATAACTATGGTTTTATCCCTCGTACACTGTGTGAAGACAATGATCCACTTGATGTCTTGGTGCTCATGCAGGTAAGTTCATATCGTTTCAGATTCATCCGTTTTGTACAAGAGGCATTAAAGATTAAACCCTGTTACATCACTTTTGAGTCCTCAGCTAATCACCCAGATAATTATCATAATCTGAACTATCCTCACCTTCATTCAAAAGATGAAGATGCCAAATCAACTCACATGCTGCATTAGTCATAAAGTATTATGTTTCCAAAAGAGTGGCTCAGTGAACGAAGCGCCTCCCACTAATAGTTTCCAAATTAGTAATTAATTCAATTCTATGTTTGAGCTATATGTCAACAAGGCAATCCATAAGTAGCTTACTGAATCACTGATGTGGATAGGAGCCAGTTCTTCCTGGTTGTTTCCTGCGGGCCAGGGCCATTGGACTGATGCCCATGATTGACCAGGTACCCTTTTCGGCTTTTTAGCTAATGAAACATTTCCCACTTGTTTCCCCCCATTTACATGATCACAAATTTGTACTGTTGACACAGGGGGAGAAGGATGATAAAATTATTGCAGTGTGTGCTGATGATCCAGAGTATAAGCACTTTACTGACTTCAAAGAACTTGCACCTCATCGCCTCTCTGAGATCCGACGCTTCTTTGAAGACTGTATCCATAACAGTCTTAATTTAAGAACTTGTCGTCTGTGCTTATTTTAGTTTAGTTTATATTTTCTTATAATTTGAATGTTGTTTCTTAACATATTGCTTAGACAAGAAGAATGAGAACAAGGAGGTAGCAGTGAATGACTTTTTGCCTCCAAGCACTGCTGTTGAAGCCATCCAGCACTCAATGTCAGTATATCTCGAACGATTTCTTGAATCGAATTAAAACTGGCTTTTAGAGAAATAATTTGTGGTAAATAAGAGGACAGTCCAGTAACAAAATTTTGTCAGTCTCCTAGATCTTTTGTTTTCATTTTCTAGCCATTGCTCCTCCCATGTATATATGTAACAGTAACACAAATATTGCCCTCTTGTGCAATCTGCATCATGTCACGCTACTTCAATATCTTATCTCTGATTTGGTGCAGGGATCTTTATGCGGAGTATATTCTGCACACCTTGAGGCGATAGACAAGAATGCTATTCTCCAATCTCCATGAATCAGAATAAGCCGCACTCTAGACGGTTTTTGAATATGTTTTGATTAACCTTACCTATACTTAGTATTGAGTTGGATAATGTACCAGTTGTTTGGTTTATTAAGTGAGAAGCGACCATCAACTGTGCTCAATATGTAATGCTTCATGTAGAATCCTCGTGATTGAAAATTTATACTATATTTTCCAGTTTCCATTTTTATCAACTTTGATTCTACATTCACTTGTAACCTTCATTCTAGAATCTTAGGTCAGGCATTAAAATGAGCTGTTTCCGGGAAATAACCTACAAAACAGTACCACCTTCAATTGCAGTATCGACAGGATTCCTGTTACTGAAAGCTTTTACAGGGGCTCTTGAAAACAATCTAACACTAAATGTTGGCTGTCAGCCCTCAATGCGAAATTCTAGTCCGCATGAACTTGTTTTATGTTAACCTCTTCCCTCCTAGCCTCTGGTACAAAATACTGGCCTTGGTGAGTGCTCACAAACATTAACTTTGGGCTCAGGTTCATACACTAGAAGACAAGGAAGAAAAAGTGAAACACAGATTATATTTTATCCACTTCCGTCAGAAGGATCACAAATAA
This sequence comes from Castanospermum australe, assembly GCA_019955255.1. Taxonomy (NCBI): domain Eukaryota; kingdom Viridiplantae; phylum Streptophyta; class Magnoliopsida; order Fabales; family Fabaceae; genus Castanospermum; species Castanospermum australe. Next base: position 65,129 of record NSJW01000201.1, read on the forward strand.
TTCGGCCAAATGTTATTTCTTTTGTACAACTGTTGATTGTGACATGGTGGTTTGAACAAGTTCATAATTCCTTTGGCTCAATGCCTGATGTACAAGAATGGCTGATGTTCTAACAAGACAGTATGCAAAGAACAATCACTCCATCTTTCATGAGTATAATTTATTCAGAAGTTCCAAGAGAAGAACAGCTGCTGAGTCTTTGGCCTTCTTGACGCTTGGCATTGGCTCTCCTACACATTCATCCGTCCATCCTCTATCAGTAGTATTGACACGCACAGCAAATGTAAACCTCTTTGCATGTGCTGGACCACCCTCATTCACACACCTACGAGTTTTAGTATAACAAATAAAGACACAAGTGTCAGGGTATAAATAAAGCCATTAGCAACATACCACCCATTTGACTCTAATTACCATCCACTTGCGACACTATCGAAGTAGCTTAAAAAAATTTCGTACCGGTAGAATGGCATAGGCCAATTTCTTCGCAAACAGATATCATTTAATGTCTGTCTAGTGAATGTCTGGTTTCCATTCTTTTTCCCATTTTCATCATCCTTCTGAGTTTTTGCCACTTCCTTCTCTTTCAAAGCAGCAAGGGCATTTCTGGCAGCTAATTTCTGTGCCATTTTTTTCTGTGGATTTTGAGCAGCCCCTATTTGCACACCATCTATGAATACTTCAACAGTGGCCAAATTGCCAATACGACTTGCTCTATATTCTAAGCCTTCAGCCTGCTGCTGGCATCGCTCTTGCAGCTCCCGCACAGGATGCATTGGCAGGGTCTCTGGGGTAACCATAGGATGCAGAAGAGGTTGAAAAACCTGGAGAAATTGCAAGACGAGGAATATTCACCATCAATTTTTTATCCAATCAAGCCAAAAAAAAAAAAGGGAAGATAATGTCTGGGTTTTGTCTGGGTTTAAAAGATAGGTGCTAACCTTCCAAACAACAGTAGTATCCCTCCCACTGTCAAGAAAAATGGCCCCAGCAATAGATTCAACAATGTCACCAAGGACCTTGGGAGCTTTACAGTCTCCCAGACCAAAGGAGTTAAACCCTGGCTTTGACAATTCATCTTGAACTTCCTTCACAAAGTCTTTAATCTGTAGGCATATAACCAAAAGCACAATGTCAGAAGGACCCCAAAAAAGCACCCAACTTGCTTCAAGATTTTAGGAATATCAGCAATAGGGGATATGACCCATCTCCTGGTATAAATAAGTAGAGAGAAATATGACCTGTTTTTCTAGGGCACTGGACCCATGTCGAAGATGCACATGAAGATTGTGTTTAACTGCAACACGTGCAAAATTTTCATTGTTTACAGCAGCAGCACGAAGGTCAGTCAGACGTCCAGGTGGCAGATCTGTGTAAGTGAAAAACAAATGCCTGGTAATAAGATGGTCCAAGACTGCATCACCAACAAACTCCAACCGCTGATAACAGGATACTCCTGAAGATGGTCTGGAGGCATGAGTTATGGCTTCTACAAGCAGTCCCCTGTCATTAAACGTCATATTTAAAGCACCTTCTAAAGCATCAAAATCAACACTCCTAAGTATGCTATCTGGCACATTAAATGGCTTTCTTGTACACTCCATCTCATCAGGATCAAACTCTATTTGAATGCCAATCCAGTTCATAAGGTGGTTAGCAGCACTCTTCCCTCCTTGGACATAATATACCCCAATCAGTGCTTCAACAACATCTGCAAGTGTCTTGCTGGACAGGACTCTGTAAGAACTTGAATCACTCTCAAGCTCACCATCTTCCATTTCATCCTCCTCAAATCCGTCAGTGAGACAACCCACCCTCTCGGTCTTTGAAATGGATCTCTCCTGGTCAAATAAAGATGACTCCCCATCCTTGGTATCCTCATCAAAGACAGGCTGCACCCCAGGAGCTGCCCATCTGGATGGGGCAAAGCGATCTGCTGCTTGAATATATGATTGAAGTCCTTTGCTCAATGCATACTGATATAATACCATGTTACTGACCATTTGTTGCCTCATCCTAGTAAGCTGGCCTTCATGTTTCTGAGGGTATTTTAGGAAAAGAAATCGACTAACAACCCATTTTAGGTAAGCATCTCCTAGAAGCTCTGCCCTTTCATAGCAGAATGTCTCCTGGCAAGAAGCAGCAGTCAAGGCTTCCAAAATCTGTTCATGTAGAAGGCAAGGGTTAACTACAGAAACTAGAACCACCAAAAGCTAATTACCTTGAGCTCAGAAGATACCTTTAAAGCCTGGACAGGGTAATTTATCATATTCTTAAGCTGAATTGCAAGTAGCATACTTTCAACCCTCCTCATTATTGAAGGCAACCTCTGGGCACCACGAACAAGTAATCCAGGCAGTGGGTGTACTAGGCATAGCTCAGGAGGAAGGAAAACATAATAAGTTTTGTCATGAGTCTCTTCAGATTCGCCTTCATGTGCTACAATGAAACAACATTTCCCATTAATCAAGAACCTATAAATTTGCAAAGCAAAATAATTTTCAGGATAGGAATCATGAAAGTATACCTTCACCGTGTTCAAATCGAGGGGACAGAAGATTCTTGCAGTATGATACACCACGCCCTCTTATAAGAGGTTGCTGCTTGTAAATCAAATCAACCCCATACCTACACCGAAGCAATAAAACAGAACCAGTAGCCATATGCACCCTCTGTTGTGCAAGAAGAGACAAAAAGCTTCTCTAATCTGGAAGGATCCAACCCACAAGCTATTGTCACCTTGCGTGGGACATTGTTAATGAAGCCCTCACAGTTCAGAAGTGACAAAAGTAGATTCCTTCACAGATTAAGATTAGCTCCTTGTTCTTCCAGCACAACATTGAAGGTGCAATACAGCTAACAAGTTATCAATAAGCAATTTCAAGACACAGAAACAAAAGGAGGCAAAAAAAATGGGATAGGGAGGCTTGGCTGGATGGAAAAATCCTTTAAAACAAAGGGGAAAAAATACTAGAAGATTATACAATCTAAAAGAGAATGCTTATCATACTTTTGTTTGTAGTAATCAGCATATGAACTGTACTCCAGAGGACCAAGATAACCTTCTTTCCTAGGGAAAGAGTTCTCTGCAGTCATATCATAGCGTATTGAATCAACATAAAACCTCTTCCCTGAGTGAGCAGCAGTTACAATTTTCCCTATCAGATCCTCTGCATTGGTACAGGTATCCGCCATCATCAATTTTCCTTTGGCAGTCAAATTGATATGCTTTTGCGTTTGCACGGCATCTCTGTTAGGAACCAATCCTGAAGCTTTTACCACATCGAACTGGGCCACAGCTCCTCTGATTCCATAGGTTGGATGTGATTTTTGCCCAAAAGCCATGCCATGACGCAATTTCCCAAATCCATATTCCCTTCTATCTCCACCTAATGTTCTCTCATTAGTGCCAAGGTAAACATCTGGTCGAGCTCTCTGGAGGGGATTCTTCCATGCATCTGCTCCAATTATTGTCTCAACCAGATGCCAGTCAATTTGATTCATAGGATCTACAGACTTATCGCTAACCAATGGGACAAACAAATATGCTTTTGCAGGATCCCAAGGAGTGGTGGATGGTTCAACATCCACATCCAAGACAATACTCATTAATCTTACATGAAAGCTTTTCAGGGATGCCAACTGCATGCCATAAAAGATAGGTTTTATTCAGGTATCAGAAACTAAAATTTTTAACAGTTATAAACATCTAAAACAAGCATAGACAATGGTTAATCTATCAACCTGACTCTCAGTGATATCTGTCGACCCTCTAAAGACAAGAGATGCCTTTGTAGTCACAGTTCGAGCGATAAATAGATCCATTGACATCGATAACACCTACACAGAAAATATGATCAGAAGGAGCAAATGAGTTTATAATACTCAAATAAGAACAAGAAGCAGTATTGTCAAGCACAAACAGAAATTACTACCTCTGCATCCAGCTCATTGCCAAAAAGTACTGCAAAATCTGAAACTTGAGTCAAGAACAGGTCCTTTGAAAGGCCTACATTTTCGCACTTAACAGCATACATATAAAGATGAAGCAATTTGGAGTTGTTGCAAGCATCTTTTCCAGATAAGATCCATTCTCCCTGAGAGTCCAACTACGCATTAAGCAAGAATGGATATTTTGGGGAGGAGATATAAACTAAAGATGAGAACCGTCATGGCAAAAGCAGAAAGATGAAAACAAATCCCTTCCCCTTTTAACTAGATTGACAGCAAGCATATTTTCTTTAGATATTTTTTAGCACCACAGATACACCTAACAGATTTGGTGCACTTTCATTTCCACAGAAGTATCTTTCGTGAATGGGAAAATATTTCAATTGCACTTTCTTGTTCACTATTTATCTTCTTTATTCCATTAATAATCCATCTCAAAAGCCTTCAAGGTTAATGCCTTTGTTTAAAGATATTATCACAAGCTTTCTTTACTAATAATAAATGGTAGTATGTTCTGGTCAACTATAACTAAAACCCTTAAAAAAGACAGCTTAGACCACGTGACTTGCAGAATGAACCGACCTTTAGTATGTCAGCCACACCTTCAGGATAGAACTCCCTGTGTCTAGCAGTCCCTGGAAGTGGATCTCCTTCATCATTTTGCTCAGCCTTTTCTCTTTCTCCCCCACTTCCTTTATCAGGCAATAGCATGTCAGTGAATGCTCCCATCTCATGCAGTTTCTTGCAAGCAGCCAGACAAACAGCCTGCAAAACGCCAGAATAATAACCAATGCTTCTTGTGTAAAGATGACCAGAATCTATCAAATCTAAAATAAATGACAGCATGCCTGTTGTGCCAAGCGCATTGAACTGCAGATAGGACCCTCAAGATTTTCAAATGGCGCATTACACGGCAGTTGAAGCTTGCAAGAATATTCAGTGGGACCTCCTGGTTTTTCATGCCTCTCCATAATAAACTCAGGACGAAGAATTGAATATCTAGATAATGGATAGAAGACACCCAAGTTATAATTTGAAGCTAACTTACAACTCGAGTTAATTAAAAATTATAGCTAGTAAAGCAAAGAATCAATCTCGGGCAGAAATGCAGCACCTGTCACTAGGTAGCTGAGAGCAGTAGAAGTGGATAAGACCTACAGCAGAATTTAAGCTCACAACAGCACCAGTTGACTTAACCTGATAAACAGTTCCTGGCCGGGTATCTACAGAAATCAACCTTGAAGTGTCTTTTCAGATGACTAAGGTCTGTTCTCTCTATGGCTTCTTTGCGCAAAGTCTCCTCACTGTTCCTGGCATTCCTTAGGAATGCTTCATGCGACAAATTTCCCCTACATATAAGACAAAAAAAGGGGCAGGGGGGCACAGCAGGAGAGAGTTTTCAGTTAATCAGCATCCATTATCATATGAAACACCATGTACAAATGGTAAAAGTAGGAAAATAATGCTGATTAATGCCAGAACCAACAAAAATTTCAATGGCAGTTTTCGTGTATGCCTATGGGAGAAGGAAAAGCATAAATTTCCTAAGTATAATTCATTATTGATTGAAAATACATTTAGCAGTTAAATCATGCTGACACAAAACCAAAGACAAGGTCACTTTCTATTTCAAATAGCACACAAATATAATTTAATAAGCACCCAAGAAAGAGTAAAAACCTTTTTTAAGTTACACTAGTTGGAGATGGGAGTTTGAACCTCTCACCACTCAATTGTTAATGAGACAGCCAATGCCATTAAAGCAGGTAACTGACTATGCATACCGGCAGCAAGCACAGGTAATGCAAAGAAGGAAATAAACCACCTGAGGCCAACCATATAAATTCCCTCCCAAAGAGGTTCCAATTCTCTTAGGCTCACAACAATCTCTAAAAAAAAACATACTTGAACATCAACATGAAAAAGAAAATGCCAACAGTAACAAGTCATAATCAGTACCTCTCAACCATAAGGATGTAATCTGACCCAGGCTTTCTAGCACGGCCCCTAGACTGAATGTATGCCAGAACAGTCTTCGCAAGGTCAAAGCGAATAACAACATTGCATTGCCGGATATCAAGTCCTTCCTCAGCAACACTAGTGGCAACTAACAATGTGACCTACACATGAGTGCATAAGTAAGATAGAGAGAATACAATAGATTATTTTTCTCCTACTAGGGAATTGGTAGTGGAAATGTGCAGGTAAGAAATAAATCTTACCCGCCCATCACGGAACTTCGCAATTGTATCCTGCATTTGGTAGGTCCGCATTTCCTGACTATTGTTGTGACCAATCAGGCTTGCACACTTCACAAAACTCAGAGATGGAAGCTCTGCAAAGACCTGCAAGATTGGCAGACAGTGGACTGATAGGATCTTGATCATGCCACTGGAACAACCAAAAGGAATTATGCAAGTAATGTACATATATAACCTTGGGTAGAACTAATGCAGACACAACTCGCTCAACAAAGATGATCGCACGGAAGTCTTCTGTGTGCTGATACTTGAGAAGTATTTTGATCAGTGCCTGCACCTTGGGGGTCACCTTGCCATCAGCCACAGCAGCTCCTATTATGACATCCACATGCTCCCCACCAGAGACAACTAAACAAAAGTGTGCTAACTTAAATAAATACCAAACAACATTCCATCTTAATTATTTCTATTTAAACAGGTTTACAAAGTCAGGTATATATTAGACAAATGGAGAAAAATAACATGATTTTGACTTTTCAGTGGCAAAATGCACAATCTCAGTGCATATTTGAGGCCTTAGACAATCATAATTCACCTTGATAATCTTACAAGGAAAGCAATACAGATCTGTACCACCAAGCCCTGAATGTTCATACACAAATGCGACGGAAAATATTCATGCCCTCTTTCACAAGTAAAATATTTTGTCAAAATTCTGTAGTCCAAGTTTTATATGCTCGAAGAAGTTACAAAAAGGAAACCTCAAAATGTTCAACTTGTTAGGATAATTTACAATTATGAACCACTCAACACATATAATGATTTCAGCCATTGCAAAGTTTCAAGTTCAACAGCCAGGCTCACCATGACTGTCTGGAAGCTCTCCTTCCTCAATCTCTTCAGGTTCAGAGCCACCGTGAGCTGTACTACACTCTGAGTCAGCAATTCCAGCATTTTTGTCAGAAACTGCACCCTCTGACAGTTGACATTGCAGAAGAGAGACAACTTTGCTCAGATAAGATTCCTGAAACTTGACATCAAGTTGGTAGTTTGCCCTTTCATCATTTTGCAAAGCAGCTAGAAAAGATTGCGCAACCTGTAAAAGAAAGATAAATTATAAAGATAGCCAAGAAACCCATGATTCCTCATTTTACGTGAAATAGTACTACCTTGTATGCACACCACTGACCCAGTTCACCAAGTGCATAATTGATCGCTCTCAACTTCTGAATTAGGTTTGCAGCTCCATCACTTTCTGTTCTTTCAGAAACACCATATACTTGGCGCAGCTCTTCCTTCGCTCCAGCATCTCTAGCTCCCATAAACTGCCATTTGCTTCTTCTTGAACTCGATTTTGCAGCTTCTTCAACTTCAACCTCCATCTGCTTTATCTGCTCATGTAGATAACATAAACTGGCCGCTTTATCATATTCGACCACAACTTCAGAGGGCATTGGTACATGTTTCTCCAGCTCCTTACGATCTTTAATGGTACAAACTATAGAATCTAGCTTACTTTCAAGATTACGAATTTTTATTGCACAATCTACTTGGCTGGAGACACCTGAATAAGCCATAATCATGAGCAGTGTTGACTTTAAAAATGCAAGCAAGGAAAATATCGCATTTACTTAAAGAATATAAAATTAATGAATAAGGAATTCAAACCCCTAGCAAATGATAGCTTGAAAAATTTAGTGACAGGGTATGAGATCCCAAATTCAGTTGAGAAATTGAATAACTACCCTTTAAGTTAACAGGAGAAGCAGTCATTCCAAATACAGACGGTCTCTTCTCTTTGGAAGTCGTATGGTAGAACTCTGACATCACCAGTGAATATGGATGTTTCTTCACAGCATGATGACACTCATCCAGAATCAAGAGATTGATTGCTTCCATTTTTATTATGCTGTGCCTCAAAATGTTCAAAAGAATTTGAGCAGTCATGACTAAAACCTACAGCAAGAATAACCAATTGAGTAATTGCAGTAAAACACACACCAGCCAGAGGAAGAACAACAGCAAAAAGACCAGAAATTAAAAAACAAATCACTACTGAACCTTATGGAAAGACAATTTGCCTATAACTTGCATTAAGTAATGACAATGAAAATTGCACAAACAAAATGCAATACAACTTTAAACTCATATAGAGTCATGTCTTTTATATTATTTACTACTGTCCTTACATGCACAGTTTTTTATTAAAAAAAAAACTATAAGAGCTTCAAAAACTACCAACTAACAACAAATTCCTGGTTTTTAGGATAAGTTTTGAGTCTTGGAGACACCAAAGAAACTTAGATGTGTTTGTGATAGGAACTTACTTCAAATCAGTATAGTAAAATAATATAAATTCTAAATCACACTAAAGGGGAATTGATTTGGTAAAACCCATTTTACCTTTCCATGTATTTGGGGCATAAAATCATACCATGGATGTTTACAGAGTAAAGATAGTGATCAAGATGAATTCTAGAAAATTAAATTCGTTATTTCAATAATCACCTTATAACATGGTTGAAAGTCAGTGCTCATTGGCTTATGTGTTACTCAAAATAATAGGAGTAAAAGAAGAGGAAATTTGTCAAAAAACAGCAAAAAAATGGAGAAGTATTACCACACATATGCTGGTTAAATTTGAAACCTAAGATTATAAATCTTCACTGCAACTGAGAAGCAACACATCAAATCACAAATAATAAATAAATAATACCTAAATTCCTTCGACACTATTCCTTAGCATTCCGCTATTTTAGGCCATTTTCTCTTAAAGATGTGATGGCAAGCAATAATTAACTAAATTTACTATTAACAGGAGGAAGTCATCTTCTCTTCCATTAATTTTGGTGCACAGTACCATTGTTTTAAGTTAAGGAATGATTTCACAGCATTGACGAAATCAAATTCCATAGAGCAAAATTAATTAGCATTATGACAAAATTAAGACCACAGGTTCTAATATTTTATATATACCAATGAGGTAAACCTTAAACTTAATCAATGTATACACTTTTCCTTTACACATGCTATTCCAGGTTAGGGACAACAATTCTATAGAAGTAGTTATGTCTAATTCACTGCCTTCACTATAATTTTACTACCCAAGCAAGACTTTGCATCCATTTGAAGAACAAATTGCCATACTTGGCCACAAATAAACAACTTATCTTCAATAATAGAAACAAAAATCCTGAATAACCAGTAGCCATATATAGACTAAAGGAAAATATAGATAAATAAGGACGAATAAGAAGGAGAAAATTTAGCAGATTCGGAACTCAAGTATAATGTTAAAAGTTAAAACTTAAATAAATGAAAGATAAAATAAAGTGACAGAGCACATAGGCCAGCATAGCTTCAACAATAATTTCAAAACATACATGTTTGGTGTCAAATTCACGTTGCCACCTTCGAGCATCCCAGAAATCCTGCCCCATTTCTCCACAATAGTGGCCCACTTGGTAACCAGTACGCTCACGAATTACTTCCGCTTGCTGAAATTAGACAAATCACTAGAACATCAACTTCCACATCAATGAATGGCCACCATTTGCAGTGCATTACTTAAATCTTACATTGTTTCTTAGCAAAACCATTTGAAAAATAAATTATCTGTGTCAAAACTATATTACCTGATAAACAAGTGGAACTTTTGGAACTAAAAATACTGCAAGCATTTTCTTATTTTGCTTTTGTAAACTCTCATGAATACTTTTAATGAGAAGAACAGCAATTAGGGTTTTTCCTGCTCCAGTTTCCAGAAAAGCTATAGTATTTTTCTTCTTTGCCTGCTCAAGAACATCCAACTGATACTGTCTAGCTTTTTCCTCAGGAACTCTCTCCTTAGCCTCCTCAGATTTCTTCTCAACCCTTCCATTGCCTTCCTGTTTTGTATCATTAGCCATTTTTTCTTCTCGATTACGATCAGCTTCCCAAGTGCCCAGGCGAAAGACCATATCATTGGAACCTGACTTATCCCTCTCCCAGTAACCCCTCTGTTCTCTATCCCTCCAATCCCTATCTCTAACATCCCTCCTGCCACAACTACCATAATGTTCTCTTTTCCTGACGCTATCTTTATCCCTCCTATCAATCTCATCCCGATCCCTCGGCCGCTTCCTATTAAAACACCTCTCTCTCTCCTTGGGTTGAAAATTCACTCTACCAGAATAATGTCTGTCATTTTTATAGTTGCCAAGCCGAGCCCTTTTGCTGTATCTTTCTTCACCATCAACATCATCTTCCCTTAACAGATCGCTGCCTCTATTCAGACCTCCATTTTCCTCAGAATAATTAACCAAAATTCCCCCTTCATTACCATTTGACAACTTACACCCGTTACTTTCAGCTCCTGAATGCTCACAAGCATCACTAGCACGACCATGTTTCTCCCCAACCAGTCCATTCTTCACGAAACTGCCTTCTTGACTGCCATTGGACCCAGTAATTGGGCTCTCGGACTGCACCTTGCAGAGTGCAGAAGACGCATCATTAGGCAACCATGCTTCTCCATTGACATTAGAATTGCCTTCGACATCAACAGGGAGGCCACCACCGTTCTTAATGCTGTCCAAGATTCGATCAATCCCACCAAAGAAGTCACTAACAAGCCCTTCTTGATTCGAAGTGTTATCAGCCTGGTCTGAGACGATAGCTGACACATCAAAATCAATGAAATCGCAGGAAATGTCCTCACAGGCGTCCAGCCAGTAAGAGGAGGAGGAACGAGCAACTGGGTCATCCCCAACTGACCCTGGAACCCTATTCCCATCCTCCATAGCCCTTTGATGATAATATGCAGATGCAAACTGATTATGCTAGAAACAAATAAAAGAAAGAAGAAAAAGATGAAGCCTTTGAAACGACAAGGAGAGAAAGGCTATAGGAATGAAAAACAGAGATAAAGGAAACGATGGGAATGGAAAGATTGAAACTTTATGGGTGAGGGCTAAAGTGGGGATTGAAGGAGTAAAAGGGTAGAGACGCAGAGCAGAGTTAAGGGTGGATAGACACCAAGAAGCACGCAGAAGCAGAATAGTTGATGAGGGGCAGAAAGAAAAAGGGTTAGCCTCTGTTTTTAAACCAAAACCACAAATCTCGTTGAGTGATTCTGCAAGATTCCACGGTCTATCAACACCTATTCTGCTCCCTTTTCCTTTCCTTTTGATTCAATCCCCCCACGCGTGCGTGGACGCACAACACCACCACACAGTTCTCTAACACACACTCTCTCTCTTATTACCCGCTTCTGAATTTTGCTTCTTCTTCTTCCGCTGCTGCTACTGCTTCTTTTATTTTCAGTGCAGAAAACCACAGCGACAGAGACAGAAGAAACAGAGCAAAATCAGAGACACGGCTAAAGAGCGAATGAGAGAGAATAACCCAAATAACCCCAAAAATAGATTGATTTTTTTTATGATAGATATTTTTATTTGGCTACCAGATCAGAAAAGGAGTCGGGTATCGACCCGACTTAATTTGACTTAAATATTTAATAGAATTATAAAGAATATTAAAATACAATAATATGAATTAAATGAATACAAATAATAGTAATAATAAAATATGTATTGAATAAAAATATAAAAATTAAATTTACTCATTAAAATAAGCTTAAAAATAATTCTTTTTATGATAGATATCTTTTTTTTGGTCCGATAATTTTTTTTTAAAAAAAGAAGAGAATCGAACTCGGTGCAAATACTTTTAAGTTAAATAATATTGTCATTAAACCATTGCCTATTCCGCTGATTGGTATTTTTATTTAACAACCATAACCAGATCAAAAAAATGAGTCAGATATCGACCCATGTAAATTTGACTAAAATATTTAATTGGATTATAAAGAGTATTAAAATACAATAATATGGATTAAATGAGTGGAGATAGTAATAAAGTATATTTTTAAAAAATATAAAAATTAAGTTTACTAATTAAATTTATTTTTTTAAATATATAAATTACATATTTTAAAATAATAATATTTAAACTTTTTATAAAATTTTAATAATTTTTTATTAATCCTATATAATTTAAATTATTTTATAAAATTAGAGTATTATTAACCAGTTTTCTTTATTTTAATAAATAATTCCAAAAAATAAAATATTAAATTAACAAAATGAGTTTTAAATTATCACAATATTAAATATTTCTACTTTTTATTTAATATTTTATATTTTAGTACTCTGTTAATCTATTTTATCTGTTATTTCAGAAAAAAATTATTTTGTTTAAAATTATTTGTCACTTAAGAAGATTAAGTATTAACTAATTATTTTTAATTTTATCCTTATCTTTTAATATTTGGACTAAATCCAATAACTATATATTGGGAGAGAGAGTATGAGATTGGGAGGAAAAAATATTAATGGAGTGAGATTAGAAGAGAGAAAATATTAATGGAGTTAGAGAAATGAAAATTTAGTTATATCAAATTATATTTTTCTATAATTTATGTTATTTAATAACTTTTTAAATTTTTATGTAATTACTTTAAATGATAAATAAAAATAGATAGAAGAAATAATAAATAATTCTAAATTCTCTTAATGAATTAACTTAATAATCATCTTAATTACTTAAAGAATAAAATATTAAATACTTATAACTTTACATTTAATATTTTTTATTTTAAATAAATAGAACGATATTAAGATGATATGTTAGAAGGATATAACATTACTATTTATTCTATAAAGTAATGTTATACCTCATAACTCATCATTCTTTCTTTAATAATTAGAAATATTATTAAGAGAATGTATTAAAATGACATAGAATTATTCTTATTTAATAATTTCTTATTCATTGCACTTGGGGCACTTATTAACACATGCTATAAAATTAATAAATTTAATAAGTAATGTCAAATTATTTATTTTCATTAAATATATATATATATTAATTATGATTTCTCCTCATTTAATGTAAACTCTCTTACTCTTTTTTCATAAAATTTGAGAATAGTTTTTCATTTAATTGTTATTATTTTGACGTGTAATTATTATTAATTTTTAAAAGTAAAGTAATGATGAAATGTTGGTATAAAGTAGAACTCTTAATACAGGTCTTAATTAATCCCTCCCTATCCAAAAGAATTTATAATGTTTTATTTATATTTTTATTAAATATGAAGTTATCTTATTTTTTACCAAGGTTCATATAAATTTTTTTAAGTACAATGTAGATCGCACTCTACAAAACAAAACAAAACAAAGCAAGGAGGACTCAATTTTATATGGGAATTTCTGATAAACTCTTCAACCTTAAAATTAGATGCAAAGCCATTGCATTAGAGTAGACGCCTTTTTGTGGAGGGAAAGAATGATATCAAGTAGGGAAGAATAGTCTTTTATGTAGTCCCCTTTTAGTGGTATACCATGCCATATATATGATTCCAAAAGAATCAAAGAGCATATAGAAAACACAGTGATCAAGTTGAACACTTGAACAATGCCTTTCTTTGGATCAAGAAAGAGCAATAGCCAATGGGAATAACAACTGGAGGATGACCGCTCTAGAATCATAGTCATAGCATAGGTCCCTATAGAAAGAAAAAGAAAGAACGAGGAGGAGCATATTTTGGTTGACAAGTTGATAATTGCCTTTCTTTGGGTCAGCAGATATGCTATTATTATTATTTTTCAGGCAGGCCACGGAGCATCATCCATTGCGCATGAGATCCAAGTGGCATCAACTACTCCATGCGAATATATTATGTTTTTGTTATTGTTATTGTAAAGTTAAAAAAATATTTCACTGGCTATTTTGATTATTTTTGTTAGTCAATTTTATATTCAAACCACTCTTGATTTGACACACTTTTAATTGTCAATTTGTTCCATGAAGATAGATTTAGTTAGTTAACCTTTGATTACGCCGGTTGTGATTTCCATGTGCGCGTGCACCTTACCATATGTGATCCTATTGATTTTTTTTTTTTAGGACTAAGAAATGGTTGCTGGAGGTTTTGTAGGAAAGCGTTTTTTTTTTTTTTGGGGGGCGGGGGGGGGTAGGGGAGGGGGAATAGGATGTCCTCAGTAGGGTTCAGAACCCATGTGTGAGCATTTCAAGACAAATTATGTTGTCATATTAACCAAGCCTGAACCCACTTCTTAGGAAAACTAGAGGGTTTGTATGAAAGTTACAATTAAACAATTACCGCTTCTTAGGAATTGGATTTGGATGCCCTTAGCATTGCAGGGAATCCAGCAGAAGAGAGGCAAACATAAGTTATGGGGCCAACCACTATCAGCTTATCTTTGTCTCCCTTTGCTGTACTGCAAGAAATCTAGATAGATCGCCCAATTCCTATATACAAATTAGTATATTTATATAAAAATAATAATTTAATTTTTATTTATTATAAATTAAGATTAAATAAAACTATTTTGACATTATGATATTCAATATCTTAACTAAATATTATATAAAAATAAATAATATTAATTATATTATGTTATTCATAATTTATATAATATACCAAATAAATCTTAACATACATACATGCATTAACTATGCCATTATGATAATAGAAACTTTAAAATTTTGAGTAATTATTCACTAATGGTCATATAAAAACAATGCCTTTTTTCTTTTCCATATCAAATGACATTGTTTTTATATATTTTTTTGGTACAATATCAAAACAATGTCATTTGATATGAAATAATTATATGAGAACAAAACCAAGGACTCGTTTTCCATGCGAGGCCATAAGATGTGCCCGACGGGATGGTTGTCATGGTACTATGAGAGAATTTTAAAAATGGACCCAAAATGTGGGCCTCATATAATGTACTGAGCCCTACATGCTCTATAATGGGCCCAACATCTGCTGCATGGGCATGGTTGTACTGCAAGCCTGAAAGCATTCACCTCTGGTTCTGGGCTACAGCATAGTCTGATCATCATTGTCCCATGAGACATAGCGAGAGAAGAGAACCCAACTGCCTAATGTTACGCTAGCTACTAGCGTAAAGATTAAAGTCGTAAGCCACAATTTATATATAATCACACATATGACTTCATCTAAATTTAAGTTATCTCACAAAATTGTTTTGGCTAATTAAACTCAAATTATGCTAACTTAACGGGATTGACTTAGTAATTCTCTACCTTAATTATTTGAATTCAAATCTCATATCAGTATTAAGAAAATTAATGTTTCTATTATAATATAGTTGTGTAAGTAATGTTATTCTATTATTTCTTAGTCCATACTTGTTTGTTATTATATCCAAATCGATTTGCCCTCAATCATAAATTATAGATGTATGGCTTTGCAACATATCGTAAACTCAATATACTATTTCAAGGGATAAAATGGAATCAATGAGCACGAAATTATCTTTATTTGAAATTCCCCAAAAGATAACGGTGGAAGATCCAATTGATGACTATACATGGTGCCACGGAAATCAGCTGCCAGAGGGTCCCCTTGGTTTTTGGTTTCTAGTTGGGAAGGAACCTGGGGTCTAAGTCTAAGTCTAGGCCTAATCAAGGTGAAAGTCTACACTGAGACATGTAACTGAATAGTGCAAAGAAACTCAATTTATATTAATCATTGTAATGTGAACATGAATTCACATGCAAATGTCAAAGAGGCGAAAAAAGATACAAGGAAAAAAACAAGTGCATGCACGCTTTAAGTTGTAGTGCGAGAGTGAGAGGAGAGACCATAGGCTTGAGTTGGAATATTAAGTGTGGTGATTGGATTATGTCAAGTCCATATCCCATCCGTGGCACACTTCCGGGTCACACTTTGCTTACCTAACTTGCATGCCTGCTTCTTCCTCTATGCATCAATATCATCCACACACCAAAACCAATCAATTTTTTACAAAGTTCAATTTCCATATCAATCAAGCACCCCTCTTCCACTTCTCTTTTCTAGACCAAATTAGACAATTATTTCAGCACACACTGTACTTAAAGTATTGATAGTATTAATAGTTATTAAATATTTATTAATTATTAATTTTTATAATATATTTATAATTTATAAAATATAATCAATAATTAATAAATATTTGACAATTAATATCAACCTTTAAAAAATAGATATCGAAATAATCCTTAAGATTATTGATAACACCGGAGCCTCACTTGAATTTTCTTTAATCTCAAATTCAAATGTAATCGCATCGTGAGAGATTATGTTGGCACAAATTGATTGAGACTTAAGAAAAGGTTGAGGTGGAATTAATACGGGAGAGTGACAAGGTATACCCATCATGTAGACTAAGTAATGGAGAATATTTATTTTAGATTTTGGAGAGTCGAGAATGATGTATTATAATTAATTTTAAGTATGGGACTGTGCATATTTGATAATAGATTAATCTTAGGAAAAAATTATTTTTTTAAATCTTTTTTTTATAAAATTTTTGATTGTAAATCATTTTACTCACAAAATAAGCTAATTCAAATACATACAAATAATTTTTTTAAATAAGTAGGACTCATTAATTTTTTTTTAAAAAAAAAGATTGTACTTACACTTTACATTATACATATGATGATAGTTTGTAATATCTAAACAAACTGAGAGGTTTTATATTAATTATTTTAACATCTTATTTAACAATAAATTCTTTTATTTTTTTTAAAGTTTAATCAAACGGACACTAATTTTATAAATAAATGATATTTTTTGGTTACTTTTCATAATTAATAAAGGAAATTTCTGTGTAATAAACTCAAAATATAGGAGATCGGGTAATTTATGATAAATAAATATTTTATTATACATTCTAATTTTATGTACTTAGTTTTCATCATATAACTTAATAACTTATAGTTACGTACACGAAAGAAATTTTGTAAAATTCACTTGGATCAAGTGATTAACATATGAATCCAAATTAAGTTATACTAGTATCTTGATAGGTAGTATTGTGTTTTACAGTCTATATTTTTTTAATTTTTATTTATATATTTATTTTATAAATTAATTAATTATAATTTTAGTATAATTAAATTATCTAAATAAAAATAATTTTATAAAACAAATATATATTTAAAGTCAATTATAATAGTGTATGTTAAAAAAAATTATATTGAAAAGTAATTATAATTATAAAATATAGTTATAAAAAAATATTTCTATTTATAATTTTAATTTTGTATTTATATTTAATTAATTATTAATAATTTTTTAAGAAATAAAAATTAAACAAAAAAAATCTAATTTATAATAATATAGATTATCATACGGTGAATAGAACTGGAAACCAAATGGGCTAGCTTACTTTAATACACTTTATGCAATTTGATAGCCCAAAAAAAAAAAAGTAATGGTTAATAGAGGGACGGCCGCAAAGTTTAATTGCTTGTTTGATTTAGAATTTTATCAATACTTGTTTGCAAATTTATACATATTTTTCGTCTTTCAATAAATATTTAGAAGACTTTGTTTAAGATTTTCTGTCACCGACCGCCGTTGGCGTTTTCCAGACATTATACCAAACAGGTTATATATATATATATATATATATATATATATTATTTGCTTATTTGATTTAGAATTTTATCAACACTTGTTTTAAAATTTATACATACTTTACATTTTTCAATAAACATTTAGAAGAATCTATTCAAGATTTCCTGTAATGTCGTTAACTTTTACCAGACGCTATACCAAACTGGCTATAATATATATATATATATATATATATATATATATATATATATATATATATATATAATGAAATAAGAAAAGTAGTACAAATGGTAAAAATAGTTTATTTTTTTAAAATACCATTATTAAGATTTTTGTTCATCAAGTTATCTTCTCATTGAAATTAAAAATTATCTTAAGAGATAAACTTAATTTCCATTTCGTAGGAAATTAAACTCATTCCCCCGCAGTTAAGGGAAACAAGTTCTTTTCGCTTCATCAATTAGTTGCAGCATTAGGAAATCACAGATTATAATATGTTGCTTCATATAAATAAAGTGCCAAACTATTTTAGTCCTTGGTTTCAAAATCTTAAAATTCTCTTACAATCTATTGCCATAGTATCCTACTTTTTTTATGTATTAATTATCAACCATCTATTAATAATTATTTTTATAATAAATGCTTAAAGTTTATAAAATAAATAAATAATTAATAAAAATATTTGACAAATAAATCCTTAATAATTTATAGTTTTGACACTGCATTTGTAAATTGAGTGAAGAGATAATGGTTTTCGTCTTTTCGATCATGTGTATTAAGGTTGCACATATGTTTAAATACTTCAAAAAATTGGAACTCCACGAGTTCCAAAAAACAATGCCTCAATGTTACATTCGGCTAGGCAATTTAATTTGTGCATGATGTCCCTTACATGTCTTGGATCACGGATACACATTCTGGGGCCTAAAACAAATAAATAAATGAATAAAATTGTGTAGTGCAGTAATTTATTTATAGGGTCACATTCTATGTGAGACATTATTATACACATTTGTTGGACCACCATTATCTGACATAATAGTTTTCGATCATTATATCTTTGAATATTATCTTGTTAAAGCAAAACCATATATATAATAGGACCCCATAAATTAAAAGAAGCAGTCTAGTTAGATAGCTAGGCAGAGTTATAATGTTTGATAACTTTAAGTACTTGTAATTTGCATGTACATGAGTTGTCACTACCTTTAAATAAATGTAATTATCAGCAATTTCTTTTCAGCTACTGCCCACGGCTTCTAAATGATTATTAAAACTGCAACGGTTATTTAAACATTTTGTAATTTTATTAGAAGATCTTAAATTTAAATTAATTCTTTTTTTGGTGCACTTAGAGTATCTCTTCATCAAGAAGGTGAAAGACTAATCTTCTAATCTTTGGTCACGTTCCTTGTAGGAGGAAGGCCTACTAATAGCGCATGCTCCATTCACATTTATCAATGATTGAACCTCTGATGCGATGTTTAAAGAATTCAAGTCACTTTTATTTGAATTAACAAATATTGATAAATTTAAATTAATTCTTATATATACGGAAGAGGAATGGATAAACTGGTTACTCAAAATGCAAACTATGGTTATTCAAAATCATCTTAAATTGATTATTCAACCACACGTTTTAACTTTTTTTTTTTACATCTTATATAAATCTCCTTTGTAATCAAAAATAAAAATCATCAGGGATGTTAATTAGTATACTCCACTCTAGGTTTTACTCTTTGGTTCAACAGAAATTAAATTTAAAACATTTATATATACTTATTTTCTTATAAAATATAAAAGTATTTAATTAGTATTTTTAGAACAGAACACAGTAGGATAAAAATTCTAAACATCCGTTTAACTATCATTTGCAAAGACACTCTTACTTTCGATTGTTCAGTCACATTGTCTTGTAGTTATGAAAATAGACACCTATATAAATGTAGTATTTCTTCGAATTAATTATAAAAGTTGGGCAATTAGTTTGAGATTCAAAACTATTCAATCTATTGATTGATGCAAAAAAGAAATTAAATAGCATTTATTATTTTTTAAGAATTCCATAATCAAATAAAGTTTAATTTTAAAAGTATACATTAGTATTAAGGACTTTAATGATTATCAAAGTGTTCATTAGATTGAGTAACAGTCAGATCGTTAATTGATTACTCTCGGATATGAGATATATGGTTTATTTATCAATTAAGGGAAAAAAAAAACATAAAAAGGGGTTTATTTTCCTAATTATTTAAGTATAAAGGTATGATTGCAAATAAAAGCATGGGAGAGCGTCTCGGCAAATGAACCAAAACTAGAGTCTATGCATTTCATCCAAAAGAAGCGCTTGCAAGCAAACTAATTAACATAGAAATTAGGAAGCAATTGTCGTGTTAAAAATTTACAATGTATGATATTAATATTAATTGTTTTCACTTTAAATGCTCAGGAAAGAGCATCTAACAATCTAATTTTGTTAGACTTTAATAAAAAATAATTAAATAATATGGATTTTACATTAATGGAGGTGGGAATCAATGAGTCCTATATATGCAGCTGGCAATACATATAATTACATCTTAGGATATTTTTGCATGCATACAAGCTAAGATTTTACTATGAATTTACCAACAATTATATATTTAAAGAGTAGGTAATGTTATACAATAAATAAAAATAATTAAAATTTTTAACAGAATTTAACTAGATGTAAAAGTAGTTATTGGATGAATTAGATGAAATGAAGTGATAGAAACTACTCATTTATTTAAGAATCAATAAGTATATCAAATCATTCAACAAAAATTCTGACAATTTTTTTTTTAATTATATAGCATTTTTCATATTTAATCTGTGTCACATGCCATAATTTAATTAATTAGCTAGGTGCATTACATTTTATCTATATAAAACTTTCACCTAATTAATTTGTGTTGGTACAGAAAACAATGATAGTCACTGGTATAGTCGTAAATTGATGTGTGCATAAGGGATGTGTGAATATATAAAGAGGCTGATTCATATTCAAGTACATCAATGGACAAACCTAATGCAAAGTTGTAAGCAAGAAATGAAATGGAAGGCATATAGTGCAGGCAGCAACACAGCTTGGCAGATGACTCCATCATAATTATACTCATATAATTTTGCAGTGGAAAGCAACAAAAGTGAGAAACAAAAGCAACATATACTACTGCAATACATGAATAAATGAAAGGGGGGGTGGGGGAGCTGTAGCACCTAGTGGCCTAAACTCAGTAGAGGCTATGCAATTGAAGATTGGAAAGCGACCCAACAGCAAGAAAGCCCAACGGTTTTATCAGAGGGTAGTGTAGTAGTGAGGGCATGCAGTGGAGAGTAGACTACTAGTGTGGGGTTAGTTGTCATGTTTTTGTAGAAGGATAAAAAGAGGTGAATGAAGGGGTGGAAACGGTGGTGGCTTGCTCTGAACCCTGAAAAATCTGAACTGTAATTACATATGCTTCTACAGCTACCTAACTATAGCTGCAGCCTGCAGCTATTATTTGGCCTATTGCAAATATATATTGTGTAGTTGTACCCTCACTTCCCCACCATACTGTGCCCCATATATATAGTTATATATACATCTCAAATGGAATTATTTGGGTAAACTCGCCACCACTGAATAAAGCTCCTTTTCCAGCAATCTGGTTGATTTGTTTGTGTCCCCATTCCCTTACACATGGTCCCACCCCGTATTTCTGTGGTCTCCCTTTTATCCCTCGCTGGTAGCAGAATTTTTAGATCAACATGCAGCTACCAAGCTCTGTGATAGATTGATGAGGTTTGTCCTCTGATAAACTCCTCCATGGATCATTTTGTCCCTTCTGTGTCCACTATGTTAAGTTGCCAACGCTAATTGGTATTTTGGTAGGGTTATACATGATCTTCTCTCTCCATCTCTCTCTTGAATAGTAATTGGCACGACACATATATATCTTCGTTGCATATTTGCATATTATATTATATATATAATTAATGAAGGCCCTGCTGACTTTATTGGCTTAGTTTGCTACAATTTTGTGGTTATAAATTGGCAAGAAAGAAAGTACCCTTGTTAATTAGTATAGGCCTCACACGGGTGGATTAACAAAAGTTTTGAAGACTATTTTAATTACCTGAAAAAATTAATAGCGGGTGAACATCGCTCAAAAAGAAACAGGACCACCATGTGAGGGAGTTGAATATTTTGCTATAAATGTTGGCTAAAGTTCGTGAGTCAGATATATGTATATATATGCTATTTTTTGTGCATGCTTTCGTCATTAATTATTGCAGATTCTTCTCAAAAGTTTTTCTCACAAAGCAGTAACATTAGAATCGCAGCCAATTGGTTGAGCTAGTAGTTATGTGGACAAAGTGCTATGCTGGAAATTGGAAAAAAGAACGAGAAAGAAATAAAAAGAAAACTTTGGCTAGCTTCACCTCAACTGGGATGAGATGTATGGATAATCATTATATATATGTGTATATTTAATCAAAGTTAATTAAGCTACTTTGACGAGCCCTATTCTGTAGACTACTTTAGGGCGCATGTGTGAAGATTACTAATCCTTCATACCTTAACATGCAAACCAATTAAGAAATTAAAGTAACTTTTTGTTCTCAAAATTGCATTTTAATTTATAACACACTAATTAACATGCTATGTAAGCTAGGATAACAAATTAGACCTAGACCGCTAGTTCACTTTCCAAACACACACAAAACACAGTACACATACATATAAGACTGTGATCTCAAAAGTCATATTGATACACTTGAACTTAAAATTTCTATATATTTAAGTCGGCTGTAATTTTACCCAAACTGTCATGTAAGAAAACTGAGAATTCACCTAAGTTAATGTTGAAGTTACGAGAGACTTGTTCATGAAAGACGGAAATAAATGAGAAGAATAAAAGAAGTCTAAGGTTGGGTTAGCACTTAGCCAGGCTAACTCTTTTCTGGTAAAATGACCCATTAACTGTCTCAACAGTACTTCGGTGGAAACATGGCATATGTAGTAGTTGTCTCTCTATAAGAACAATTTATAGTCTGTGTGTACTAAATATTTGCACCCCCTTCAATTTAAAACAACTATACTGGTCTGGTTAGAAACTGGTCCAGATAGTAATGGAAATCTAAAAATTTAGAGCACCACCCATGTTTCTGAACTTGAAATGATATACAAGAGAAGGCCAGCAAATGGAACTTACAAAACTGAACTGCATGTATATAATTGCACTGAGCCACTGACTGTACTATATGTAAAATAGTTTCATATTTCTTTGCATTATTATCACTGTGATTCCATTACTGAATTAGCTGTTAAGAAGCATTCAAATTAAAAGTTTGTCATAATTATTAGGTGAGAGCTGAAGATTAATTGTCTTTTATTCATATCCTAACAGGAGTCACATGGCAATTGTTAGCTGTATACCATTGTATTAACAGATGGCTACTTCCTACGAAGACATATCTCTTCTGCGTATGATTCGGAGCACATTATAGTCAAAAATTGGTATAAACCTGAATAGACAAGTGTTAGCTAGGGAAGGTATTAGAATTTGGTAAAGAGCCATAAAAACAATAGCCTAGCATAGCAGACGTGGGAAGATCAAGTCCATTATTTATACAAAATTAAAATATGACATGTTAGGCAACTCCCAATTATACCACCCCACTTAAAGAAAGAGATAACTAAGAACTAAGAAGAAAATCCTCTAAATTGTCATTATTATGGCAGACATGGCCATTTTCCAGTAATCTCAAGTTTAACGAGTTTCGTTAATTGTCACAACCAATGAGTGGACTTTCTGCGCACTTACAAGCCCACCCTACCATTCACAGAGGTCGAAAGAGAAGGGAGGCCACCACATAAAGCAAAGAGAGAGAGAGAGAGAGAGAGAGAGAGAGAGATGACGAAGGAGGAAAATAGGAGCAACTGAGGCTGTATATGCATTGTATAGTTGGTGTAGGTAGGACTACGTATATAGTACGATAGACCATAGATGTGGTCCAAACTCCAAAGGCTACACATATATATAGCTCAAGCTATCTGTATTTCGAGAAGATAACAATTGCCACGTACCGCTTATTGTCATCCATACTAATGTTACACCACTCTCGTCTCCCGTGGAAGCGATTGTTACATCAGTTAGTATATTACACGTTCATATTTGATGTTTAATATCACTTTTTAGGAGAAATTATATTGACTTCTCTTCGTATTAATATTTATTATATTTAATATTTTTTTATTTTAAAAATTATATATATTTTTTATTTTATGTATTATTTTGTATCTGATATTTTTATTTATTTGATAAATTATATATATATTTTTTATTTTATATATATTTTTTTCTATACTATTTCTCTTTATAAATAATAAAATAAAAGAGATAGATATAATTTTTTAAATAAGAAGACTGTGAGGTGAAATAAGTGCCAACTTAAATGAAAATCAATGTAATTTTTCTCACTTTTTAATAATCTAACAAATTATATAGAGGGAAAACGGAAACTTTGAAAAAACTATGGGGAGGGATTAATATTTATCCCCATATTTATTAATTCCCCATATATATATATATATATATATATATAAAGTTGTTTTTCACATATAACAATGATCTAATTAATCTGAATATAATACAATTTGGTGGTGAAAAACAAAATTATATGAGCACAAAAGTTTTTTTATATGTAAAATTATTAAATTTATAAAATATAAAAAATTAATAATTAATTATGTATGTCTATACATCTAACCAATATATATATATATATATATATATATATAATTGTAAAATACAACATAAAATATCAAATAAAATATCAAATAGAGAGGTCCCCAATAGATTTTTTTTTTTTCTGTTGCTGATGTGGTGCTGCATAGGCTTTGAATTTGTGTTAGTAACTAAAAAGAGAGGGTGAGGGCGGCGGCACCACCTCCCTCCCAATTGTTCTAGAGCCTCAACTGGAATCTAGGCATGCAGTTCTATTCTTTCTTTCTTTCCTCAACATGTTTGGTATGTGACATTTCCTCGGAAATTCTCGGAAAGTGTTACTTACCAACTGTTTTCAGATTAATGCCAGAAACCAACAAAAGGGGAATCAAAAGGAATACAAAAATATTGTAGATTACTATAATCAATTAATATACAAAAGAAGAATGGTGACCAATTAATATTACATATTTATAACATCATGCAGGTAACAGATTAAGTCACTTTTATCTCATTATTTTGGGTATGAAATATATTTCCTCCTTTAGTTTCTCTTTCGCATTGATTGGGTACTCAGATTAGTGAATTTGGATTTCAGTCGCTTTCCATTGCATGCCTACTTCTCCATCAATAAAAACAAGAAAGAAAGAAATGAATTCAGTCTTACTTTGTTTTATTTTTTTATTTATTGCATTATCACATTCACTATTCTCAAACCAATGATAAGGAAATGAATTAATGAAAGATGGGATCTTAGTGTTATTTTGAGAAATGGAAGGAGAAAAGAAAGAAAGGACTTCCAATTGCTTAGATTAAATGACAAGTTTTCATGCAGTTATTTTCAACCAAAATAAATTACAAGTCTCTCTTACCTTTATCTGCAACTCCAGCAGAAGGTTTAGAGAGGATATTTCATTTCAACAACTACTACCATGAGAGTGCCAAAAGAGACAATAAAGGGAATCACACTTACATGTGAGAGCTGCCAGTGCATACAATTGTAATTGGAATATGACTAGACACCATTCCTCTTGCCAAGGCGAAGGCAACTTGTTTGATCCCTCTTCAATATTTCTCTGTTTCTGTCTCTACAACTTGAGTATGACAATGTTAATCTTTTTGCTTGTCTATATCATAGATACAATTGTATAATTTATGGTGATTGGAGGCTCTGTCCAACCCAAAGAAATGGGCACATAGATCACACTGGACCACTTGATACTTACTGGTCATAAACATAGCCATCTATGATGTATAGAGCTAGATAGCAGCAGTATCAATTAATTGTACAGTGTTAAAATGCAGTGCTACTGCAAACTATATAATCAACCATCAAAGGGACATGGTATATGTTTGCTTTCTGCTACCGAGAAGCATAACTATGAAAAGGAAAAATATCTACATGCACCTTGTTTCACTGGCTGTTATCTGCGTAATGAAAACAAAGAAAATGCTCTGGTAAATTCCTCAGAGTTTCCAATTACTTTCTCAAGGCAAATTATACATATAATCCTTTCAAAGCATAGCCAAACAAGTCACAAATTGAGGTCCCTAGCTCATTCTCTATTGTCTCTACCACACATGCACACGAATAATTAGGTATTTATGACATTTTATTTTGCTTGACAGCATGTCCTTTTTTTTTTTTGTATTTCAGCTGCTGGGTCGTGTGAGCATATATATCATTAATTTTTGTTTCTTTTCCATAAATATTGATATATACAACTTTAATTATTTCAAATGCTATAGAACACATAATGATAGCAACTGACCAAATAGTTGTGCTCAATGCGTTTGACTAAACTCTTCGCCAGATGACATTTGAGGTTAACTACAGAGATACCACATGTCATGTGATGATACACTAAGAAATTGAAATTACTATTAAGTACACCAATATATAATACCTTTTGATCTCATGGCTGCTTCAACTTGATTGTACGTGCCAATGACTACTGATTTTACATGAGCAGATATATACTCCATAATTTTGATCAAAATGCATTGTATATAAAGTACAACATGCATAGAGAGGTTTTGTTAATCAATTGAGGGAATTTCATAATTGGGATTTTAAACATGAAGACTTTATTAGCTATTGGGGAGAGAGAGTGTGTGGTAAATGTGTTCAATTTCAACCTAAAATAAATATCTGGCATCATAATATATATATCTAACACAGACAATAATATAAATTGATGACTACGTACCTAGGTAAACCACGTGCAGAGAGCGCAGCTTAATTATTAGTTTTATATATGCATATACGTTTGTTCAACTTGCTTTAAATTCAACTTTCTGGTTTATTGCCTCAAGTTACATAGTTTATCTATATTCATCAAATCTCACAAACTCCAGCTTCTGTCTTCTTAAGGCAACTGTTAATTACTTGGGCGACACCAGTGCATATTAAAAAGTTTATTTTACTAAATTCAATTGATCAATTAAAAACAAAATGACAAATTTTTGTACAACCTTCTAGCTACCAGATGTTTCCTCTCATTAATTAAAGCCCATCACATGGATATTTGTATATATCTGGATGTACATATGTGTGTGTGCGCAATTTCGCTTTTTCCTTTTTGTTTGAAAAAAATATATATAGGAGCTACAAAATTTAGGATTTCAAATTAAAATAAATGTTAATATATTCATTAATGATAATTATAATAAAAACACTAAGAATAATGTAATTTCAATAAGAAGAGAACAAGGATGTTCTCCTTGTTTATTACTTTGTGGGTTGTTTTTAGTTGCGGTGGAGGAAATTAATTAGAGTAGTGATTTTCCAAGCTCTAATTTTGTAAATTAATATGAAAATTTCCAGCTTACGTTATTTGTTAATATTTGTTTTTCAAGTTGATTTCTACTAACATGCATTTTATTTTTTAAAAAAAGTTCATTTCAATTAATTAAATTACCATATATTTTATCCGTAAACAACCACTTGGAAGAATCAAGGTAGAAAATTTGTATGTTACAAAGAAATTCCAAAAATTAAGAAGAGCGTGAGAAACCATAAACGTGAAGACAATAATGACGGTAAAAGAGGATGATAAAAACTGGAATAACAATAAAAGCTAGAACAAAAAGGTCATCATTTGGCTTTTTTTCCTTTTTGGTTTTGGGTTATTAAATAGGAAGGGAACTTGGGTGTTGAAGTTTTGAAGGAGAAGTTATTGGTTTGCAACAGATAGATAATGTTTATTTATTATGTACTTTTCAATTCTACGATTGGAGAACAGAGAGAGAGAGAGTGTGGAATCTTGATTCTTTAGGATACAGTGGGGGGCGAAATGAAATGAATTTGAGAGAAAGAAAGAAAGCAAGAAAGAGAAGGAAGGGAAGGGATTTGAAGGGAAGGGAAGGAAAAGAAAGGAAAGGAAAGGCGTATTTTATGTAGAGAGAAGCAGTGGCAGGAGGGCGCCTGCAGAGTGGTCTGTTTTCATTCTCTTAGCATAGCTAATTGCCTTTCCTTTCGGTCGGGACCATCACACAGCACACAATCAATGGCACCAAAAGTCAAAAAAACAACTCAAAACAACCTAACAGTACTGTACACTCTCTCCTCTCTACTACACCATTGGCATATCCTCCTCCCCTCTACTACTCTCTAACTACAGCTAGCCATAGATAGTCATAGTCCCATACCCATATAAACTATTAAAAAATACATCGTTTGCTTCTTTTTTTTTTCTGTTTTTTATTTGATAACAATTTAAGGGAGAAAATTTAGTTTAAACACAATTAAACTCATTGCTTCTGGAACAACTGGCCTTTTGGTCTCAAACCGGAAGCATATATTGTACAGATTATCCCAAATATGATGAAAACGACAAGTTGCTCACATGACCCCAATAGGCACATTATTCATGGGCCCCCCACGTAACTGTAGTAATCCTCTCTCTCTTTCTGTCTCTCTCTCTCTCACACACACACACACACTCCCTTTCTTTCTCTCTCTTGTAAGAATAAAACTGCGTTGGAAGAAAATTTCTGCTCTTCTTTTCCTAGTTGTAAAGAAGGTTCCTGTTTGGTAACTATAGTTGTTAGCTAAAACCCATATGAACTTCCCCTTCTTCTTCCTATCCCTTCTCTCTCTCTCTCTCTCTCTCTCTCTCTCTCTCTCTCTCTCTCTCTTTAACTCCTCATAATCATATATTATGCCGTGTAGGTCAACAATAACAACAACTTGACCCGTTCTGAATCGTCCATGGCTTGTCTTTCTTTAGGGTTTGAAGCCTCGTGGTCAAATAAGAAGGCACCGACTCTTATAATTGTTGCTTACTAAGAGCCTGCTTTTGTTTTTCTTTAGAGCCTCAGAAATCTGGGTGAAATATCTTCCTCAACTATTTGTTGGTAAGGTTTTATTTGACCTCATAATCTTCTTTTCCAGACCCACTTTTTCTCAAAATTTTTCTATTTATTATCAAATTTGATTTTTTAAATTCTTTTTTCTGCCCTCCTCCTCTTCTTCTCTTTATTCTAATGATTTCAATTTTTTCTATTATTCTTTCTATCACATTGTTTTTCTGAGATCCAGGGGTTATTATTAGCAGAATTCAAGGTGGGTCACTCATAATTTCATGGAGTTGATGCAAGAAGTTAAAGGGTATTCTGATAGCAGAGATGAAGAGGAGGAGGAGGAAGCAGCAGAGATTATCACAAGAGAAGAAAGCATCAGTAAGCACTACCACCCCCTTTCTTCACCCTCTTTATCTTCTCCCTCAACAACAAATTGTATTACAAGTTATCATCTTCGTCATCATCCTCATAGTCATCATATAATAAATATTCCTCACCACCAAAATTCATGGTTGGGGATGGTTCATGATCATCATCATCTGTCTCCAGAGGCCACCACCACCACTGAATCTCACAATTCATCATCTGGGTTAGGGTTACACCAGCAAGATGCAGCTTCCAATTACATCAATCACAGAAAGCAGCTAGACTTTATGGACTTGTCCCTGGGGAGCAACAAAGACGATGAAGCCAATTTCCAAGGATCAAGCAGCAGCAGCACCGCTAGCGCTACCCATGCCCATGCCACTTCGTCTTCTACCAACAACAACGAGCCCGTCGAGAAAGAGCACATGTTCGATAAAGTGGTGACGCCGAGTGATGTAGGGAAGCTCAACCGTCTGGTGATACCGAAACAGCATGCGGAGAAGTACTTCCCCCTTGACTCCTCCTCCAACGAGAAGGGCCTGCTCCTCAATTTCGAGGACCGGAACGGCAAGCTGTGGCGGTTTAGGTACTCCTATTGGAACAGCAGCCAGAGCTATGTGATGACCAAGGGGTGGAGCCGTTTTGTGAAGGAGAAGAAGCTCGACGCCGGCGACATTGTGTCGTTCCAGCGCGGCCTCGGCGAATTGTATAGACATAGGTTGTACATAGATTGGAGGCGAAGGCCTGATCATGCCCCTGATCCCTCAACCACCACGATCACACCTTTGTTTCTTCCCAATCAGCCACACTTGTCACAGTACTCCTTCAGATGGGGTGGCAGATTATACTCCCTGCCTTCGCCACCCTCCTCCACTATGCCGCGGCACCATGACCATTTGCAGCAGCTCAATTACAACAGTATGTATACCTTTCATCAACAACAGCATCGCGAGCATCACCAGCAGTTCCATGGTGGTGGAAGTCTCAATTCGGGATCTGGGTCGGTCTATTACCTGAGGGCAGCACCATCAATGTCAATGGGTGATCAAAACTTGCCGGGGCAACAAGAAGAGAGAGGGAATATTGCTCCCATGATCATTGATTCTGTGCCGGTTGCTCATCATCATCACCATGGTCGTAAGAGTGGTGCTAGTAGTAGTGGCAGTAGTAGTACTAGTACTGCAGCAAAACGGCTAAGGCTATTTGGGGTAAACATGGAATGTGCTTCTTCACCAGCGGAAGAACCCAAATGCTGCAGCTTGTTGTCCTCTACATCGGCAGCACATGCAACAATGGCTAATTCACTTCCCTCTTCTTCTCTACCACCTCTTCAGCGTTTGAGGGTACCGCATAAAGACCCACTTTCATCATCAGCAAGGTTTGGGGATCAGAGAGGGGGAACTTCAATGCTTTTTGATTTGGATCCCTCTTTGCAATACCGGCAGTGATCAAACAAATTGACGAGCCGAATAATGAAGAAGATACGGGTTCTAAGTTAGTTGGGCTAGTTACACTCTCTTTTGCAGCATTTTTATTTAATTTTAATTTTTTTCTTTCTCTCATCAGCTACAAAGGAGAGAGCTCCCAAACTTTCTTCTTCTTCGTCTGATCAGTAATTAGTGTTTAGCATTTGAACTTTTAGTACTTTTTAAACTGCTCAATGCATTAATTAGCTGGGGATTTGAGTCTTGATGAAGAAATGGAACATCGTTGCACAACCAAGAGAGGGAAATGAAATCCATGGAGATGAATTATGTTTAGACCTTTCAATTGTGTATAATACAATACAAATATATTATATTTATGATAGTATATGGTTTTTGTTCCCATTTGTTATTGCTTAAATACTGTGCTGTCTCTTTCCGTTCACTGCATTTAATGGTACACAGAAAAGATTGTTGCTTTCTTCTTTCCTCTATTGATTCTGTTAGCCTTGTTGGGTTGATGTAGTTCACAACACTGCTGCTTCTGCTGCTGCTTAGTTAGGCATTTAGCTTTGCAGATAAAGCGCAGAAAGTTGTACAGCTGTAAAAAGGTGATTTTTTTTTCTGTTCTCCTTCCAGCTCCATCCATTGGGATTACTTTTCCTACTTGCTATGCTGTTGCTACTATATATCATTTATTGATTATTGATGAGTAGTTACCCCCTCCCCTCTCTTCTCTCCCCTTTGTTACTTTCTTTCTTCTCCTATTCAGCAGCCGCCTTCTTGTCTGGATTAGCACTGTACACGAACGTGTTTTAGATAAATAAAAGTGGCGTTTTGTTTTCCTTTCTCTCAAGGCTTGAAGAGTAAGTATTCTAATTCTTCTGAGATTAATTTTTCACAGAAATTATTAAGTGCGGCAGATTTAATGCATTATTTCTGTTCTGATCTCTGATGCTTATCATAATTGTTGATACAATTTATTTATCCTAGAAATTAACTTCAATTATTTTACTCTGTGGATTTAGATTCTTCTTTGTTTTAATTAGTCTTCGTCACAATTCAGTCTTCTTACTGTTGAAAGTTGATAAACTCACTGGCTATTTATATACATTTTTGGATTTGCCTTAGTCATTGCAATGATTATATAGATAAGACTTTTGGAAATGGAATCAAGGAGCCTAACTTTGGAGAGGTGATCAATTATCAGCTTATCATTTACCAACTATAGTGAACATAAAATGTGGGATACCTATAAGAAAGCCAAGCTTTTTCCTTTCGTGAAAATTGTCATTTTGATTCATCCCGAGATATATATAGCGTACATTCTTGTTTTAATAAATCTAAAGCAACCATATTACTTTGAAATTATTGTATGGTTTAGTATGGCACCGGGTAAAGATTGTTGTCTATCTTTAGTGGCACCTTGATGCATTTTGCTTTCAGGTTTTCAGGATATATACACATTTCATTATACTTGACACATTTATGTTCTCCATGTTTATTTGGTATGAGAGATGCTTGAAAATTAATTAAAGTCACTCAGGTTTGGATATGATGCTCACTATTATTACAAATAGACTGTTCTAGCATAAAAAGGAGAGATTAAACAGAATGTTATGTTTCTCACGGTGTGATAATTGAAAGCAAAAGCTATATAGAAGACGTAAGATCCACAGTAAGCGAGACAAGACAGAATATAGGAGTAGGACTTTTCTTTGCTGCACACACTAGAATGTGGTGCTTTTATGTTAAAATAATAGCAGAGTCTCAGATCCTTGGGTAGTGTCAATTTCAGTGAGCTCATCTCGAAAGTTTTGGAAGAATCCTTATGACTGGTGGAAAATAAGCATGAAAGAGAGTAGAAATTACACTTTTTTTTGTGGAATAATCAAATTTAAAAAGCTTTGAATGCGACAAGGAAAGAAAAGATAATTAAGATAAAATATAGCCAAAAAAATTCAAAATCGTGTCCTTTTTCTAAAAGAAAAATTGTTTGTTCTATATATTCTTCATATTGTCTTCGCTAGATATGGTAGTCAGGATGATATTAAATATTAGGAAAGCAAATGACATTCAATTGGAAAGACACAAACTAATAATAAGTTTTTATCCATAAAGAAACACTAGGTTGCTTATTTGATCAAGTTTCATTTTGCAAAGAGGATTTATAATTCGGTTTTATGCTTCGTACTTACATGCATGAAATACTATACACTAGTGATCAGTAGCTAGCAAGCCACGTAAAGATGTGTGAATTACTACTGTAGTCTAATTAATTTGAAGCCTAGGAGTTACATTTTTATATAATCACTGAACAGCATCTATATGGAAAAATTAAGTTTCTAGTTCTACCTTCGTATTGAAAAATTAAGTGGGTATTACGGCAATTTAATTTTCATTATGTAGACTGACTATTTTCAAAATATGACGGATCTTAAAAAGAGTTAAAAAATTGATTCATGGGATTAGTTATTCCAGATTGGGCCTTATTTTACATCAATTATAAATAGTGTGTTGATATAGCATTAAGATTGTTTCTAACAATGATGAAGGTTGTCATTAATTGTTTTGTCCCAATATTCAGTGTATGAAATGCAATGTTTTGCCAGTTATATACCATGGTACTCATGCTAATTAGTCTCATCTACTTTTCTATTAATGGTTGCTAGTTATGGGTGTTTTATGCAGAAGTGGCAAAATAAAAGCACCACCCAACCAGACCTTTATAACTGATGATAAATTAAAGATCTGATGCTTGCCATTTCAGTGAGATTTTAGGAATATTTTGCCAAGGTACTAATTTTCCCAATATATGAGTTTTTTCTTCTGGGGGAGGGATTGTATATTCAGTCACTAAGATTTAAAAGTTATGAAATTATATAATGCTTGCACTCATCCTATATAATTGCAACCTTATTCTAAATTATGCTATTAATTTATTCTTCATTTTAATTGCATAATTGATGAATATTGCCTTCCGTATCACTCCCCAGGATGTCAATAGAAAACGGATGTAATCAATGACATAACGAAAGAAAATGAATATAATTAGGTATCATTTTTCAATGGCAGGTTAATCCCTGCACCTTTTCTTTTGTAAACTACGGTTGACAGGTTAAAAATAGCATATGTGCAAGTGCACTCTTTAAATTAACCTCACCCTATTGTCAGAAAATAAATTTAGATTTATTTTCCCTGAACCAGTGATAGGTATTAATTTCTAGATATTGCGTACGAATCATACGTATTAAAGACCATCCAATATGTTGGAGAAAAAGAGCATTGAAGGATCGTAGATTTGATTTAAAAAACAGTTGAGAACTTAAATTCTAAATTGATTTTTTTATTTTTAATTAGGATATTCTCACAGGCATTACTGTGAAATTAATCCCTCAAGTACTGTCATAATTAGAAAGCTCTCCCAATTAATACCAATTAAGATTAGTTTGGTATAAGAGTAAAATTAAAAAAAAAATTAATGAATGAGTTTTGCATATAAAATTATATACAAAACTCATCAATAAAATTTTTCTGCTCATCTTTATTCCCGTGCCAAACATATATACACTTAATGATCTCACTCTCTGGAATTCGAATTTTAATATCTGCATAGGTTTCTATTAGAGATAGCTGATTGCATATACTCGCTTTATGTGTTGGTGTTGGACATGAATCTCATATGCCATAATATATAGTTAATCTAAAAGCATTGATCCTAATAAGTTGGTTTATAGATAAAAGTTCAAGTTAATTTTGAATATTGTTATATGCTTAATTTTGAATATTTTTATGGTAATTTATGCTTAAAATCTTCGGTATTGATGTTTCCTATACTTTTTATGTCATATCTGTCTATCTCGTCTATAAAAAAATCACTATTTATTTTCTAACTTTTGACTAAATAGGTCACTTAGGTACATTGTTCATCTCTGACTTATATTTAGTAGAGTCATTGTAAATTTATTTTATTTCATAGTTTTCTTAGTCCCTTTTGAGTTTACACATTTTGTAATCCCTAGTTTGGTGAGAAAAAGCGAGGTACAAAATTTAATATCATGAAAGTAAAATTAGAATGTTTTTGCTTGTTTATAAATTATATATACCCTTATGTTTCGATTATAAATTATTTTAATGAAAATATTTTGGTAAGAGTATTTCATTCCTATCTTCTTTCATTTATAATTAATTATTAAAATAGGCTGGGTAGAAATCAGTTTTAAATTCTCTTATTCAATTTTCTTTCATGTTCTCTGTGAAATACAAAGTGACAAATGATATGCAATTAAATTCACTTCCCTATGTCTCTTGATTCACTTCTTCCTATTCTTTCACAGCTTCTTATTTGTATAGGGGTGAATAAGTCAGAAGCACCACAGCCAAAGAGAGCTAAATTAGAAGGAAAAAAAATCTAGGCATTCTTTAAAAAAAGAAGTTTTATGCTATATATATGAGGGACCATCTTTGTTTACTCAAAAAATTCGTGAATAGTACTATTTTCTTGATACTTCTTATAGCAGGTGAATCTTTTTTTTTTTTTTGCGTCAAGCATAGCAGGCGAATCTTTACCACAATTGGATAGTTTAGTTTAAAAAATAAAATTTGTATTAAAAAACTCAAAAAAATATACTTTGACGAGTGATTCACTAGTATGCAAAGCACATCAGTGACATAGTTTTTCATTTTGAAAAAGAAAGAATCAACCAAACAGCAACGTGCATATTGTTATGTTTTCTTGTCTTTGTATATTAATCTAGTCAGCCTTTTGTAATTTTTTGTAGTCTTAGTTGTCGTCTTTACCAAAAACTGATTTTGTTGATTTTTTTTTTAATAGATTGATTGTTATCTTTTACAACGTTTGGTGTCTATAGATATTATTAACGAATAAATTGCTAAAAATTCCACAAATTATTCAAAATGAGAAAGTTTTGGTTAGTCAGTATTATTTTAAAATTCTTAATCTTTTGGATTTAATTTTGATCTACTATGTTAGTATAAAATTTTTTTATATTATTATCTAATTATATCTTACTTGGTGTTTAACTTTTTAACTATTTGTTATCTTAGTCAAAATTTTTGAATGATTTAACAATCCATGATTAGATGATAGTATAAAACTTTTTACACTGATAATGGATTAAAATTAAACTCTAATCTTTTTATGTGCTCTTAATACAGATGGATGTTTCTCATGAAATATGTTTTGATTTTTTTTTTTTCAAATGAAGATATAGAAATTTTAAACATTAAAAATTTATAATTAATTATAACCATTATGACCTTTCAAGGCAGTGACATGATATTCTAATGTTCAACCACTAGGAGCAACTCTGTTGCTAGATTAATTTTAATCAACATAAATATACCAATGCATAGAGACACAAAATGTTGCATCTCTTTTCAAAGCTTGTCCAGCTGTTTTTCCGTTTGTCTCATTGGCTTTAAAACTTACTTGGATTTTGTTGTCTAACTTTACTTTTTCTAAAATTAAATTTTGCGGCGTGGTTAATGAGATTTTTATTGATCTTTCAAAAAAGTATTGCATATTGTTGAAATTATAAGATTTAGGCAGAGAGAATGAAAAAAATAAAATAGAGAACGATATGATAAATATATTAAATGTGTTGATATGTTATAAAAGACAAAACATTAACCTCTATTTATATTATAGTAATCCTAATCAAATAATAAAATAAATTAAAAAATATAATAAAATTATAATATAACTTTTAAATTACTTTATCAATTAGGATACTAATTAATTTTATAATATATTTTAAAGATCTTCTAAAGATTTTTTAAATATATTTTAACACATATAAATGAAGAGGAAATGCATTATTTATGGTTGTTTACATAATTATATTTGGGAGGTTATATGAATATTTTTTTTTAATGAATGTAGGTTACATATCAATAGCTAACATTATTCTTTCTTTTAAACTCTCTTTTCAAGACACTAATTTTAAATTATTGTACCTAGTGTAAGAAAAAAAAAGGCTTTATCAATTGAGCTAATTAACATTTTCGGAGATAACATAACATTTGTAGTTAAAAATTAAAAAAAGAAAGAAAAAAAGGGGCAAAGATTGGATATATAGATGGATAATGGGTAGAAAGCATAATATAGACAGTTATACAAGAGATGCCAAAAGTAATTAATGTAACTGTTAAATTATATGTAGAATTATGTAAAAAAAATTTTAAATGTAATATTATATATATATATATATATATATATATATATATATATATATATATATATATATATATATATAATGTAAAATATATATAAAATAATGTGAAAAATTAGTGTAATGGATATATCGGAAAGATCACCCTAGAAGTCGTATATCTCAATGCAAATGGGTTTCGATGGAGGAAGCCCCACCCTATAAAAGTAGATGTTAGGGCTAATTAAGAGGACGATGGGGTTGCATTATTATCCACGACAAAGATAAAGCAGATTGTACCATAAAGTTACCAGAAGTTCTTGACCTTTTACTTCTCACGTCGTGGCCTTCCATTATTAACTGAAAATCGGATCATCGGACGCATGCAGTGTCAATCAGTGATCAATCCAAATCATTGTAATTGTACTAAACTTTAATATGGACCACTTCGTTCCCACTTCGCTACATATGCAGATACACCTTTTTTTAATTTCTTTTTTCACCTCATATCACACTACATTGATTATTATTATTATTATTATTATTATTACTACATGAAAAGAAGAATCAGAAAGGAGTGTTGGTGGACTTGCCAATTTGAGCAGCTGCTTCTACTGAATTAATGTACCTACTAAATTTAAAACTACTTTCTTTATGAATATTTGTGAGTTTCACAATGGAAAGGAGCCTTTCTTGGTATTTTAATTTTATTATTTTTGACTCGAGCTTAACTCAAGTGATTAGAATAGTGAAAATTTTGATAGATCGATGTCTAAGATTCTATTCTTAATATCCAAAACTTTTAGTGAAAAAAAAAGGTCTCATCTTTTTTCTTTTTAGACTCAGATTAATTATTGTAATCAATTACCACAACCACACCTTCACTATTACTTAATTACTAATAAGATCCCAAGATTATGA
The DNA here is from genome assembly GCA_019955255.1 of Castanospermum australe. Taxonomy (NCBI): domain Eukaryota; kingdom Viridiplantae; phylum Streptophyta; class Magnoliopsida; order Fabales; family Fabaceae; genus Castanospermum; species Castanospermum australe. The sequence continues at coordinate 102,653 of NSJW01000201.1, forward strand.
ACTTTAGGGTTGAAGTATTAGAAGAGTTACAGATTTAGAGGTTGGGGCTGATTCTTTTCCAGGCTGCTAGCTAGTAGCTTTCAAAGACTTACAACTTAAGAACGTACAAGTACCAAATTGCAAAAGTAAATTTTTAAAGCTACTAGCAACTTTGTATGTTAGGGATCACCATATCGTGCATGTTATTTATTCTTATGAGACATTATCAAATTTAACAAGCTAATTAAGACTGATCTGTAAATTAAAATCTTATAATAACTATATAGAGAATCAAAAATATTCTATTTTTCCTCATGCAGAAAAACTTAAAAACCCAACTTTTTGAAAGAAGAGCATTTTAATTTTATTCCTGATGTACATATATATGAAACAAAAGCGAGAAGGACCAGAGAGGGTGAAGAATGGGAGTGTCCAAGACGGAAGTGATCCCAAAAGTGGCAGATCCTCTTTAGTTTTCGCTGGCTTTCTATATTTATCAAATGATAAGTTAACGGATCAGATGCATGCAGACTAATTGCTGATGAGGACCATGCACCCAAAAATAAGGAGAGGACCTGCATGGAGACTGAGTGAGAAAGAAAGAGAGAGAGAGAGAGAGAGAGAGAGAGAAATGGTGGCCAAGAAAACGAAAGAAGCCAGGCCAGTGATAATAAGTGACCAACCAATATATATATATTGATTCTTTGGCTTATATATATATACACACACACACACACACACACACACCTAGTGAACAAGTGCTGCCTTAGCTTCTTCCCAAAAACCTAAACTAGTTTCAAAGTACACGAAGGTTTTAATTTAGCTAGCTAGCTCTCACATGCCCTGTGTTTTGCTTTTGTCTGTTTTCGTTTTATTGCAACAAATTTGAAAGGAACAAGAGTATGTAATCTGTACGAAGCTTCTTTACTGGCACCCATGACGTTTTACTTTGGGACGTAGAGTCTCGATTCTAGTGTCCTTGTGGGTTAAAATTGTCGTGGTTTTGGCTTGAACGACAACTATATATATTTATTCTATCATATGTATGTGGGAATTAAATTGAACCGCTTGTAAATACTGATTATGGTTAGGTAATGCACTAATGCTTGATAAGATAGAACAATATTGGAAGAGGACGATGGCACAGATCAGAACAAAATTATGCAAAAATTTGAAACCTACTTTTCTGCAATTTCATTCATGCCTTGCATTGCATAGTGCTCCCTAACTAGTCTTTTAGATACTTCATGTAACAATTATTTGCAGTGGATATTGGCACTAGCTAGCAGTTACTGTGGAGGTTCAGAGCTCCTCAGAGGAAAAAGGAGTAGTGCCAGATGTAGATGGTTAGTGACATCTTATATGGAGATCATATCACGCTCACATGCAAGTCAGATTTGCATCATTTTACCTTCTTTACTCTAGGGCCATGATCGATGTATGCGTTTTTTTTTTTTGATTTATTTATATATATTTTTTGCATTGTTTTTTTTCTTTTAAGAGACAACACTATTTTGAATTTTTATATGATAAATAAATTAATTTCTTTTAAAAAATAAAAATTGTAAAAAAATTAATTTCAACTTGAATGAATTGTCACAAGCTTGAAAGATGAGATAATAATTAATTAGGTAAAAAAAGTTTAAACTCAACTATTAGTATTTATAATTTTACTTGATTTAAATTTTTTATAATTTTTTTAAATATATCAATTCTTATAATTTTACTTATTTAAAATTTAGTTTTTATAATTTTTATTTATTAAAATATTAATCTTTATTTTTTATAAATAATTAATTTTTATAATTTTTAAAATTTAAATAAATAAAATTATAAAAATTGATATTTAAAAAAATTATGACGATTAAAATTTAAATTAAAAAAATTATAAAAATTCATTGTTTATTAAAAAACAAAAAGCCCTTGAAAGGTCGTGGACGTGTCTCTGGGTCTCCTAACGATGTCTCCGGCAGCATTGTAGCACCGCCATGCACAAAGTCAATCCTAGATTCGGCTTCCACTCATTATCTTTGGTCTACCTTTCTCTCAACTCTCTCAGTGGCATTCTCTCTTTTCCTCCACCGCCACACCCAATTTGATTTTGGCTCGAGCAGCACCGTCGACCAAACCCCATTCGATCTCCTTGTGGGTATATATCAAGGTACTTGGGGTTTCACTATTTTATTGGGTTTGCTTTTTTTTTTTCTACTCTGTTCATGTTGCATGCTTAATTTGTTCTTGCTTCAGCCATTTCAGTTATATATTGATTAGCTTGTGTGTATCATGTCGGGTCTCTTTAAATGAACTGATTAAGTGCACAGTTGTTCTTTTCTAGACTCGCAGGGCTACTGAGTGCAAATTGCTTGACAAAATGCCTGAAAGACCGGATTCGTGTAGTCTTAGTCAATGTTTATCATGAGATGAGGTTTTGGTTGTTGCCTTGAATTTCATACCAACAAATAGTTTGGGCAGTTCTGTTAACTCCCTGGCTGTTGTGTGGGTATGGCTGCCTTTCATATGAGGGTAAAAACACTTTGCCCGTCCAATAACCCATCTTAATTTGGCGAAAAATTTCTTGCATCGAGGATTTTTATATCACTTTACTTGTTTTGTGAACCATTGAAATCACACATAGCATTATCTAAATATAGTCTGCTTTCCCTGCTTGTCCAATCTACTATCTAAAGTTATGATTTGTTCAGGCCCCCACATCCCCATTTCCTTTGTTTCCCGTATATTCAAGGCACTTTCATTTTGTTATTGTGTTTTTATTTAATTTTATCAGGCTTGTGTTGTACGAATGAATTTGTTGTTGCCCTAGCTACTTCTGGCATGCTTAGTTGATAATCTTGAACTATATATAATTAAATTTGTCGTTTTCTTGCTCCTTGAATGCCTTGCTGAGTCGCATTTCAATATCGTCTTTAATCCATACTTGTTTTCTCCTTGAGTACTTGTTTCCTACATTTAACTACATTTATTCCAAGTGAACTCAAAGTGAGTAGTCAATAAAACCTTCCACCCTAAAATTACATCCAGACTGAAACTACACACACAAAAAAAAATTCAATTTTCTTCTCCCTTATTTTGCAAAACTTAAAACAAAAAGTTGACACCATATATAATGATCCTATAATAGATAATCTATCGAATTAAGTGAAATCTATCAAATTGCTTTAAGAGTCTAAGTTTGAAAGTAAGGTTACAAGATTCCATAGAGTCAATGAGAACAAGGAGAAATTCCTTAACCATAAAAGGTCAATGTGAATTGAGCACCAAATGGATGTATTGTAAGTGTAAGTCCACATCGGATAGGAGGAAGACCTGGAGCCTATATAAAAGATGGAGGTTGCTCCTTATCCCTTGAGATCCAGCTTTTGGGAAGAGCAATGGGCGCCTCTTAACATGGTATCAGAGCTCTGGTGTAGCTGCCTGTTCCGATGACGCTATGCCTCGTTGAGGAGTTTGAGCCTTCGGTGGCGCTAAGGAGTTTGTGCCCGAGAAGGGTGTATCTCCCTCTGATGTGAGGGGGAGTATTGTAAGTGTAAGCTCACATCGGATACGAGGAAGACCTAAAGCCTATATAAAAGATGGAAGTTGCTCCTTATCTCTTGAGAGCCGGCTTTTGGGAAGAGCAATGGGCGCCTCTTAACAGGATGCACTGTTCAAAATTGGCTGACTTATACTGCAAGCTTATTGACATTGTAGTTCACGTGATTGAATACAAGCGAAAGGCTGGAACGGCAAAATCATTCCTTTTCTCGGTGCTTAATCTGAAGCTCCAGAAGTTTATGAGAACTTCTTACTGCCATGTATATACCTGTAATTTATCAAAAAGGATTAGAAATCTTAAATGAAATGGTGTTCATGAGTTCTGTGACAGTTTGAGAACTTTGTGCAAGTTAGCCTCTCCTCTAAGAATGTTGCTAGACCCTAATTATTGAACTCATCATCCTTTCAGCAATCCTCTTTTGTGTGTGTGTGTGCGCGCGTGTTTGTTTGTTTTTAAATATACTTTCATATTAATACATTTTGCAGAATGAAAGGTAGTTAGTTATCCTGTGCCTTAGCTTCATTCTTTCACAAATAATAAAAGACAACAGGGACAAAATGAGAAACACAACAAAAACCAAATAACTACAAAATGGGCCAAATGCATCCCTAGGGAATAGATGAAGTAATAACTTGTAAGTGTCTTTCCACAAAGACAACCAAACAGATAGAAGAGTAATGATACTCTCACACCCTTAACTCACACATACTTAAGGTGAGTTTGGTATAGGGTAAAAATTGAGGGTAAATTTTTATGGATGATTTTTGTATACAAAATTATATATCAAATTCATCCATAAAAGTTTACTCCTATTTTTAACTCCATACCAAACATTCACTTAAAATAAAAATTTCAACTTCCCTCCACTCGCCTCTTTACCAGAAACTAGTCATCAATTGTTACAGGAGTGGAACTAAACAATGCTATCATACAAACAATCAATGCTTTATATATGTTCTTTGTTTAATAGATGTGGTTATTTTGTTCTAGCTACGTCTAATATTGAAATGAGCTTTCTCACTCTGACCCAAAAAGAATTATTTGTATTTACTTAGAGCAAGAAATTTTTTTCACAGACCAAACAAAGAAAATTTTTCCGTGGAAATTTTTTCTGATGAAACAAACTACAAAAGAAATTTTAGTAGAACTATTTTTTGGAAAAATTTGCTCTGACATTACTTATTTTTATTAAAATCTACAAGTATGCTAAAGTTGTCCAAAGAGACACACCAATAATAGATTATTAGATATTTTATCTTTAAAGTTTAAATTCCACCAAACATGAATAGCGTAGGAATTATAGAATAGATTATTCACATTTAACAATAATGTATTCGAAAAAAAATAGAAAGAAAAAAGAAATGGCGTAGAAAGGTTACTAATGGCTGTTAGCATAATATTATTTAGAAAATATTTAATTTTAGTTCGATCTTTAGCAAATTTCCATATTTACACTTAAATAATAGTTTCCTCATTTTCTTGCCAATTCTTTATATGTACTTCGTAAAAAATAAAAAAATCGCGGTTTTGTAATTAATTTGACTAAATAATAATAGATGAATGAAACGGAGAACCTGCCGGGGTTGTGGCGCAGTTGGCTGGCGCGTAGGTCCCATAGCATGTTAGGTAACTCTGAAGTGGACAGTTTGAGCCTCTCTCGCTCCAAAAATTCAGAGGAAAAGGAGAAAGAAAATCTAAACACATACCAATTAGTCAACCAAGTCTTAACTTTTGTTGTGTTACAAAGTCATGTAGGTGATCATCAAATGTAGAACTAATTTTTACGGACGGGCAAAATAAGTCATTCAAAGCTTCATTCATTTGACAAAAATTGTGAGGATACCATTCAAAGTTCAAACAACCCGTGAGGCTACAACGCAGTATAGAGAAAGAAGGCTTTGCCTGGCAAAGCAACCAGAAACTTGTCCGGATGGGTGTCTATTTCATTCAACAATGCTCACCTCCAGAAGAAACAAATATATTAGCTACATTTAAGAACATTCCAGCAATAATTTATACAGAACTAAAGTTTATAACATAGATTACACAGGGTATCAGGACTACAATTGCAACATTTAATGACTACCAAATAAGCTACAAACTCTGGACAAGAAATTTCATTATGATAAGAAAGATGCAGCGTGGTTGCATCATTGAGATGCCACTGACTTTCACCATGTGCATGTTACCATGATGAAATTCAAAACCAGGCCAAGAATCTGAATCTGCACCACTCAGGTAACACTAAACCATGACCTTTGCACTAGCAGCACTTCCCATATGATACCACATCCCAAATAGTGACCATCAGCAATGCAATCCCTATAATTACATTGACAAGATATACTGAGCGTGGATTTGGGTTTTGCCTTAATGAAGGTGTCTCCAGGTTGATGAAAGAACCCTTTCCATTGACACTAGATGATTGATTGCATGTGGTTTCCAAATTCTTTGTTGACCTGGTAACCGGAGCTTTTCTCTTATCTTTGTTCGACTCCAGTACGCGTGTATCCTTCTGCACCTGCAGAATACATCATACGGAGCAAAGGCTCTAAAATTAAAAAATTGCTTCAATTGAAGTATCTGTCTTAGTAAAGACAGTCTTCTCCATAATTCTAGTACAGTAGCTTGGTTTTCTCACCTCATGTTGGGATACTGCTTTGGTTGAAACCTTTCTCTGTGTTTGAGATCTTCTTGGAGCAGCCCTCTCTGACACAAAGTTGTCTGATCTCGGATGATATTTAGTTTTGCATCTTACTGAAGTTGAAGGAAAGCTAGCCCTCGGAGGTGAAGGAGAGCTAAAACTCTCAATAGCAGAAATAGAGAAAGGTACTTTTGCAGTTGTGTCACCAGAAGTGTCCACCCCCCAGAAATCATCATCAAAGGTACTGTCCTTTTTCTCTAGGTTTACTTCAGTCTTAGAAGATAATGGAGGAGGGCCATCATAACTAGAATCTTGTGATGCTGATGTAGTGTCCCCTTGAACCAGCATGTACATTATCTGGTATTTGCTTGAAACAGTATGTTCATCACATGCTGTTGTAGTGTCCAGAATATTGGCATACTGTAACAATTTCAACAGAGAATAAACAGATGAAGTTAATCCTTGAGGCGTTTGGTAAGGGGACATCCTAATTTTTCAGGTACTTGAAAACCCATTTAAAATACATTTAGCTATGCGACATATAACAAAAATTCATGATTCTCATGTTTACAATGTCATAACTAACATGGGGATTTCAAATTTTTCATACGTCTCATGCTCAAATAGGTTATAATAGGTTTCTAAGTACATGGATAATTAGAATGTCCATTTACCAAATGTCTGGCATGATTACTACTTCCAAAATTATTTGGAGAATATGTCTTTCTATATGAGCTGTTCTTGCATGGGCACAACACAATACTATAGGCACACCACTCACAAGCATAGACCTACAAATACTTATGAGTGGTGTGCCTATAGCCACTGCACCCATGCAAGAATTTTTCTATATCTTTACCTGTGAAGAGACTAGTTCAGCATCTGTTTCACTGCTTTCATAATATACCCCTCTCAATGACTGTGGGAGGGTGGAATCATTAACATAAGCGTGCTTTCTTTCTTCGCTGATAAAAACATCCTCATCAACTAAAATTGAATTCAAGAACAAATCAGCATCGTCTTCCTCTTCGGTAGTTTCAAGTGGGAGCTGCATAATGCTGTTTTCATTCTCAAAATAGACATTGGGAAATGGGGAATCTCGGAAATATGTTTCCTGCTCAATGACAATTGGAGACTGCTGTAGAGAGGGGACATCATATTCCTCTGCCTGAGTTGGTTCTGGAAAGATTGATTCCAGATTCACTTCTGGCCATATATCAACCTGAAACAAATATAAATTAAGTGTCAGTTCTTAGCTTGTTTTATTATGCAAAGCATAAACTAAGAATCAGTTATCTATATGTCCCTGAAGGATGCTTTTGCTCACATCTGGAATTATATTATCCGTTGGTTGGTTTTCATAGTCAGCAGCAATATGGCTACTTGGCTCCCCTTCATCATGGATCAATGCATCAGTTCTGCCTTCCGCTTTTTTCTCAGCTTTCTTCATTAAGCGACACAAGACAAAAGTTCTCTGCAAAATGCAAAGGAACGATCAGCATTGATTGGTGACAGATTTCTCTATTATGTGACATAAGACAAATCAAGCTCATGCTTCGCAAAAAAAAAAAATTGTAGCCTAAACACTTATAACCACAGCAATAACTCTAAAGAAGGACTTGGTAGCAAGCATGAGCCATATTATACTTTCATTTTGACAGAAACTTCATCTTAGATAAGTTAAACAGCAGAATTGGTAGTCTCTCATGGAAATTGGTGATGAATTTTGTCACTAAACAATGCATTTTGAGAAGAGTCATGTTACTGTGGACTCAGGTTCATAGTGAACCCTATGCGTTGCAACATGTCTATTTATTTTAGATAATTCAAAATTATTAATTTTTACATATTTTAAAATTTATAGACATGTTGTCACCTATAGGGTTGATCATGAACTCGAGTCCGTTGTAACAAAACTCTTTTGAGAGCATTGGGTCATACATTGAGTATAAGATAGTACATTCGTTCAACTTCATGGGAATCCAGTAACATAAGCCAATAACCTTCTATTGTCAAAATGACCACCAGCCAAAAATCTGAGGAACTTTAAGTTTCACAACCTACCAAATTCAAATTATAATCATTTGTAGTGACAAAATCAAGGACAAGGATGAATTCCAAAAAGAAGCAATGTTAATCAAATAGGAATTAACAGAGTGTTAAAGCTCAAATCCTATAAATATAGTAACATGACAACCCCTACCTTGTCAACCGGAAATGTAGCTGCATGATATTCGTGGATAACCCAATTGGTCTTGACACTATAAGAAGCACGACCCTGGTAGAAAACCACAGTCTTCTTGGTGCCAATGATAGTGTTGGTGCCTCGGGTCTTGATGTTACGGTCTTTACCAGTGACCTTCCAGTAGCCAGCCTTGGTTGCCCTGTTAGACCTGGAACTGTTTGTGTACTTCAAACCGCGAGGGCAGAAGAAAAACCATTCTGGGTCATCCGATTTTACCTTGGAAAACGCTAATATCACAATTTAAGAAAGAACAAAGGAATATATCAACCACCATTTAATGAGAACATTAAAGTAGGAAAAAAAACAAAGACATATCCTTTCTACCTAGTGAGGGGCTGTACCTGGTAATTCCCAAGGCTCAAACTTGCAAACATCAACCTCAGCAATGGTATTCTGCACCCTGGAATCATCACCCAGCAGCTTGTGCTTCAGATAGTGACCCACAAGCTCTTCATCTGTCGGATGGAATCTGTATCCCACAGGCACTGTTTCCCCCATTGATGTTGGGCTCCCCGTTGCTTATTGGAAATGGAGTTTGCACATACAAAAGGAGAAGAAAGAGAGAACGGCCAAGGGCTAGCAGAGAGTTGGAAGGGGATGAAGCGGCTGAACTTAAGATAGTGAAGTTGAAGAGCTGCTTCATTCCTCAGGTTTAGTGGTTTGGCAAAATTTGTAGTGCTAATGCACCCCCAAAGGAAGTCATTGACTGACTTACGATGGCTTAACTAAGAAGCTACTCATTTTAGTTTTAAGTTTTAACGCTGGTGTTTGTATTAATTTATTTTAAGATTAAAATAATTTATAATTAATACTTTTTAATAAAAATTTTGAAAAGAAAAATAATTTTTTTTAAAATTAAATTATTTTTAAACAAATTATTAACAAATAAAAATAATTATAAATTTTTTTAAATAAATATTATTTATTTAAAATATTTATATAAAATTTATTAAATTATATTATAAATATATATTATTTTTTAAAAAATTAATAACACATGTAAACTTTGTTAACTTTGAATAGAGCGTGGTAATGCTAATTTAAGAATTTATCAGAGCATGTTTGTGACTTGGCATGTTTTGACACGCAATGGAGTGGACCCCACCCCCAAACCGTGTTTGTACCACTGATGCCGTGGATTTACCGCGTAAGAGAATCTTCTTCCTCACTTGGATTGGACTATCTATTCTATTTCTATTTTTGCATCGTTGGTCGCTACCACGAAAGTGGACGGCTGGGTTTTTTTTTTATTTTGTTTTATTTTTCCTTTAGCTGTTAAGTGATAATCCGTCGAGATACATTAATGATTATCTTGGAAATTAGCTCTGGGGTGACTTCGAAAATTCCAAAGATGACGAACTGCGTCATACGTAATATTTCAGGGGAAAGGATACAGAGTATCTAATGAAATCCTACAAAGGAGAGTACTGACGTATCAATTTCGTTATTTTGAGATTAAATTAATAAAAATAAAAAAATAAAATTTATTAGTAATTTAAAATTTTATAAATTAAATTAAAAATTAAAAATAATAAATTATGTATCTTTTAAATATTAAAAAGAAAAATTTACCTGTTTGCAAATTTCTTTTGCCCCGCACCATTGATCCGTATGTGGATGTAAGATAATAGAGTGTTATAAAAAAAATGCCGGGTAAAAATAATCTTTGAAATAATGATGAATGCTATGCAATAAAAAAAAGGTTGAATAATTGATGTGGCTGATGTGATATAGCTTTGCAGATGGCATGTATAAAGTGATGTTATACATGCCATGCATGCTCTTTTCCTTAAAACAAAAAACACGTCTGTGTTATGTTAACGCATCGTATTTTATTTTATTGTCATGTCACTCATCTCCCATACTTGTCTCAGTGCCGGTCTCTCATTCGCTGCTTTTGTAAATCTAAATATTCTGAATTTATGAAACAGTAAGACTTGCCCCCCAAGTTTTTTTTTTCAGGTCCCCACCATCTGAAGTCATTGTGCTTTCCAATTCCTTCTAACAAAAAATCGAATCTGAGTCAAATTTCTGGTGCTTTTATTAATGGTGGTTTGTTATGTTCCCCACCAGGATCTGTCCCCCGAAATTACTTTAACTCATTCTATCTATTAATGGATAAGCTGGTTGCTATAAAATTTGAGTTCCAATTTAGATACTAGTTGACTGGTATTGGCAAGGTTATGTCTACTTCCAATTGCTACAAGCATCATAAGAAAGATTTGAGCGAACTCATTCAACAAAATTGACAAATTAAAGTAGCGACAATCAGATGGGCGTTTATAAAATTACAGAAGTTCTGCACAAATTGAGTACACATGCAAAATTCACATGGCGTCCTAAATGGGATGTTTTATGGGCTTTGCGTATATTTCCATAAATTCAAACATTTATAAGGCCTAGCGCTATCTGGCAGCTAGGCTTTCAGGAAAAACCACCATAGGCTTATTCAGATAGGCTGTCCTTTGGAGTCAACACTTCACTCAACGAGAACCAAATATATTAAATACATCTAAGAAAGTTCACCTTGATATCATAGTCCAAAATTCAACAAGCAAAACACCTTTATTTAGCTTAAGTTTCATATCATAACAAATTTAAATTACACAAGGTATTAGGACTGCTGCAATTGTAGAATTAATGACTATGAGAAACGCTACTAACTGTGGGCATAGAAATTTCATCGTGATAAGAAAGATGCAGAAAGCTTGCATCAGTGTGAAATCTCTCTGAATTTTCACCTTACACGAGAAATTCCAAAAACAAAAAATGCCTAGTAGCATCACTGCTCAGGTGAAAAGAAGCCATGGTACATCTCACCTGCCCTTCCCAGACACTAACAGCACTTCCAACATGATAACACCTCCCAGATAGTGAATATAAACAAAGAAATCCCCATAACTACATTGACAAGATATAGCGAGCATGGACAAAGGCTTTGGCTTAATGAAGGCGTCTCTAGGTAGAAGCAAGAACCCTTTCCATTGACATCAGAGGATTGGTTGCTTCTGGTTACTAAATTCTTTATGGAACTGGTATTTTGAGCTTTTCTCCGATCTTTGTCTGATTCTAAAATGGGCAATTCCTCCTTATCCTGCAGAATACATTATATGGAGCATGGAACTATCAATGACATGTTAAATTAAATTCGCTACAAATGAGGCATCTGTCTACTCAGCAAAGACAGGCTTCTCATTTTTCTAGCGCATCTGCTTGGTTTTCTCACCACAAGATGGGATACTGTGTTGCTTGAAACCTTCCTCTGTGTTTGACATCTTGCAGCAGCTCTGTGATACGAATTTCTTTGATCTTCGATGATATTGAGTTTTGCATATCCTTAGAGTAGGAGAGCTAGAAATTTCAGTATCTGCAAAGGTTTATCTGCAACTGAGTCACAAGAGGAAGTGTCCACTCCCCATAAATCATCTCGAAAGATACTGTCGTTTTTCTCTCTGTTTGCTTCATGGTTAGAAGACAGCGGATGAGTGCCGGCATGTACTGCACCATGTGATGATTTAACCATTTTCAATACACGGTATTCCCTTGAACTGGCATGTTCATTACACACAGTTGAAGTATCCACAATATTGCCATACTGTAATAGTTTCAGAACAGAATAAACAGATGGAGTTAATTCTTTAAGTGTCCAAATAAAACGACCAAAAGCCAAAAGTGCCAAACTCTTTAAAATCTGTGTTTGGTAAAACTAAAATTTAAAAAAATTTAGTTATTATTGAATATATTTTGACACTAAAACTAGTTCAGAAAAAAAATCAATGTAAAGTTGGTTTTATTGTGAACCAAATTTATTGATGGCTCTTATTTTTTCTCCTAAATTTTTTGTTCAATTTTTTTACATTATCCCTTTACTTTTCTCAATATTTAAATTAAAAGTTTTCTCATCATGTTTGGTTTTCCTCTCTATTTTTAAATTTTAAATTTGTTTATGACTGCAAATTTGATATTAGAACTGGTTTAAGACCAATCTTAACCAAACTAAACTGTTCTAAACCAGTTTAAGGTTGCCAAACTGCCCCTAAGGTTATATTGTGGAGGAGGGAGGAAAGGAGGGTAAGAAACTGGAATAAATAGAAAGCTTTCCTCCATTCCCCTCCCTTTTCCCACTTTCCCCTTCACCCAAGCAGGTCCTAAAGTGCCAGCAACGAGCTATGCATTGGTCACAACAAAACATCAAACTGACTCAAACTAAACATTTCACCCAAGATCATTTGAGAATCTATAGGGAAAATCACTTGACATTGTAACAAACTAACAATATGGAAAAATGCACCTCACTACCACGTGCACTGTTACTTTAACCTATGGAACTAATGAGTAGCTTAGGAACAAATGCAGATGCACTCTCCAATATCATTTGGAGAATATATCTTTTACCCGTGCGGAGACTACTTCAGCATCTGCGTCACTGCTTTCATAGTATACCCTTCTCAATGACTCTGAGGGAGTGGAATCATTGACAAAAGCATGGCTCCTTTCTTCGCTGATAAAATCATCTTCGTCAGCTAAAATTGAATCTACGAACTCATTAGCATTTTTTTCCTCTTCACTAGTTTCAAATGGAAACTGCGTACTGCTGTTTTCATTTCTGAAATAGGCATTGGGAAATGGAGAGTTTGGGGAAGATGCTTCCTGCTCAATGCCAATTGGAGACTGCTGTATGCTGGGGAGGTCGCATTCTTCTGCCTGAGGTAGTGCCTGAAAGATTGAGTCCAGATTCATTTCAGGCAAGGTATGTACCTGAAACAAATATGATCAGTGTTCAGTATGCTTCAGATGGCAAAGTGTAAACCAAGAATTAGTTCTCAATATGCCCATCAAGTATGCTTCTGCTTACATCTGAAATTCTATCTGCTGTTGCTTGATTTTCACAGTCAGAGGCCATATGGCTACCGGGCTTCCCTTCATCACAGATCAATTCATCAGTTCCCTCTTCAGCTTTTTTCTCAGCCTTCTTCATTAAGCGACATAAAACGAAGACCCTCTGCAAAATTTGGAGGATAATCAGCATTTATTTGATAGGATTAGTACACAGAAAAAGTCAAGACTTATCAGGCTAATGCTTCAGAGTTAAACTTGTAGCCTGAGCAGTTCTAATCACAGCAAAAAAATGTAAAAGAATGGCTGGGTAACATGCATGCAGCACCATGATACATTCAGTTCAGTGGGAGCTCCATCTCAAAAGAGCCATGAAACAGAAATTGGCAGCCTTTCTGAAAATTAATTATGAATTTTGTCATCAAACAATGCTGACTTTACAAAATTGGGGCATGGAATAGTACGACACAAAATTGCACATGTTATTCCAGTAACCTTCTAGTCAGAACAACCAATCAGATTTCTAAGGAAATATAAAAACCTGCAGAATTCTTGTTATAATAATTTCTACTGACAAAAGATAAGTGCAAAGATTATTTCCAAACAGGCACAACGTCAATCAGTGTGAAAGCTTAATTTCTTTTTGTTTTTGGAACAAAGCAAGGGGAACAAAAGCCAACCTGGCTAACATGAAAGGTAGTCGCATGGTATTCATGAATAACCCAGTTGGTCCTGACACCATGAGGAACACGACCTTCGTAGAAAACCAGCGTCTTCTTGGTCCCGATGACATTGTCAGTGCCCTTGGTCTTGATGTTACGGTCCTTGCCAGTGGCTTTCCAGAAGCCATGCTTGGTTGCCCTGTTAGACCGGGTACTGTTTGAAAACTTGTAATAGCGAGGACTGAAGAAAAACCATTCTGGGTCATCCGACTTTATCACCGAAAGCTCTAATATCACAATTTGATGAAGAAAAGAAGAAAAAAAAAGATCAAATGCCATTGCAGAGTAGCATTGAAGTAGAAAAAGGACAAAGTTTTATTCAATGAAGGGCTTTTACCTGGTATGTCACAAGGCTCCACCTTGCAAACATCAACCTCAGGGATAATCCGGACAAGGAAGTCATCGCCCTGCAGCTTGTGCTTCAGGTAGTGATCCACAAGCTCTTCATCTGTTGGACGGAATCTGAATCCTACAGGCATGAAATCCTGTATGGCAACTGAGCTCGTCATTGCTTCCTCAAGTATAATATGCACATAAGAAAGAGAAAGGAGGAAGGAAAGATGATGGGTAGGTAGAGAATTTGCAGAAAGATGAAGCAGCTGAGAAGAATGAAGGGAGGGAGTGCCTGCTCTGGTTTGGTGTGGGTTCAGTTCTCAATTTGTAATGCAGAGAATGTAAGGCATTGACTACTTCGAAGTTGATCACAGTCTCCTCTTTGGCTTAACTCAGAAGCTATCATTGCCAAGAAAATTAATCATCAGTGGTTAATCAAGCTATATAACTAGTTAATAATTAGTCCAATTATCGTCATCTTTTTTTAGAAGTTCATGTTAACTTGCTTTTAAATTATTTTTTTTTTTTATGCCGTGGAAGATACTTTTACCATTCATGAGTACGGATGTAGATTATGTATTTTTTTAGGACTAGGCATGTTTTGCCACGTAATGAAGTGTTTGTACTAACACCGCGTAAGAATCTTCTTTATCACAAGTCACTATCTATGAAATGGAGGGGTGGTTTTATTTTCTCATTCTGTTACGAGTCTTTATCAAGTTGGACTAATGACTATCGTGCACAAATTAATTATGGGTTTGCTTCAGGATTTCATTCTATAGGCAGGGAATTTGCATAAAGATGAAGCAGCGGAGGAGAATGAAGGAAGGGAGTGCTTGCTCTGGTTTGCTGTGGGTTCAGTTCTCAATTTGTAATGCAGAGAATGAAAGACAGTGACTACTTCGAAGTTGATCACGGTCTCTTCTTTGGCTTAACTCACAAGCTATCGATGCCAAAAAAAATTAATCATTATTGATTAATCAAGTTATATGACAAATTAGTTAATAATTAGTTAAGTAATTTAATTAATTATTTATCGTTATCTTTTGTTATAAGCTCATGTTAACTTGCTTTTAAATGTTTTTCTTTTTGCATATGTCTACTATTCATGAGCATCGATGTAGAGTATGTTTTGCCACGAAAATGAAGTGTTTTTACTAATACCGCGTAAGAATCTTCTTTACCACAAGTCACTATCTAAGAAATGGAGGGGCCCTGGTTATTTTTTCATTCTCATAAGCTGTTATGAGTCTTTATCAAGTTGGACTCATGACTTTGATGGATAAATTAATTATGGGTTTAATTGCTTCAAAATTTTCAAAGACGACGAAATGCGTAATCTATAGAGCATTTGATTTTGATATTTCAGGGGAATGAAAACAAGTGTATTTATTTACTAGTAGACTGTCATCATGCAGAATGGTTAATGCATTTGAAATCAAACAAAAATAAGTACTAAAACACGTTACACGGTTAATGTGATTTTAGATGAAATGCAAAAAGCCAGTATTTCGAATTTGTGGTTTATATTTATATATTACGATCCTTGACCCCCAAGCTTGTCCTTTGGCCCACCATCTCAATTCCTTATCCTTTCCATCAACGCATCCCAACGGAAAAAGGAAGCTTTTTGAGTCAATTTTAATGGCTCTTTTTGCTTTCTTATGGTGGTTTGTCATGGCCCCCACAGGCATAACCGCTGAATGAAAGAAACTCATTCTGTCCCGACTTCAACTTTATACAGTCAATGGATAAGCAGATGATTGGTAAGTCTGAGCTTCTTTTTGGGAGGCAAGTTGATTGGTAAGGTTACAAGCACCCCTGAACTCATCTGTAAGTTCTGAGCTAAGCCATTTGATAAAATAATGATCAAGATATTAATTATGGTTATGGGTTTGGTATTCATAGATTATAAAGTCTCACTCGCTCTTTTCCCTCCGCGTAAGTGGCCATGTCAAAGGAGATAAAGAGGCATACTCATTCATTTCTTACTACATTTCAAATCTCTATACACTGTTCTGCCATAGCTAGAAAAATTGGGCCAGGGCTTACAAAAATTGGCTGCAGATCTTATGCACAACTTCGGCTCTGCAAACTCATATACAAGACATCCTAAAGGAGTATTTTCAATGGGCTATACATAACTTTCCACTGGGTGGCCCAGTGCACAAAGCTCCCATTTTGGGGTTTGAGGAGTCAGATGTACACAGCCTTACCCCATGAGCGGAGAGGTTGTTTCCATGACTATAATATGTGACCACCGGATCACAAAGCAGCAACTTTACCGTTGCATCAACATTCACCCTTTATGCATATATTTCCACTAATTAGAAAATATCTGATAAGGCCTATAGTTCTATCAAGTAGCTAGCTACAGTTTTGTGACCTGGAACATGGCATCCTTGCAGGTGAAAACACAACAGTCAGCCGAGCATGATCAGAAAGATAGTAGTCTTCTGGCCACAATCCGTTCTCCACTTCACGGGGGAAGAGCATTGCATTCTTCACCTTAAAACCAATGGCTTCCTGCTCACACTCTGTATTAGCATCCTCCATACACCCGTTGAAATTTTCCAACACAAGTTCTGGACATGTAGAATTCCAAATCTTCTTCTGCAAAGTCAATTATCACCATTTTATTCCAGAACAGAGAGGATGCTGGATATTGGTACGCTAATATTGCATTGATCTTTGTCACAAAAATCAACATTCAATCACACCGCATGGGGCATGTGCACACATATTCACAGATTTCAACCAGAAAAATTTCAATACTATGGAGACAAGAAATAATACAAAAATGACGACATGCAATATACCTTGAATTCTTCAAAGTCGAGGACACCATTTCCATCAACATCTGCTTCATCCCATAGATCCTTTAACTCTTGGAAGCATAGTCCATAAGGCACACCAATTAACTTTACCTGCAACAGTTCTGATATAGTAAGTCTATTGCAACTATAATGTCACGTCATCATATTCTAGTAGATTTAAAAGTACCTGACGGAGTGCTTCAGAGAAACTAAAATATGTCACAGAATCATCACAGTTGTCACCTTTCAGAAAGGCAAATGCATCATCCTCAGACAGTGAAGCTTTTCGTAACTGGTACTGAAATCCAAGAGAGAAAAATAAAAAGACAGAGAATTAGCATCAGATGCAGAGCTAAAAGGGCAACGCATATAGTCTCACTTTCAATTACTTCACAACATAAAAGGAGACGTAAGAAGGTCCAAAACAAATCAATAGGACGAGGATGTAATTGATTTTTTCAGGTGTCTTAGATAAGTTGGAGATTAAAGCTCCAAGCCAATCAGCAGATTCTCCAAAGCTTCTATAAGCAGAAATGTAACACTTGGAAACCATAATTTTCCAGTAAAATCCTCCAAACAAGTACAGAACAAGGGATGCCAACATTCTACATGCAACTAGGGTGATCTGTTCAACTCTAGTTTACAAGACCCCTTTAATCAACTAAAGTTTGTTAACAAGTATGGAGTTATGGGTAGTGTAGGATATTACATCATCTTTTATTCAAAGCTCACCAAGTCCTATTTATTACACCTATCATATGTCTCGCATGCCTTCAGTTGCATATTTCATCTTTTGAAAAGTGAAAAGGACAGAGAAATACATGGACAATTAAAAATATATTAAACTGGGTAAGTACTCACCTTTAATATACTAAATCCAGCTTCAGCCCAACTTGTCTTCAAGGGTTTTCGTTCTTGGTTGGGATTGCAGAGCCAAATGAAGTCAACTCCACAAATATTTCCTCTATGATTGAGGTGACTAACCCACTGCCAAATTAATGGGAAAAAAAATCCAAGCAAAAACAAAAATATGTTAACATTATGCATTTAAGACTGGGAAAGCATATGATTAGAACTGTATTTAATAGAGAGATATAGACCTTGTGGGCATCTGCATCACTGTCAGTGTATTGATGAGCAGCATCATATGAAGATACAAAACCCTGTGACCTAAGGAACTTGTAAACATGCCCACGCTTGCTTCCATTCCAGTCACTACATTAGATAGAACATGACGGTCATGTCTAATTCCAGAAGACATACCAATATCACAGGAAAATCAAACAATAAACTCACCCACACAGTATAATAGGCATGGGTTTGAGCGTATTTTCACTTTGATACAGTTCCACATATTGCAATATTTGGCAAACCTACAAGAAGGCAAAATGGAAGCCCAGGTTTAGGATTGAAAGCAAGCTGGCTTCAAAATCCATCTATGAATAAGAAGAAAAAAAGTTTATATTCCAGGGGATTCACACACCTGATTCAATCTCACTATAGATAGACTTGAATCATGAGGAAATAACAAGTGGGTGTTCACAAGCAGAAACTCTTGGTGAAAACTGCCCGTTTGGTTTTCTATAAAGGGGGAAACTGACTGAACATGGAACAACTGAGCAACACGATCACCAAAATCATTTAAAAGCAACTCTTGATAATTCACTACGCTTAAATATTCTTTATGTATAGCAGTCAGCAGACCTGCATCATAAATATGAGCTTTTGAGCTACAGAGCAACAAATTTACTTGGAGAAGCATAGATTTTAAATTATGACAAAAATCCCAAAAACAAATGGGAGCAATGGTACTAGCCACTATAGGCCATTAAGCACTTGTTGGCAACCAAATATTCAAATGAGTTGGAGGACAAATGCTATTTGCCCAAGCCTCTTATAATAACTATATTTTCAGAAATTGTTTTGAAAAATGGGATTTTTTAGAGGTTATAAGTAATCTTAAGGATTGCAAGCGTTTGAAGGGTAGAACAGAGGGAGAAAAAAAAAACACTAGAATATGTCTAGTATATGTGATGACATATTAACAAAAGACCTGTCTCTTGTATACCATTGCAGAAAAATTGAGAGGTAGAAAATATTGAATTATGCAAAGAGTAATTCTAATAGAGAGAGGTAGACTACCAATAAGAGTTGACTCAACTAACTGGATGAACTATGTTGACTCAAAAGTTTGGGGTATGATTTCAGCTAGCCATTGATCCCTCCATGGAATGGAGCAACTTTCCCTCCCCTTTTCTTCACCCCAAAAAAAATAAAGAGGTAGACGTCTCAAAAGGTTGATCTTTTCCATGGCGAGACGCATCTTGACGTTTGTGAAAAAAATAAACTTATTTAACCAGTATCATGGAGTTGTGCTGAGAGAAATCAACTCAACCAATGAGAGCTCAAACTTTCAAGGGGTCTATTTCCCCATAGAATTATTCTTATGCAAATTAAATCCACACTAGGGCACAATAATGTGGACAGGCAAGGTTAGACTGCATATAACTCAGGTGATTTGCTTGAGCTGTAGAGTTCCCAACTTTGGATTTAAGTTGGCCAATCAAGATCACTAACAAAGGAATTCATGCAACACTATTCACGAATCTGATCAAAATATATTAGAATTGGCATGAGGTGCTTTTCTAATCCAACGCTTGAACTCACATTGAGAAAAAAAGTACCCACTTACCATCTCCACGGTTGTTGGTCCGAGCAAGCTTGAAGAGAAGGTAGCCAGCACCCCCAAGTCTCTCCTCATACATTTGAACAAGTTCTTCGTTTCCAATCCAAAATTCCTACACGTGAAACAAATATCAGAATATAGAGTGAGTGAGAGCAGGTGGGGGAAAAACAGTGATGCATGTAGAATGATCTATTACTAACAAAGATATATATGTGTTCACAAGAAACAATCCCCAGTCCCACCACCAAGAGTTAGTTCAGTATCCCATTAAAATTAGGAAAAAAATCATAAAAATTTTATAGTTTAGTTTTTCATACAATATTTCATATAAAATTCATTCCTTAATTTTTCACTGTACCAAACTGACCTCAAATAGAAAGTACAGAAATAGCTACCTGGAGGCATATTATGAGAGATGATTCATAAAGCAACCAATCCAGAATAATTTCGTTCCTGGCCAACCAGAATGATCTGAAGTCGCTTTCTCGGAGTCCTTGGTTCTGTTTAAAACAAAATCCACGAGAAAAAAACACAACAAATTCAGTGAAGCCCTCCGAACCACACAATTTGAGACATGATCATTCTCCGTATAACAGGAACTATAAGGAATGTAAAACTCTGGGAAAAGTGCACGAGACCTGAGGGTCAAGTCGTTTGTAAATAGGAGCCAAGATATTGAAAGTGGTGCATGATACGCAGGAAGGGTCTCTGTCCACCTCCGCCATTGATGAAAAATACCCACCATTTGTTGTCGAAAGATCTCCATTACTGTCGTTATCACTGGTAACAAGATGAGGAGCAGAATCCTTCCCCTTTCTCCAATTTATCTTAGCTACATTGGAACCTGCAGCTACCACCTGCATTCCAATCATATCAGTTTCTCCAATTTGTTAAAAAATTATCTTTCTTTCTATTCAATAACAACATCCCAAATAAATCTGAGAAAATAAAAAAGACCCATATCACCAAAAAACTTTGAGGGCGAGAATGACCTACCATTCTCAGAAACCTCGCCACTGTCAAAACGGGGGGAAAGAACGAAGGTTCTGGAAAGGGAAATTTATGTTCTTGTCAAAGGAATCTGAAATGGGTCAGCGATTTCATCAGGTGCATACGAATGAATGGATAAAATGCAGCTTCTTTTTCGTTTCTGGTGTCCACCCTTTATCCTTGGCTTTCTGCGATGGGTATAAATAGTCACAGAATTTCTGGATTCGCCGCTTTCGTTCGTTACTGTAGAACAGGGACGAGAGTGCCCTCTGCCACGGGGACGAGCACGATTACATGGTTTCATCGTGCATTGCCTGTAAATGAAATCTTTTTTCACTTTCAATTTCTTTTATTATTGAGGCACACCTGACGTGACTGAGTAAGATCATCACTCCCCTGAAAATATGGAAATCAATAATTATTCTATTAGGAATTAATCAGTCTAACTAAACTTTTTTTATATTTATCGTCTAATTATTTATTATTATATTATAAAATAATTTTAATAATAATAATATAATAATAGTAAATTAAATTATTATAATAATAATTTAATTTTAATTAAAAATTAATATGTAAAAATTTTATATTTTCATTTAATTATATGTTATAAATTATTAAAAAATTTAAATAAGATAATAAAAATTTTATATTAAAAATATATTAAAATTAAATCTAATATATTAATGCATAATTAAATTAAAACACGAAAAAATTATACTAATTAGTTGATCAAAATTTTAAAGTTTAAACTCTTATGTTGTAATTATATGCTACAAAACCAAGAATCAATGTAAGGAGCCCTAGCCAAGGACAGGTGAATAAAATGGCGGTGGCACACCGCTCACCTTGTATAATATTGATGCCTCATTCTTAATAATATTAACTAGGAACGCGGAGTGCAACTTATTTTTGCGGTTAGTGAAGAAAAGGAATACAAATTATGCATGTCGGTGTGTCCCCTTTGGCTTTCCTCTTGTATTAATATCCATCCACACATTCACGCAGGGCAAATGGAGAATTGCACGCCATCCACAAGCGTGGAGATGACATGAACCAATTAATTTAAGGGAAGAGAAGGATTGACAACAACGGAAGGGGGAGAAGTGCTCAAATGATGAGCCTGAGAAATGGGATTTTGGGGCCGAAGGAAGAAAAATCACACAACAAATGGTCGACTAAATCAAGTTGAAAATGTCTGGCGCAGCATGTGGCATCTTAAAGAAAGTCTAATATTTTAGCCTGGTCTAGTCTATTCAGTCGAGGTTCTTTCTCTACCCAAACTCTTTTGGCAATTTTTCATAAACTCCACCCATTGAAGGGGCGTGAAATTTAAAAGGGGAATCTCATGGTTCACAGTCTCTTCAGTCACTATTCAACCTATCGTCATATCTATTAATCAAGTTTCAGATTGTTTCTTTTTTTTAAATTTTTGTTTAAACTATAATTTTAAACCAAGCATTTTAGTATATGACTTGTATGGAAGGCGAAGTGAATGTCTGGCAAATCTGTCAGAAGATATATCTAGATAGAGATTGATAAATTAAGGAGATTTGAACACATGTTCCACATGGGGGTCCCACTATTTTGCTACTAATCAAGCTTGACTTGAATAATTAATCCGAAACTTGATTTGTTTGGTAAGGAAGAAGGACCGAAAAAGTAAAGGTACGGAAGGGCCTACCATATAATGGACTCTGTTATGGCGAACCATGTGGGCGTCGGTGACACACGGTGAAGTACAGCTTAGGCAAAGTTGAAACTGCATGTCTGGAATATGTTTCTTTGGACCTTGACAATATAAATAATACCTTTAATGGACCGTAGAACTATGAATACTTTTTTCTTTTTTTTGTCGTTAAATATCAACATGAAATATAACTACGAAATATACTCTCTTTTTTTGTTAAATATCGACAGCTTTCGCTGCTGAAGCTTGGGGAATACTAGAGGGTTTGCAATCAGCTTGGCACACTGACTACAAGATGGTGCGGCTAGAGCCTAGAGGACGATTCTAAAGCCTTGATTCAGGCTATCACTGGGGAGACGATGGGAGGGGGGCGAAGCTTGAAGTATCATCAGGCAAATCAGAGGTATTTTGCAGAGCAATTGGAAGGTAGAGATCAGCCATACTTCTCGAAAAATAAATAGAGTAACGGATTGTTTAGCATTGTTGAGCTTGGACCAAACCGAGATCCTCCACTGTTGGTGGACACAGTCCTGCGAGCTGTGTGAGTGAATTAGTATGTCTTTAAATTAATTTATTTTGTATTTATAATGATTTATAAATAAAATTTAATAAAAAAATTAATTTTTTTTAAAAAATAATCAGTTTCGATGGTGCGCTTGCTGCTATCTTATGTGTTCCTCATAGTCCCTAGGGTCGTTAAAGTTTCTAGTTTATTTTTTTTTCTTTTGGGCTTTAGCCCCTTTCTTATTAAAAAAGCATGGAAAATATAATCACTTTTATAAATTACTCGGACTCTTTACCAAAATTATGAATACTATTGGACATGTTTTTTTTGGGGCTCCAAAGTCATACGTGATACATGGCCTTGGCCTATATAGATATTAAACTTGCTTTTATCTTTTATTATTCAACAAATTAATATGTTTAATAGTTTTTGTAATAATTACTTTTTTAATAATTTAATAATATATACTTAAATAATAATATAAAATATTAGACTAATAATATATTAAAACTAAACTATTTAAATTTTTTTTCTTATCTCAAATAAAGTTCAAAATGTCATCATAGAAATGCTCGAAAAATGCAACTAGTATGGAAGTAAAAAAAATATCTTCAACTTGTAAACAAAAAAATCTTTAACAATAAGTTTTGTCAAAAAGAATGAATATAACATTATTTTCATGATAAGTTAAAGTCATTTTTCAGTCTATATTAATTCATTCAATAACTTGAAACGTGACACTCTACAGAATTTTCATCCTTTAAAATGCATTATTATTGTAGAACCCTCATAATTTGAATGATTTTAGTATTCTTTTTAATTTTATGTTACACATTAATTGCACCGTGTTTTTCGTTACCAATGAATTAGTCAATAAATTCTTGTTCATACCAAAAAATAAAATCAATTTGTATTCTTGCAATTAGTGTTTGGTTCTGAATTGAATTAGGGCAAAAAGCGCAAGTTTAATCGAATCTATTCCCAATTGGATTTTTTTCGTGCTGCTTCTCCAATCGATATAGCAGAGACTCACAGAGTGAGGGAAGAAGAAGAAGAAGAAGGGTATTAATATTGAAGTTTCAACCTTTCAGATTTGGTTCTTCTGCAATGCAATACAATGCGCCATGGAAGATCTGCAACGATATCCAAACAACTCGGAGACCTGCTCCTCGTGGCCTCCATCACCAAGACTCTATCCGAGTCCGGAACTCGGAACCTTGCCTTGGACCCAGCTCACTCGCTTGAACTCACCGAGCCAGTCCTCCTCAGAATTCTTTCAAACCCATCACTCCACCCTTCAAAGAAGCTCGATTTCTTCAATTGGTGCCGTTCCCTCTCACCCTATTACAAGCATTCCGCCTCTGCTTACTCTCGCATCTTTCGCACTGTGTGCCGCGCCGGCTACCTCAACGAGGTGCCGAGTTTGTTGCGTTCCATGAAGGAAGATGGTGTTGTTGTTGATTCTCCGGCATTCAAGGTGCTCCTCGATGCTTTTATTGTGTCGGGTAAGTTCGTTTCGGCTCTGGAAATTTTAGATTGTATGGAAGAGCTAGGGACTAGCCTGAATCCCCTCATGTATAACTCTGTTCTTGTTGCTTTGGTTAGAAAAAACCAAGTGGGTTTGGCCCTGTCCGTCTTTTTTAAGCTTATGGATGCTGCTGATGATTTTGTTTCAGCATCCAATTCAATTGCTTGTAATGAGTTGTTGGTTGCTCTTAGAAAAGCAGACATGAAGGTGGAGTTTAAACAAGTGTTTGATAGGCTTGGGGAGAAGAAAGGGTTTACATTTGATACTAGGGGCTATAATGTCTGTATTCATGCATTTGGCTGTTGGGGTGATTTGGGTACTTCTTTAAGCCTTTTTAAAGAGATGAAGGAAAAGGAATTTGATGGTTCTGGGAGTTCCTTTGGTCCTGATTTGTGCACCTATAATAGTCTGATCAGTGTGCTTTGCAAGGTTGGCAAGGTCAAAGATGCACTCATAGTGTGGAGGGAGCTCAATGGGTCAGGTCACGAACCTGATGAGTTTACTTACAGAATCCTTATTCAAGGTTGTTCCAAGACTTATAGAATAGATGACGCAACCGGGATTTTTAATGAGATGCAGAATAAGGGATTTTGTCCGGATACAGTTGTTTATAATTCTCTCCTGGATGGACTTTTCAAGGCCAGAAAGATTACAGAAGCCTGCCAGCTGTTTGAGAAAATGGTTGAAGAGGGGGTAAAAGCCTCTTGCTGGACATATAATATTCTGATTGATGGACTGCTGAAGAATGGAAGACCAGAAGCCGCTTATACTTTATTTTGTGACCTAAAGAAGAAAGGCCAATTTGTGGATGGAATTACTTACAGTATTATTGTGCTGCAACTTTGTAAAGAGGGTCAACTTGAGGAGGCACTACGATTAGTGGAAGAAATGGAAAGCAGGGGTTTTGCTGTTGACCTCGTTACCATAACATCACTCTTGATTAACATCCATAAACATGGTCGCTGGGACTGGACAGACAGGCTTATGAAGCATGTAAGGGAGGGTGATCTGGTGCCTAGTGTTCTCAAGTGGAAAGCTGGAATGGAGGCTTCTATGAAGAACCCACAGAGCAAGAAAAAGGATTATTCACCAATGTTCCCTTCCAAAGGAGATTTTGATGAGATCATGAGCTTTATAACTTCTGCTCAGGATACCAGCTTTGATTCAAATGATGCCAAAATTAAAGATGAGGAGACTTCTTACAATGAAATTGATGAGTGGTCATCATCTCCACATATGGATCAATTAGCCAATCGAGTGAAGTCCACTGGCTATTCTTCCCAGCTGTTTTCTACCACGCATGGACAACGAGTTCAAGAAAAAGGGCCAGATTCTTTTGATATTGATATGGTGAACACTTTCTTGTCTATATTTTTGGCTAAGGGAAAGTTGAGCTTGGCTTGCAAGTTGTTTGAGATTTTTAGTGACATAGGTATGGATCCTGTGAGTTATACTTATAATTCTATGATGAGCTCATTTGTCAAAAAGGGCTATTTCACCGAGGCTTGGGCTATCCTAACTGAAATGGGAGAAAAGCTTTGCCCAGCTGATATAGCAACATACAATTTGATAATTCAAGGTTTAGGAAAGATGGGAAGAGCAGATCTAGCCAGTGCTGTTCTTGATAGGGTACTGAAGCAGGGTGGTTATCTTGATATAGTTATGTATAACACTCTCATTAATGCTCTGGGGAAGGCTGGGCGTATCGATGAGGCGAACAACTTCTTTGAGCAAATGAGGAGCAGTGGGATAAATCCTGATGTTGTCACTTATAATACATTAATTGAAGTTCACAGCAAGGCAGGGCGGTTGAAGGATGCATATAAATTCTTAAAAATGATGCTGGATGCTGGATGCGCCCCTAACCATGTTACAGACACGACTTTAGATTATCTGGGGAGGGAAATTGATAAATTGAGATACCAAAGGGCCACAATTTTGAGTGAAAAAGATGATTCTTCTTGATGGGATAAAGTTGGGTGTAAGTAAAATGCTGGGGATAAAATTATAGAATTCTTTGAAAATTGAGGTTGCAATATAGTTCTTGTATTATCTGCAAGTTGTGGTCTGCTCCTGTTCGTGTGATCTCATGCATTTTGCTTCATTGTTATGAAATGGTAGCAATAATAATTGAAGATCACAGATTAGAACTCAGGACTACCCATATATTTGAACCCAACTTTGTCATGCATGCTAGAAGCCTGAAATTGGCGCATGCTAGGCATTATGAAAATTTATACCTGGATGCTTTATAAGGAATTACAATGACTTGAATGGTGAAACCTGAGGACCGAAAAAAAAAATTGAACAGTTTAGCCACTAATCTAGCTTCTCTTTTTCTCAGTGTATTAAATCATTTACTTTTTGGCATTTTGGTTTTACCTCCTCTTATAATTTGAACAGGTTTTGCTCTATTCATCTTTGGTGAAAGGTTTTACTCTGTTCTATCTGAAGGTTGATTTGGATTTTGGATCATAAGTAGCTGCTGGCAAGAATAAGAGTTTCAACTGTGATTTTCATTCTCTTGTGAAAGGTGAGAGTTCCGGGTTTTGTTTTTGGTATTGGAAGTTGAAAATCGAAATATTGGAATGTTCTATATTAGTTATTTTTAGTTTAAATTATAAGATGATTGGATGATGAAGAGAGTAGTGAAATCAAGTAAGTGACTCTAACACTGATTTTCTTTATCGTTCAAGTTTTTCTGAAAGTGAATTTCAAAAAATATGATCTAAATAGAATAAAAGTTTGTAATGACTTGATAGGAGAATAAAAATCAAAGGGACTCAAATTCATTTGTTTTTCCATCGCTCTAAATTCACTGATCACGGCTCACCCCGTCAACAATCTTCTAATTAATAGTAAGTGATTAATGAAGCCATTTCTTTGGTACAATTAATCAATTGAATGGCTTAATTAATCATATATTGTTAACCATTTTCAAAACCATTTCATTTTATTATATTTTCACCAGTTTTTTTTTCCTTTTTTTATTCCCCTAAACTAGCATATTTTTACTGAGCACCGACTCTTGTGAGCATCCCTTTCAAATTCCCATTATAAATCAGTGTTGCTGGGCGCCAGAAGCAAAGTCATTTGGTTCTGGGTGTAAACTGTAATGTTTTTTGCTGGGACTGACAGCTTAATGGCTTTTATATACTTTAACCAATCTAATAGGATAGTGTTTCATAAATAATATCATATATGTAAAATTTATTTTTCAAATACTTAAATTTATTTTGAGATTTATATGTTATAAACTTATATTAATTTTTAAATAAATTTACATACAATAATAATTATATATACTCAATATTTCTGTTTTAAATTTATACATTTAAATTTTTTTTAATCTAAAAAGAATTACCGGCAGGCTTCTCCGCGGTTTGTTTACCAGGGAATGCAATAAAAAAAAAAGAAAAAAGAAAAAAAGAGAGAGGTTGTGATTAAAAGCTGACGAAATCAATAGATGTGAATTTGATTTTTACTCGAGTTTTGGGTGAGAAATTGGACTACAATTCTCTTATTCAAATTTCTTAAAGAGAGAATTAAGAATTTACATTTAGCTAAGATCAATAGGTCCCACGAAATCCTTCATTGGTGTGGAGTAGGGAAAGTAGCCGATAAGAATCTCTCCTCCATTAGTGGTCCCTATTGCCAACTAATAGATTTTGTGTAAGCCACAAGGACTTGGACCTTGTGAACCACCAGATTCTGATATTTCCAGGTAAACCTATCCTAAGAGATTCTGCATGCCACATGGCAAACCAACATCTCAGTGCTGCTTACACTTCTATCCTTTAAGATAAGACCCTGCATGCATTAACAAAACCGCATTTCTTTCCCTATCATCAGTCATACGCAGGAGCATATCATTTTTTCAATCAAGGTCAGGGCCTGTCATGGCTTCCGCTTGTGCTTCCTCTGCCATTGCAGCTGTTGCCATCTCTACGCCAAGGCAAGTTTCTCCACTCGCCCATTACCTGCACCTATATTTGTCTTGCTTGTGTCTTTCCAAGTAATGTAAACAGAATATGAAATGTTTCATGTATTGATCCATTGAAAAATTATGGAAACCCCTGCTCTAATTGAAGTATATTTATGTGAACCTTGATTTAATCATTCATGGAAATTCAAGCATCGCATGCATCGACAAAAATGATCAAATTAGTAAAAAATAAAATAAAATTGCATGCAGTTCCCATAAGAATGGATCACCCTTCGGAACCACAAAAGCTGCTTTTCTTAGTGGGAGGAAATTGAAGGTGGACAAGTACACAAAACCAGTTGGAGAACGATCCACCACTACTGTGTGCGCAGCAGCTGACCCTGACAGGCCTCTCTGGTTCCCAGGCAGCACCCCTCCTCCATGGCTTGATGGCAGTCTACCAGGAGACTTTGGGTTTGATCCTCTAGGTCTTGGTAAGTGACCAATATTCAAAATTTCCGTCCTGAATCAGCTCAAGTAGCATTCCTTATCCCCTCTTACTATGAATGCAAGTGACAACAAAAGTGGGTTTTGATTTGATAGGATCTGATCCTGAGACCCTGAGATGGAATGTTCAATCAGAGCTTGTGCACTGCAGATGGGCAATGTTGGGTGCTGCTGGAATCTTCATTCCAGAATTCCTTACAAAGATTGGTATCCTAAACACACCCTCATGGTACACTGCTGGAGAGCTGGAATACTTCACAGACACCACTACCCTCTTCATAGTTGAGCTCATTTTCATTGGTTGGGCTGAGGGTAGAAGGTGGGCTGACATCATCAAGCCAGGGTGTGTCAACACTGACCCTATCTTTCCCAACAACAAGCTCACAGGGACTGATGTTGGTTACCCAGGTGGGCTTTGGTTTGACCCACTTGGATGGGGAAGTGGTTCTCCTGAGAAGATCAAGGAGTTGAGAACAAAGGAGATCAAGAATGGGAGATTGGCCATGTTGGCTGTGATCGGTGCATGGTTCCAGCACATATACACTGGCACTGGTCCTATTGACAACCTCTTTGCTCACCTTGCAGATCCTGGCCACGCTACCATTTTTGCTGTAAGTTCAACCAACAGCTAGGATGTGATTATATACTGTGACTTCAATCATTATGGATTTGTTTGTACTGACTTTATCTATATATGACCACCACTACAGGCTTTCACCCCCAAGTGAGAAGGCTAAGAACAGCTCTGGATGAGATTGCAAGCCTGGGAGAAACATTAGTGAACATGCTTATTCCAAGTGATAGAGCTAAAATGTTTTTAGGAGAGGAGTGTTTATGTCAGTATAAAGCTTGTAATATGGTTACTTCTTTGTCATGCACAGAATGATAATTCAATGTACAAAAACCTATTGAAGCTTAGATGCCATGAATGTAAGTTCAGGTTATAATCACATTTGTGCATAGATGATAACTAGCGTTGAGGATATTTGATCATTGAGCTCGTGTCGTTGTTAACCTGGAAACTTCATTCCACATTTCCTCAAAACTCAGTCCTTAATTGATGATGGTGCACGGCAAAAGCTGAGAAAAATGCTTTATTGTTTATACTTTTTCTTTTTGGTATATTAGAGGCTTTTATTGTTACTAAAATGCAATTTGGATTCAAACCCTGAAACGTTAAAGATGAATTACCAAATACTCAATTATTAAGGTTGTGTTTCCTTGAGGACCTTGTTTATAATTATTATCATGCAAATTGTGTGCTAATAGAAAAGGGTTTCAAAGATGGAAATCAATTTTATCATGCAAATATTAATGCACCCCATATTATTTCCAAATATAGATTATATTCAGGTTGTGTTTTCTGTGGAAAATAGTAATATAGTATAAATGCCTTCCATTTTTATAACAGAATTTTAAGGAAAAAAAAAGTATTAATGAAATAACAACAGGAATCCTTTCGTAGTCTTGCGTAAAAGAAAGCACTAAACAGCAAAAACATGTAACGACTTTAAAACAGATGTCATTAGCATAAAACCAGTCCATTGGAGATCTATTGGTAATACTAGAACAATTCTAGTGCGGACAGTTGCAATTGCATAGCATGCAATCATTGCACCACGTTAATAAACTTCCATTCGTTTTATCTATTATTTACCAAGCTAACTTGTACTGCTACATCTTTTTAGTGTAAATCAGGAGTATCTTTATAGGGTTTAGGTTATTTGAACTTTTCTATAGACTTAATCTTTCTGAGTCAAGAGTGATAATGGTATGACCTTCCCTATAAAATAGGACTTCGAAAATCAAACTGCAATTCACATGTTTAGGAACGTAACTCACTTCCGTCACGCCAATACTTTATGGGTTTGTATTGCTACATCTAATTATAGGACATGTATACTAAACAGGTTCCATGGATATATTTAATTGTTTAACAACTCATGAGATGTTCTAAAATAACCTTCATGTGGGATACTACGACTTGGCTGCATCACCAGAAATTCTCAAGAGCCACCATTTGGTTTTTTCCTGCGGTTACCTGTTACAATGAAAACCAGAATAAACAATGAATCAAAGGAGATAACTTGAAATGGAGAGCATAAAAAAGTTATACAGAGGCCATAGCTAGTGTCTCAAACAAAAGAAAATATCAACCCTTTCATCACATACTTAGTTGTTTAAATTTTTTAATATTTAGCATACAAAATCAACATGATAATTACTTATAAACAGAATGAAGGATAAACAGAAGATACAATTCAGATATGCAAAGAATGAAGCATAAACAAAAGTGCATTTTCTTTGTCCAGCAGACATCTCTTATAGATAATTCCAAAGATGGATTCCATTTTTTTGGGTCTGTAGCACAAGTTAAGAACAAGAAAAAGAGTACTCCTAGTATTCCAGGGATGCCTTACCGCCAAAGCTCTTGCTCCACAGGACCTGACCATCAATTCCAGTATGATGTTGATCCTCAAGGCGTTTCCATGTTCTAATTGACTTGACATCTTCCCAATCACCCTTCTCTGTTTTTTCCAAGCTAGCTACCACCACTCTTGCTCTCCTCGACCATCCAGCTTTTCCATAAGCATGATATCCAAATCCCCCAGCATAACAAAGTTGTATGCCTGTTAACTTGCCACAGAAGTCATTGATGTGATCATGGCCAGTGAAAACTGCCTTCACATCTCCTGCTTCAACCAAGGTTGTGAAGAAGCCAGAGTTCACAGAAGCAGAGCTAATGCCCTCTTGTTTCACACCTGTGAAGTTTAATGAGTCAAAACTAGCATATTCTGGCAATGGGATGTGAAAGTATGCAAGACCAGGAGCAGGTTCTTTCTGAGACGCTGGTTCTTTCATGTATGCTTTCTGCAGAAGAAAGAGTAAATGGTTAATTCGAAGATTATCAAGAGAAAGAACTGAAAAATCAGCCACGTGTCTAATGAAGAACCACAGAAACTTCAATCCATAAACATCTATTAAACAAGAAGAAAGAGAAACAGGATGAACTGTTTACTGGATCTTAGGATTGACAAATGTAGTGTAACTATGATATAGCTAGTCAATGGAACAGATAAAACAATACCCGAAGCTTTGCAGATGTTCGTTGGAACCAAAGTTGCTGAGAGGGTTTGATCCAACCATAGCCAGGAATGAAAGGAACCTTGGAGTAATCCCCACTATCGAGAAAGTATAGATTGAGCACTGATTTATTTTCAAAATCAGTGCCTTCAACTCCTCCAATCTCTAAGTTATAGTTCCCAAAACCATCTATGATGTGTGCTTCCGGAGGATTGACTTTAGATAAAGTGTTTTTCATCCCAGTAATATGTTTCATCACCCCTTCCCTAGAGAGAGATCCTTCCTGGTCATGGTTGCCCAAAACAGCTACCCAAGGAATGTTCGAAGCAATTGCAGGAGCAAATGCAGCATTCAATGATTTAGCCGAATCCGAGGCATCAAATCCAAAGATATTATCGCCTGTTACACCAGAATAAATATGCACAATGGGGTATCTCATGTCAATAGTCAAAGAAACTAGCAACATGCTAAGAGGAGCAATTGAAGATTAATAAAGTAGAAATACAGACTACACGATAATATATGCAAACTCACTTCATTTCCATACAGTTACTCTCTTAAATTTTATCCCAGATACAACTTACAAGTAATAAGAATAAAGTCTTGATCTTTGATCAGTAAAAGTTGTTTTAAGGGAAAGTTACATGTAAAGAACTTTTGAGAGGTGTAATTCACTAATTAGTAATTCCAATGAGGGAACAAATAAAGTTCATTTTGGTTATTGATTTTGAACTGATTCCCTTCTTACAATTACAACCCTCGCAAGTTCCTTAAATGTAAGCAGTAAGTCTCCCTTGTTTTAATTGCCCCAGTACCAAAAAGTGTTAAAGGATTCATCCCTGTAATTACTAATTAAAACTAATTAAATCATTGGGGTGTTCGTGTTTCCAAAATTAGCATCTTTCCACTTGAAATAGTGGGAAAAGGAAAGCTAAAAATGAAGGAGCTATAATCAGAAAGAAATAATAATAACTAAAATTAAAAACCGGATGACTATAAATACCTGTGAAAACAATAAGGTTAGGCTTCTCAGCAAGGATCATCCTCTGAAGGAAGGCAGTGGTGTTGAGGTCGGAGCAAGAAGCATATTGAGAAGGCAGCACGTCCAAGCAGTGCGTAGTCTTCCCATCAGCATAGTGCATGTCTGCCACCTGCAATATCTTGAATTCTCCATTTTTCCCAAACCGCAGCTTCTGGGTCTGCTGTTGTGCTTGAGGTGGGTTTGCTTGCTTCGCCGCCGAGACGCAAATCGAAATCAAGCAAAACGAATAGACTATCGCCGCTGCCGTAAAATCAAAACCCATTTTCCTCCTCGTCCTCTCAGTGCCATAACCATGCCCATTACTCCAAATCATCACTGTTTCGCGAATTTGGGTGGCCGACACCAACCAAGATCTGAACTTGTTCAGCTGCAGCAGCAGCTCCTGCTGGGGTTGGGTGTGGGTTCTGGATGCCTGTGCTAATGAAATTGTTGTCAATTGTTGACGATCATTAAATCAGTGTCATAGTTTTGTTAGGGCAAAGGAAGAAAACAACGTAGAATGCACAGAATGTGAACGGCGGAAAAAGAAAACAAGATAGGTTTTCTCTGTTTGTCTAGTTGATGATAAATGCTAAATAGATTAATCAATCCAACGTAATTATTTTTGTGCCAAAGGATATTCTCACTTCTCAGGGATGATATATGATACATGGCAACACCGTGACCATGTTTTTGTCATTCTCAACTCATTCATTTTACCAAAGAATGAAATTATATTCCACAAATTCTTTTATAACTAATTCCTGCAAAACAACTAAGAAAAGAACGTAGAAATTTTCTATATTCTTATATTAATTAACAAAAACTTTGTTTTCTCTTTGCAATGCGGTTAAATTATTCTAAGATTCTCCACACAAGTTATATTTCCATGAACCAGTAAAGTGACATTTTGTAACTGCGATACTCTTTTTCTTACATACTTGATTATTCAAAACAAATTATATTTCCATGTATATTTAAATTGATGCAAAAAAAATTTAAAAATTATTTTTATTATAAATATCTGAGTGTGTGAACATGGTGTATGAATCACCTCACTCCATGAACGCCATTGATTCACGTTTGAAAATCTAGCTTACATTGCTTTTGAAAATGGAAATTGATAATGGTCAGGACATGCCAGCTATTACTTTTGCTTCACGGGGAACTATGGATCTCTGATATTTGTTTTTGCACTTGTGATGCTGGTCTTCTAAACTGTTCTGTCCATGACACTATCATTGTGTATCATGACCAGTGAGCAGAACACCATGATTAAAGGGATCTAATTGGAAGTCAACTTGGAAGGTGTGATAATGCTTACAAGTCACCTTTATACAAACATATATCACTCATCAGCTCCCAAATCAGTCAGATAAGCATACACTAAGCCGAGTTTTAATGCAAGGGTGGATTTCACAATACTAATTTATAATTTCATGATGTGATTCTGTTACAGGATCTAATCTTATATATCAGATCGGGAGTTTTGTGAAGCAGAGAGTACTTGGGGCAGGGGAGTCATATTAATGATATATAGAGCTTTTTGGTGATGTATTTCATTCTTTTAAAGTGAATAATTTATTTTAAAGGATAGAGTGAAGAGTATTAATTATTAATAAAAAAAAAATAAAAAAATAGATTTTAACAGTTTTATAATTTATTATATATGTGTATGTATTTTATCATGATTGATTTTCTCATCAACAATTATATTCATCACTCTATGATTGTGATTTTGATATTACATTTTTTAATATGAAAACAACTTGAATATTAGAAAAGATAATTGAAATATAATACTCAATAGGATATGGACTCAAATTTATGAGGAATTCATCCCAAAAGATTAATTTAGTAGGTGAGAATGCCTCATAATTTAAGTATTATATTAAATCTCTTATTGTACTTAATGTGGAACATAACAAATCTCTTTAGGTTGCGTGCGCTTACCACGCTCAAGAAGGAAATGTTTAACCTGCAAAGATTGGATTTTATTTACACTAAGTAGCATGCAGGAGTAATTTGCATAGTCTATCTGACTAATCATAGTTTTAATAATGACTAAATCATTAAATTGGTTTTCAAAAATTTTACCGACTTTATATTAGTTTCTAAAAGATTTTAATCTTATTATAGTCCCTAACTGATCATTAAAATAAGATTAAAATATCTT
This sequence comes from Castanospermum australe, assembly GCA_019955255.1. Lineage (NCBI taxonomy): Eukaryota > Viridiplantae > Streptophyta > Magnoliopsida > Fabales > Fabaceae > Castanospermum > Castanospermum australe. The sequence continues at coordinate 137,893 of NSJW01000201.1, forward strand.
AAAAACTAATATGAAATCAATTAAATTTTTTATAAGTAAATTTAATGATTTAGTCTTTAATAATTGAGACGAAGAAAGGGGGTCAAATCCTCCAATTTTCCTTAAGAATAGACAGCCAAAAGAGAAACACAGGTGTAGCTGTCTTCATAATCACTTACATTTCACACCCATATCATCATTTTAAATTTTAGACACATTGGAAAACTATCTCAACAAGGATCGCATACGTATATCTCAATTTTGTTCCCCTAAAATTAGCAGCAACCGACACCCCAGCTACTATTCTCTTATCAAATCAAAAGAACTAAAGAGGTTATAAAGAAAACTAAAAAAAAGAAAAGAAAAATCAATTAGAACTTAAACTCACTGCAAATAAGGTTGAATATTCAAGTATAACCCCAACCTCGGCCTCATTGAGAATATCAAAACAAAATTCTGATTTCAACACTTTACTTATTATAACTTTCTCATAAATTAACCTGCACAACAGTATCCCCGGGTCAAAAGGTAATTTTTGTTGCTCTTGTCTGATTGAAAATGTAATACAATTTCCGTGCCTTCACGAAACATCCAATAACTTCTGTCATCATAAATATAGGTGGATAATTTTTCTCGTTGAATTTGGACTAATTCATGAATCAATTGGTTTGAGCAAACAATTTTTCTGTACATGTTTCAGAAGCCAACACAAAAACCTACTGAAAATCGCATTGTGGCATGATGGTCATGTACCATGCTTTGTGGAACACTTGCAATATCATCACGCTTTTAAAGAGGTTATGAAGTTTGTTTGAAGCTTTTAATTATCCCATTGCTTGCGAAGGCTTCCTAGAGTTCTAAAGGACCACCACACCCTTTTTTTTTTATCCAGGGGTGGGGGGTGTTGGGAGGAGGAGTTGGGATTCATCCCCTATTTGGAATCGATTTCGGGTGCAGTTTATTAAGGATCCAAGCCTTCACCAATGTGTCACTGGCCTAACCTGGACCACCACACCCTATGAATCTATCTATATCACAATTTTGCTGGATCTAGTAATGTATCTATGTCCAACTCAAGATGGTACATCGTCTTTATTAAATTTCAATATCTTGAAAAATTAGATATTGTGGTGGTAGTCACAACTCATGTCAATGTATTAAGATTCGGGATTTAGAATTTGATATTCACTGGATATTGCTATGTAAACTGTCAAAGCATCAGAATTGAAGACCCATTTAACAATATGAGATCTATACAGACACTTACTTCTAATCAATTTTTTAGAGAGCATATTGATACGATTTTAAACCCTAAGTTTTAAGTCATTCATTTTTATTGTGAGAATTTTTTTTAGCCTTCAAATTATTTTTTCTTGTGTGTTCATAATTTTTTTTCCCTTCATTAGATTGTTTCATTATCATTAATGTTCATTTTGGTTAAAGAAAAATTTTATATTGCACTTGAATGTGGTGTTATGAAAATTAATAGAGTTATGTAATTCTTTTAGAGATGATATTGGGTCATGTTTCTTATTTTGAGCCTTCTTAAAAAAATATATTGCTTGTTCTTTCATATTGCCACTAGTCCCTCATTGAGCATGTTTATTAAGCTTTTTATTTCTTAACTCTTTTTCAAGTGTTTCAAAAAAGAAACATTATTACATTATGTGATTATAAAGTCAAAAATAGAAAGAAACAAATTGCCAAAAAAAAAAAAAAGAAGAGAGCAAAAGAAAGAAAGATAAAGAAGAAAAAAGTGAAAAAGGTGAAAAAAAATAAGTATAGTTGTTGGTTACAAAGGTTGGCAAGTAAGTTGAATCAAAAAGAAAAAAAAAATGTATTTATAACATAATTCATAAAATTTTATTACTTTAATTTGAGGGATTATATAAACATATGTCTATTTAAAAAAAATTCTATTACGAATAGCATATCTTCTAACAATTATTAAATCTTTGTTATAAAAAATTGCCTCACGCTTCAAGCCTTTCTATGAAGAAAAAGAAGCCTAAAAGGCTAGAAGGACCCGTGGAAATATATCCACGGCCAAATATACTGCTTCACCTACAACAGTCATCAGGAGTCAGGACGCTCATGAACTATCATTTTTTTTTTTGGGTGAATTCATGAACTATCATTTTGAAGCTGAAAAGAGATTCAAGAAGCAATCATGTCTCTTGGGAAATTGTGGCATTTAATCTACTATAACCTCAAATGTAGCAGGCAGAAAGATTTTATACTATATCATGGTGACCTACATAGCTAGAACACACAATTCATAATACCCTCAAATAAACAACAAAGAAATACGCAAAATTTGAAAGATACCAAGACGATGCTCGTACAATCAACTAACCAAGCACAGCACCAAGAAAAACATCAAGCATTCTTATCTTTTCCTCCTAAAGGAGAGAACTTAAACCAAGGTACCCATACTGAAGTTGTCTTCTGATACAGGCTAAATGACTCTGCTCTGTTATCTTGTTTCAACATTCGGTCCTCCACAAGCTTAGTCACATAAGCCAAACACATGGTGTTAGACAATGCTCCTATAAAGGCCCACCCATGTCCCAGGTTCCAAGCAAATATAACTAGTCCCCACCACCACAGCTGCTCCCCAAAGTAATTCGGATGCCGGGAGTAATACCACAAGCCTTTGTCAAGGACAGGGACCACTGGTTTACCTTGCCCTTTTAGCTTGTTGTTTCTACTCACAAAGCCATAGAGCTGCGTATCAGCAAAGTATGCTATGACAATGCCAGATACACAGACAACAATGGCCGTCAAGTCCCAGATGCTCAAAGGTTGATTGACCGAGTGGATAACATAGAACGGAAGGGATAATCCAATCAGAAACACCTGCAAAGGTGAGAAATACACAAAGAAAAAGCACCCATTTAAATGGCAAAGCTATTAAAGCAAATATGCAATTTATCAAGCAGGTCTATGAAAAAAAAAATTAAAATAATTAATTAATTTTAATAATTTCACTTAATTTAAATTTTAATACTATTATTTCTTTTAAATATCGATATTTATAATTTTATTTGTTTAAATTTTAGTTTTTAAAGAATTAATACCTTATTAATTTTTCATAAAAAATAAAAATTAATATTTTAATAAATAAAAAAAATAAAATTTAAATAAATAAAAATATAAAAACTGATATTTTAATAATAAAAAATAAAATTTAAATGAATAAAATTATAAAAATTAATATAAAAAATTTATAAAGAATCAAAATACAAATTAAACGAAATTATAAAAACTAATTGAAAAATGCTGACCTGCTGAGGGACGTAGACAGCAAAGAAGGAAGCCCACCACCAACGCTTTCCATACTGTTGACTCAAATCAGTGAAACGCCAATCCTCCCTGGCACCCCATTGCCACTTTTCTCGCCTGAAGTAGTTATGGCTGAGCCTAATACTCCACACCCAAGTCAAGAAGATAACGATCCTCGACCTCCACCAAGGATACTGAGCCAAAGGGTGAGTTGAATAGTAATGAACAAGCATGACCGGTATCACTGTCCAATACGGGTCAATCATCTGCACCGTTACCAACAGCAAAAAACGTCAACTTGAAAGCGAACCCAGAAAGTATCTGCGAATCTGAGTGAACTGAACGAAGAAGAAAAAGGAAAACTGTACTGTACCCAATGGCTGGACTGGATTAGGCCGATGACCCAGAAGAGGAAATTGACGTTGAAGAAGAAGAGGGCATTGGCTAATAGCAGAGGGTGGTGATAGCACCACGTCCACAGAGTTGACCAAAAAGATGGAAACTTTGGGTCAGACCCAGTGCCAATCGCTGAGTCATAGTGCTTGAGGAATGAGAGGTAGAAGAGGATGGAGGGAAGAGGAACCAAGAATGCTATGATGGCGTTCTTCAGATTGCTACCAACAGCGCTGCCACCACCCATGCTGTCTTGCCCGGTGGCCTTTGAACATGTGCTCAGGTGTGTATTCGAGTTCGTTATGGCGTCCACTTTTATAGCTCTCGAAAATGGAAAGGAAGAAAAATTAAAAAACAAAACCCCAAATCATATGTTATGTAACAATGCAAAGATCAGCATAATTCACTTTCTGCTTGTGGTTCCCCACACAGCCACCCCCACCTGGTGAGTGATCAATTAGATGATCCGTTATTCCACACAATGATTTGGTGATTCTATGATCAGGAACAGGATAGTTGAATCTTGATTCGTCTCTTAAAGCATGCCAGACCAGCGGCATGGTTTTATTCCTTGAGTAAAATTAGAACTTGGTATTAAAGTTCAATGAAATGTGTGTTCTCACCTCACTAAAGCCTAATGATGGAGAAGAAATTACTTTATCCTAACGTCCAACATCACTCATGTTCTTTATTAGAGCTGGAGCATGGGGAGCTGCAATTTGCTCGTGGAGAATAGCTATAAACGTAAGTGAAGACGCTGAATTTAAGTAAAAATATCAGCACATTAATGTAGTTATATAGATACTGCGATGCATTAAAATTTGAAGTGTTCCCTTAATATTTAATTTTAAAATTTAAAATGCCCTACTAATATTTAAAGAACTGCCCGTGTCAAATACAAATGTCCCATATGTGTGCGTCCTTGTTTGTAAGTCTCCATACTCCATAGATCAGCACCAACATGTTGTTTCTGTTTGCAACAAACAAATAGGTTGAACTACACACAGCGCATAAGATGTTAGACGTAACTAGAATGAGTTATATTTTTATGAGAACTATAATTAAATTTGAATAGCATTTTATAGAAAATATCATATTATTATTACTCTCGATTCAAAAAAAATTAGATCCATAAGCGATTCAAATGAATTAAACATGTAAAGATACTACCCGCTAAAAAAAAAAATTGAACCATATACAAGCAGCGTCATTCACTCCAAACTTAAACCAGCCGCAATTTAAGTAAATGTGGGAGTCCTCCTGTGAAGAAGGATAAGCATGGTCGCAAGTTGGGAGAGAGAAAATTAAATGGGGGTCGTCACATCAAAGAGGTTGCAAGGGCAAGTCAGTAAGCGAATCCATAACTCGATAAAATCCTTTTAAGTGATACTATATGACAATGCTTGACAGTGTTGCAATGATGCTTGCAGCCTATAGTGGTGTTCCTAATGATATTTTAGAATCCACTCACGTGACAACTAAATCATACAAACTTAATTTGAACCAGGTCCCCCACTTCCCTCTCTGCTTCTTCTATGGCATTTGAAGGCTAACCTGCCTCAGTCCCCGCAATCTACGCAGAAACAAGGAAAGTAAAAGGATATGTCACACTGCCACGCTTGAGCTGGAGGGACCATAATTGCCATTAATGGCCGCTCACTGTGCGTTAAGCGCTTATAAAGATTAAAGAACAATGCTTGCTCCACGCACAACAGGACCAGGACAGTAATCTTATTCCTCGGCATGCGTAGGCCGCCGTATTGAACTGCTTTCCTGCATTTGGCATGCAGAGTTTGCCATTGAGAAACATCTATTAGGAAGGCATGATACAGTCTAGGATAGTGTGCTTTAATTTCTATTCTAGTTCTAATCCAACAAACAAATATTCAGATTCAAAAATTATTGATCTCTTGTCAGCCTATTTTCTACTTGAGTAATGATATTTATGTAACTGTTGCTGTCACAATTTTGCACAGCTACACGCATAGCTCCATCTGAATTTAGGTAACACCTTTTTGTCAAATGCAGATGAAATCATAAAACCATGTCAGCAGTTGATCTACTCACAGAATTACACTATCACAGAAGCATAAGCACCGAGAAAGATTACTCTTCCCCATTTTAAAAAACAAAGTTCTGCATTTGTAAGCCAGAAGCAGCAACCAAGATGAGCATTTTTTTTTTTGGCCATGTAGCCAAGTTTTGAAAAATACTTCTTAGGTCTTGCACTACCACACAACAGAGATAGTACTAGCTTCCCACATAATTTTCCTCATAAGAGCCATCAGTCTTTTTAAGTTCAAAACTCGGCAATGAATAGTTGAATACAAAACAATCCGTGACAGTATTTATTGAATGACAGCAAATCTGCAGTTAATACTTCTTGCTTCAACCTGATTTTCTTTACGGGGAAGTTCCTTTCAGAAGTTTAAATAAATTTCTTAGGTGACAATATAGCTAATCCCGCAAATGATAATCATTCTGGGCATCAAGTGCCACCTACACAGAAAGAGATACCCATGAATGTTGCCAATGCCTCGACTAGCATGTCCCACTCATTACTATTCCAACTCACTACGCTACTAACACCACAATGAGATATCTCTAAAATGAAAAGGTATAACATTTGATATCAGCATCCCTAAAATTAGACACCACAAAACTTTCTGTGGACTGACATCTAGAGTTCCCAGATGGATGCCAATGATCAATGTATTAATACCAATATAATAGCCGAAGGCATCAAGCTTCCTAGGTGTCGTACTGTACAAGGAAGACATCTCTTCATTAAGAGTTCAAAACTACCCCCAAAAAGGAGAGTATAACATTGTCACTGTGCAGCCATTAATGACCCAGCAGCATCCAGAATCACTGAATGTCTTGCCCGTGCTCATCAAATTGGTTATCATCAGGTCCACCATCCTCCCTATCCCCATGTGTAACCCACGGTAGCACGGACTCAAACAAGACAGCCAATGCACTCCTATTTGCAACATCACGAGGAGTATGCCCATTTTCCTGCAGATTAGCAAATTGGTTCTCCTCCTGCATAGCCTCCCGCATCCTTGGAATGCCCAAAAAGTTTTGCAGATTTTCTGGTGGAATGGGTGTCACTGAATCAGAGAAATCTGAGACCAACAAATGCCATACCTAACAAAAAAGAAATTTTCAGATTAATTACTTAAAGATCAATGAGAAAACAGCTGCTGGCATATCACATATATAACACATAACTGCAACCTCTGTTTCACGAGGAATGGGGTTCAACATGCTAGTTTCTTTTCCTCACTTTATTTTTCTTCTTATGAGATGTGCAAGCTTCAAACAAATTAATTCTATGCAACTTAATCACACAATTATTCGTCCTTTATGAGAGCATCATTTATGTTTTCTCTTTTAACAACACATTATATTATTTTTGCCAACACGCATGTCTTCTATGTCCAACACTCAACCTCACGTTCCTTCTCTGACATCTTAATCATGTGCACGTTACAAGGTTCTCCCCTAGCAATATATGCTTAGATATGCCTGCCAAATGCTCCTAAGGGCTGCAAGTTCTTATTCATAATTTAAAATTGTCAACCATTGCATACTCATTTCAAATAAAAATCATTTGCACCAAGCTTAGAAGTCAATAAATTCAGAGATAGCCAAAAAACAAGATTAGTTAAGATGGTTTTTAAAATATCATAATTCATACTTAAATATTTGATTGTTTTTTTAGATTCAAATAAAGATTCACTTCTACAAAAACAGTAGCAAGGGTAAACGTGAAATATTTTAGCTAAAACATAAATAAATAAATAATCACATACTCATTTTTCTCAGATGAAAATGCCTCTCTTTTGACACAAGCCCAATCCTTAACTTCACTTCTATTATTTTCTAGGGTTTCAACCACCAGTTGTGCAGCACCACTTAGCAATTTTTGCAGTTCGGGAAGCCTCCATATAAGATAATTTCTCTCTACATATATATTAATCAAGTGATCTTGGGATGGAATTCCTATTTGCTCTGATTGAAAAAAGGCATGCTTTAGAATATTTGTCCACATGCGATCTTTCAATGGTACATTTTCGACTAGCTTCTTTATGACTGAAGGATGAAGCATCAATGCTTGTTTCATAAGATCACTTGAAGTAGCCTTTTTAGCATCCATACAAGCATCTTTGGAGGTCTCATTCTCAAGGTAAAACCGGAAAATGGCAAGGGAATAAGAGAAATTTGGAAACAACCAAATGGAGTGACCACTTTTATAATCTTCAGAAAACTTTTCCAGCCACACATATTCCTCTGCCCTTATAGCAAAGTAGTCAATGCAGAAAATAGTCCCCATTGGATCATTACAATCTAGCGAAAGCAACAATTTGCAGACCTCTAAGGCAGATCTATGACAGCCACACCTGTCCAAATTTTTCATGTGAGTGAAAAGAGCTGTAAATAATGGCTTATTTTGATCATGGCTGAACTTCAATTGGCAATTACCCTGCAGTGGAGTGAACATAGGATGCCATGCACATTCAAGGGCATACAGGCACTTAGCAATAGCGTCTGCAGACATCGGTTGTTCGCCCACTACCTTGAAATACTCTGCCATTGTTAAAAGTGAATCTAGATGATAAGGATGGTACAATAATATGCTCGCTAAGCCATTTATGTCACTAATTGCTCTGGCAGCTTCAAATGCACTCTGAGCTTGAGAGTAGGATGACGAGTGTGCATATCTACCTTGTAAAACAGACCAAAATAAGCGGGGAATGAACAGTAGTTGAAAGGGTTAAAAATAGATACAATTATTGTTATTATTTATGATGCACACATTTAACCATAAAGTTTAAAATAGGAAATCAGAGAACAGAGATCAAAAGACATACTCAACTTTTAACTTCACAGTAAACCATGCAATCATAAATTACACAGGTTGAGAAATCTGGATCCCACTCTTCATTGTAGTTTGCAGGAGAGGCTTGAGGAGTTCAACCGACCCAAAGGTCATTGAAAATGGAAAGGAATAATAACAAAAGCCCAAACTAATGGAATCAATCATGCATGCACCCTTACAATCAAAATGAACAAAACATAAAGAATAGAAATTTTTATAACAATGATTAAAAAAAAAAGAAAATAACAAATAAATCTTCTTTTAATTAAAAAATCAATACATAGGCCAAACGAGGTTTTCTACACTCTAAATTTTCTCCATGTTATATCTCTCATAAGATCTCATGCAATATTGGATTGCTTGATCATGCAATATTTAGGCACATGGAATATACTGCAGGACAAGAGGGGAAGAAAACTTCAGCATTCAAGACACTAGGTAATATATCAAATGGAACACATAAATTTATTTTGAAGAAGGATGTTGTATCGTATCATAACGCAAAGACCTCTAATCAGTACATTTCTTAAAAAAGTTAGACTGTTCATATCATGCAAGGAATGCCACAACTAGATATGACATGTTTAAGATTCACTAGGTTAAATACATCAAACTTTTGAAGATAGGATGCCACATCTAAGTCCTTTAACGCATACAAACATACACCCAGACAGGGTGGATGGTGTTAAGAAAACAAAGCAGAAAATATTATCAATCAACTAAGACTGATCCTTACCTAAAGTAGTTATTTCCATCCTTTGATTCCAGAAATTCCATGGACAAAGAACGATCCCAACGGGGCCAATGATTCATTGGAGTGACAAGAACAGTCTTTCTAAGATTATAGTGTCCACACCTAACCCCTCGCATCTGCCTAGAACTGCTACCTTGATTACTACTCTTGAATGACTTCACTACCTTAGATCCAAATATTCTTCTCAGCTCATTCTCCGCATTCAAATATTTAGGATCCACTTGTAATATGGAGACTGCAAGCTGTTTAACAGATTTATTTTGGTCTTTGTCATTTGCTGCTCTAGCTTTGGTAGAGACATGTTGCTCGCTAGAAGAGTTGACATCCAAAGATAAATTTTCTAGAATCAAGTCCAATCTTTTTTCACCTCTACTTTTGTTTGAAAAGGAACTATCCTTGCTTTTCTTCTTTTTCTTTTTCTTTTTCTTTGATTTTGTATTGGATGTTGAAACTGCAGTATTACCTTTTGGTGAAGAGGTCTCCTCTTTATCATCATATTTTGCCAAGGTTTCATCGGTGGATGTCAACACACTTCCCTGCAGGAAAAAACAGCCAAATTATCCATTGAAAGCTAAAGAAGTCCAGATGCCTAATGAGCGTACTCCCAACAAAAGGCTCATGAACAGCTTCTTCTGCATGAGAAAGAATCCAGCAAGCGTCACTTTTAAGCTAAACCAGTAAAGTTTTAAGTAACTATAAAATCTTCAAGCAAAATCAATACAATACTATATACTTCTCTAATACTAAATGGTAATGACATTTGTTAGTTATTTTGAGTAAAAAAAAATATATTTTGACCTCGAATTTAAATTATCCTTCATGGGTTGTTAAGTTGTTTGTTTCCGACCTATTTCCAAAGAAAAGGCCAAGTTATAATTTTTCTTGCTTTTCTCTTGGTAATAGGGGTTTTGGATGATATGGTGTAACAGGTTCAAAAAACTCTTCCTGGCTGGAAGTAAAGGCACTTATAATATAGACCCAACCGAAGGTATTAAAACTCGCTAATCCAACCCCTCTGTGCTTAAAAGTGATATCAAAAGAATACCCATTTCCCAAATGAAACGAAATAAAAGGCAAATGTTGCATGCGTTCAAGAGTTTCAACCCAATCTAGAGCCCACTCATTTCTTTTCTCCCGAAAACGGCCCCGCCAGCCACAAACAGGAAAATCACAAGGTACGATTCGCGTAGTTGATACAGAGGCGAGGAAGGAATCAAGGAAAGAAAAAGAACCTGGTCTGGCTCAGAATCGTCCTCGTTGAGGAGGTCGAAGGGATTAATCGAAGATCGAGTGGCGGATTCGGGGGAAGCTGATTCTTCTCCGTTGAGCTGAATCTCGTCGTCGTCTTCTTCTTCTTCCTTCATTTGTTGGGCACGGTGTTGTTCATTGAGAAGTCTCTTCTTCAATCGAGCAGACATCGCCTTTGCCTTCCAATTGAATCTAGCTAGAGGGTGATGATGAATTGGTGATGCAGAGGAATGCCCAGAAGAGAAAAAACGCAGCACCCTCGAATTCAACCGCAAGAAGAATTCAAAGACAGGATTTTTTTTTGATACGGTTCAGTTCATCCACCCTCACCTTGTGCAGTGCCTGTGCCTGGGGAGGGGACGTGGGGTTGGGCTCATCACGTGGCCCAATTGTTTTATTTTTTTGGACATTATGGGCTATCTAAGTTTGAACACAAATTGATAGACAGGCCTCGTCTCGAAGAAACTTTATCATACGAGTCTTTTAGAAATTAATTTAGTTGTGATCAGATGAACTAACAAAAAGCGTAAAGCTTTGATGAATCACATAAGGATTTGATTTTGGATGAGGATGAAACTCAACCCCCCTACCTCCAGAGTAAAAAAAAATGAAAATTAATTTAATTGAAGACAAAAAAAAAAATTAATTTAGTTTCTTTCAATTTTTTTCTCTCAGTGGTAATTTCTAAACTCAAAATCTAAAATTCACTCCACATAATAGAACATATATATATATATATATATATATATATATATAAACAAAAAATACTGAATTTTTTATTTTTAACACTGAATTTAGTTTTTGAACAAGTTCTAAGTTTTTAAGTATTTTCATCTATATTTATTCCCATTGAAAAGAGAATTATTTGAAGACCTAAATAAGAAAATAAGGTTTCAAACATGAAATTGAAAAATATCTAATCTGCTCACATGAAGGGCCGCGCTCACTTTTTACATTAAAAAAAATATACATATTTCTAATTATAATTTTTGAAATATTGATTCATTATAAGTGATTTTTACTACATTCTTTTTACTTATTCAAACAAAAAAAAATTAGTGTTTCATTATATAATTTGATTATTCAATTTTAAATTGTTATTGTTTTAGTACAAAATGTGATTGTAAATTTTTTAAAGGAAAACATTGTTGTAATAATAGACTGAATTGAAAAATGAATTTTTATTGTACTCCATTAATTAACATCCTCAATTTCTGTCCAATTTGAGCGACTTCTCTTTTGCTTTGCTATCCTCACATATGCTTCTAGACGTGGAGGACTTTGATTTGCTTGTTTATGTTTACACTCCTCGTCTTTATCTATTTTTTTCCTTGTCAATGAATTACCTATTGATTATAATTACATACACTTTAATCAGAAGAAAAACTGGAGTCAACAAAAGAAGCCGTGGAATGAAAAAAATAAATAATTGTATAGCTGCAAATAACTAGAATTCAACACATATTACATGGGAATTTTTGAGTTGAGTAAAGTAGCATATTAGTCTTTAAAATTACACCTCACTCACAATTTAATTTCTAATTTAAATTAATATATAATTTAGTTTTTTAATTATTTAAATTCATTTTAAGTTAGTCTTTTTATTATTACATTTAAAGATTGACTTGAAATAAATTTAAATAATTTAATAATTAAATCATACACTTAATATAAATCAGAGACTAAATTATAAATGAAATATATTTTCAAGAACTAAATTATCATTTTACCCTTTTTTTAGTCTTTCTAATATAAAATGCTAAACTACATGTCAACATGTCTAAAATGATAAATTTTGAGACAATCGACTGGTCTAATGCAAAGACAAGACTTATAATTGGTGAATTCCAAAGTCCTAATCAGTATTATAACATCATACATAAATATAAATCAAGCCAAAAAAAAGAGGAAAGATTTTCAAATTATATTACAATAGAGTTCTAAAGTTCTACCAAAACATATTTTAAAAAAGAGTTTAATTTTAATCAAATATCAATATAAATAATTTTTCACTATCATTCAGTCATAAGTTATCATATTATTTAAAAATATTTGATTAATTAGATAATAATTATTTAAAAAGTTAAATATTAAGTAAAATATAATTAGATGATAGTAAAAAAATGTTTACATTAATAATAGATTAAAATTAAATTTTTTTTTTAAAAAGGCCAAAATTAAATAATAATGTGTGGATCGGAATTGTGTATTAATAATGATACACAACTAGATAAAATTAAAGCTAGATGGTTAGATACAGGTTGATCAGTATAAGTAGATACATAGATAGCTAATCTTACTTTGACAAATAATATATATATATATATATATATATATATATATATATATATATATATAGATGTGATACTTCTAGAAAACATTGAATATGATAAAGTTAGCTGTAGGACGCACGTGTGCTAGCTATTTTGTAAAATTAAATACGCGTGGTGGTTCTCCACTGGATTCGTCAATTTCGTGCATTATGACATGCATATACGTTGAACATTGTACCTCGAGTTGAGTCATACTATTAATTATTTTACATCAAATAGTTATTATTTATATTGTTGTTTATATAAACCAAAAGGAATTCTTACCTTAAGGAAGAAGTCACCATAATAACCTAATTCATATATCAGAAACTGGTTTTGAACTGCGTTTGGACATTGAACATTGCACTCATTCACAAGTTGCTGTTGCTTTCTCTTTTGAAATTCCTCGCTATGCTGTATCATTGGACGTATAAAATGTGTTGTTAATAAGTCAAAGGGACTTTTCAAACCTTATATTTTATCTTCGTGAATAAATAATTAGACCATTTGCATAATATGCGTTGGATATTCCAATGTTTATGGTAGTTTTATTTAAAAATTCGTACTTGTTTTCTGAAGTATAATAAAAAGAATGTTACCAAAAATTGTGTTTTTAAAGCACACTAACATTGTTTTGTCCATTGGAATAAAATGATTCGATATGATTTTTTTAAAATATTTCTCAAAACTAAAGGTTTTTTTTTTAAGAGAACCGAATCTACACCATATAATCAGTACATTATTTTGTTTGATATATTTTTATGTTTTGACATCTCATATGTATATATATAATCACTTTTAAATGTAGAATAAGCTAACATAAGAAAATATTTCTATTGTCCTTTATCAATGGTGTATTATTTGCAATGTTCCTTTCATCTTTAGATTGAAGCATGTTATCATATTAATTTAATCCATTCATTTATCTTACAAATAAAACTCTATAATCAAGTCAATAGTTGAATTTTTAAATCTTTCACAAATCTTCTAATGTAATGGTGGGAGATTTGAATATAATATAATAGAAACAAAGCAAAAACAAAAGTGAGTCCCATTAATTTAAAATTATAGAACTCAAAATATATAAGAGTGTGATTTATTAGTAAGTAAATTAGAAGTCTAATAAGATAAACTTTACCGATAATATTAAAAATTTATATCTTGTTGAAGAATACTTTGTGAAGAGAAACAAGAAATAACCTTCGTACAAACAAAGCTAAATCTTGAAAGAACAAAAAAATGAAAAAGTTATAGAACTCACTTATTTTATTTCTTTTTTTCCACTCTACACTAACTATAGGGAAATTGAGTCCATCTATTGGTTAAATACAATTTCTTAATAACATCCCACTGTTTGAATACACGGTTAATTCTAATTATATTTTTGTACATCTGTAACAATAATATTTAAAGGAGGTTTCTATGATATTTTAATATTATGTAAAAATTTATCAAAAGAATTAGAATACTTAATTAAGGATTTTCTTATTAATTTTTTGGTTGGTATACTCCATTTAATTGTATATAACTGTTGATTATTTTACTATCAAGAGTTAAGTCCATCTATAGTAATAGATTAAAAGATAATATGTTGAAATCGAAAGATTAGGAGGATAACGCCATCTTAATGCTAATGTCAAGTTTATTTTTTTAAAGTAAACAAGACAGTTACGTGCTTTACTCGAAAAATAAGATGCCACTTGCATTATATATTAGAAAGTCAAAGTACAATATATATATTCTTTGACTAGTATTATTTGCATATCTATAAATACATATTACCTTTTAGATTTATACACATAAGAATGTATAAATTTATTTAAATTATAAACACATTTTGTATTTTTCTTTTTTTTAAAAAAATCTCGGAAAGGATCGAAGTGAGAACGGGAAGAAGATACCACAAGTGTAAGTGATCATGTACTTAGTGGCATTTAATTCATTTTTTATATGATCTAAATCTTTCACAACTGCACAATAAATGCGAAAGTAACATTTCTCATATTTTTGTAAAGACTAAAATAGCATATTTGTATTTAAAAATTTATAAATTATAAATTTAAATTAATGGAATGATTCGATTATATGTAAAAATTAAAATATGTTATCTTTTATCATTAGATAAAAATTCATATATTTTTTAAAATTATAATAATTGTCAATGTCCTAATGTGAGAGGTATGACCAGATGCGAAGAAGAGGACGAAAAGTTTATATGAATGGAAAGCAGCTTTAATTTTTTTTAAATATATATATAAAAACTTGGGTCACTTTCATCTAAGTTACGTGTAAAATCTGCAAAAGTTGAATCAACCCACAATGTTTTAAAAATTGGTAAATTAGTCTTCTCACGAGTCAGACCAGGACCACAACTCACATGTCCAGCCCCTTTGTCACAGAGGAACAAAAGTGTGAATGTCAAGTGCAAGATATGGAAAACAAAAACTTTATTCGCAGGTGCTTGAGTTGGGTGGCAGCTTAGAAGGAAAACCAGAAAGCAATAAGACCTGCTTTCTCTCTCTCTCTCTCCCTCCACATTATCCATGGCATACGCGTCAAGCATCATGATCTTCATAGACAAATTCCACTCAGCCACTACCGGCCGCCCCTCATAACCCAAAAGTAAACGCTGAACAGAAATAATTTTTTATTGATGGGAAGCAATAGCATCCTGGTCCTTCCATATTTCCCCAGTTGTCAACTTCACGCCACTCCCTCTCTCCCCCACTCTCTTTTCTCTTCATTTTGCAGGGTCAATGGATGGTCTCTCCTATGCAATCCCAAATACCTCTTACCTGATTGGCTGATGACACCCGTATGTCCCCTTCTCCTTCTTCTTCATCTGCTCCTCCGTCTGTGTATTCTTTGATGAAGAAGGATTGTCAAGACCCCATTTTTTCCTTCTGGGTATCTGTTCTGATGACACAGGGAACTCCCAGTCCCAGACAAAGTCCAAGAAGACCAATCCCATCAACATCAAGACGACCCTCTTCCTCTGCCTCTTCCTTTTACATGGTTTTTGAAGTTAATGGTCTCTGTCATAATACCGTTAGTTCTGTCTTGGTTCGTTGTTCAAGCCTCCTCTTGTAACCCACTGGATAAAGACTTGCTCTTGGCCTTCTTCAGGAACATATCCACGTCTTCCCCTCATCTTCCTCTCAATTGGTCTGCTTCCGTTGATTGCTGCCTTTGGGAAGGCATTCTTTGTGATGAGGACCAACAGAATGGGGATCTCCGCCGAGTCATCCATCTATCGCTACCATCGAGAGGTCTCACTGGCTTCATCTCCCCATCTCTCACAAACCTCACTGCTCTCTCTCAGCTTAATCTCTCCCATAATCGGTTAGCTGGTAATCTCCCAAACCAGTTCTTCTCACTTCTTAATCACCTGCAGATACTTGATTTAAGCTACAACCGTCTCTCTGGCGAATTGCCACCCCTTGTTGCTAATAACAGTAGCAGTACTCGTATTATCCAGGAGATGGATTTGTCTAGTAATTTATTCAACGGAACACTTCCACCCTCTCTCCTTCAGCACCTGGCAGCTGCAGCAGCAGGAGGGAGTTTGACATCTTTTAATGTTAGTAACAACGGCTTCACAGGTCAAATTCCCACTTCTCTCTTTTGCATTAACGACAATAACTCCTCCTCTCTCAGATTCTTGGATTTGTCCTCCAACGATTTCGGTGGTTGGATTCAGCCTGGACTAGGAGCATGTTCCAAGCTGGAGAAATTTAGAGCAGGTTTCAATTTTCTATCCGGGCCTCTTCCTAGTGATATTTTTAATGCTGTTGCTCTCAGAGAAATCTCCTTGCCCCGCAATGAACTCTTTGGAACCATTGGTGATGGCATTGTTAGCCTTACCAACCTTACAGTTTTGGAGCTCTACTCCAATCATTTCAGTGGCCCCATTCCCCCGGATATTGGTAAGCTCTCCAAATTGGAACGGCTACTCCTTCATGTCAACAATTTGAATGGTCCCCTGCCACCATCTCTGATGAACTGTATCAATCTTGTCATGTTGAATTTAAGAGTCAACTACTTGTCGGGAAGTCTCTCAACATTCAATTTCTCCGGCCTCCTCAGGCTTGCTACACTTGACCTTGGCAACAATAATTTTACTGGTATTTTACCACCAACCCTTTATGCATGCAAGTCACTTGCAGCAGTAAGGCTAGCATTTAATCAGCTAGAGGGACAGATCTCACCTGACATACTTGGACTTCAGTCTCTGTCTTTCCTATCAATCTCTACCAACAACCTGAGGAATGTCACTGGGGCTCTGAGGATACTCAGGGGACTCAAGAACCTTAGCACCCTTATGCTGTCCAAGAATTTCTTCAGTGAAATGATGCCAAATGATGTAAACATAATAGACCCAGATATATTCCAGAAGCTGCAAGTTCTAGGCTTGGGTGGTTGTAATTTCACAGGTCAAATACCAGGCTGGCTTGTAAATCTGAAGAAGCTCGAGGTCTTGGACCTGTCCTATAATCAACTTAGTGGTTCAATTCCTCCTTGGTTGGATATACTTCCTCAGCTTTTCTACATAGACTTGTCTTTTAACCTCCTTACAGGAATATTTCCTACGGAGCTTACAAGACTTCCAGCTCTAACATCACAACAGGCAAATGATAAAGTAGAAAGGACTTACCTGGAGTTACCAGTCTTTGCTAATGCCAACAATGTTTCCCAGATGCAATATAATCAGCTTTCCAACTTACCGCCGGCAATATATCTGGGAAAGAATGGCCTCAGTGGCAGTATACCCATAGAGATTGGCCTGCTGAAAGTCCTTCATCAGCTTGACCTGAGTTACAACAAATTCTCTGGCAATATCCCAGTTCAAATTTCTAACTTGACTAACTTAGAGAAACTATACCTCTCAGGAAACCGACTATCTGGTGAAATTCCTGTTTCACTCAAAAATCTACATTTCTTGTCTGTTTTCAGTGTGGCATACAATGATCTTCAAGGACAGATACCAACTGGTGGCCAATTTGATACTTTCCCCCCATCCAGCTTCGAAGGAAACCCACAGTTGTGTGGTTCAGCTGTTCAGCACACTTGTCCTCGTCAACAAGGTATTACTGCAGCCAGTCACAGCTCAAACAAAAAACTGATAATCGGACTTGTCATTTCAGTCCTTTTGGGCACTGTTTTCAGCATGACAGTGTTGACAGTGTGGATACTATCCAAGAGGAGGATCAATCCAGGAGGAGACCCTGACAAGATTGAACTGGAATCAACATCTGCCAACTCCAACGGTGGGGTTCATCCTGAGGTTGACAAGGATGCTAGCCTGGTGGTATTGTTCCCCAACAAAACAAATGAAATCCAGGATCTTACCATATTTGAAATCTTAAAAGCCACTCAAAATTTCAGTCAGGCAAATATAATAGGAATTGGGGGTTTTGGTTTGGTTTATAAAGCGACATTACCAGATGGAACTACACTAGCCATCAAGAAACTTTCAGGAGAATTGGGTCTTATGGAAAGGGAATTTAAAGCAGAGGTAGAGGCTTTGTCGATGGCGCAACATGAGAATCTGGTTGCATTACAGGGCTACTGTGTGCATGAGGGCTTTCGGCTTCTCATATATACTTACATGGAAAATGGAAGTCTTGATTACTGGTTGCATGAAAAAGCTGATGGTGCATGTCAACTTGATTGGCCTACTCGACTGAAGATTGCACAAGGTGCAAGTCGCGGTTTGGCTTACATGCATCAGATATGTGAACCACACATAGTGCATCGTGATATAAAGTCAAGCAATATACTCCTTGATGAAAAGTTTGAGGCACATGTTGCTGATTTTGGGTTATCCCGATTGATTCTTCCTTACCATACTCATGTTACAACTGAACTAGTAGGTACATTAGGTTACATTCCCCCCGAGTACGGACAAGCATGGGTGGCAACTCTAAGAGGAGATGTGTACAGCTTTGGGGTTGTCATGCTTGAGCTGCTCACTGGGAGGAGGCCTGTTGATGTAAGCAAGCCAAAAATGTCAAGGGAGTTGGTTGGCTGGGTTCAACAAATGAGGAGTGAAGGAAAACAAGATCAAGGCTTTGACTCTCTTCTGAGAGGGAAGGGCTTTGAAGAAGAGATGCTGCAGGTACTCGATGTGGCCTGCATGTGTGTAAACCAGAATCCTTTCAAGAGACCAAGCATCAGAGAAGTTGTTGAATGGTTGAAGAATGTAGGATCAGCCAATTAACAAAGGAATAAAGGCTAGACAGAAATGTTTGCCCTTCGACAAGTCTTGACAATAGGCATGTATGCTAGTGCAAAAAAATTTTGCATTTCTATAAATACAGATTATCATTTTTACCACTGTAAATGATGACTCTCCCTATCAGAATATTGTTGCTAGCAAGATTTTATGAATTGTATCATGTGATCATTCTTATTCAAATGAAGAACTTCTATTTTAGGAACTAGTATCATTGCTTATGCAGAAACTGTACCATCAGATGACAACAGCTTCTCATAACTCTTTCCTATGAATAAAGCATCCTAAACTCCGCAAGCCTATGTTATGTCAATTCTCGTTTTACTCAGTCTTAATATTGTAGTGCTACAACTTAATGTAATTATTATCAATCACGTTATTAAATGCCAGGCCCTTTTTATTTGACAGAATACGTATAGTTTTAGTTCAAAAGGAAAGAATATGCCAACTTTACATTTATACCTCAGGCCATCCACCACAAGATCATTTGGTTTATTCTTTTTGACAAATTATATTGTTGAATCTACATATGTCAAGAGCAATTGAACTGAATGAATAGTAACTGGGGTAACAAATTCCATGCTCTCACTTCACATTTCTGTATATCTCCTGTACAACGGAAAAATGTTTTGGCATGTTTATAATGAATTACTTATTTCCAGAAAAGAAAGGAATAACCTCAGACATAACAATTTCTCATGTTTTTATTCTACGAATCAGTAATGAAATTGAACACAAATGACAGTTTATGCACCCTTTGCCTTCTAGTCCCTGCAGTGTTTCTGCAATAAAATATGTCTATGGTTTTGTTTTTATGCCTACACATTTGTGTGTAATCTGGTGACACTAGGACAGAATCCTTCCAATGTTCTTTCAATTTAAAACCATCAGTGTCCATTTTGTCTCTCAGCTTGCAATCTAAGAGAGAATTAATTGTGCTGAAGCAACCAACCTATGTTCTATCAGAAAAGGAAATACACATGACATAAATCTTCAGATACTACGAACCCATTGACAATATATGATTCTAAAATAATTGACATTATAGACACTTTGCCTTCGTAGTTTTATTTTCTTTCTCTTCTTTCTAGGTATAATTTTGAGGATATTGGGGGTGTGATTCAACAGAAAAACATGCTGGAAGCTTATTGGAGATATAGCAATAATCAAAGTTGCCCATGATCACTTCTTGACTCTATAGTCTGTACCCATCATTTTGAGTACAAACTAGAAAGTATTACTCTTAACCATCAAAACAGGGTCATTTTCGGTGGTGGGGCCTAAGAACGAACACATTATGGGCATGGAATTTGAAATTAAAAACTATCACCAAACGCAGAATCAATGGCAAATATACATTATGCCTCTCAACCTCAAAGTGCATGAAATGGAATCATGTATATCAAAGAAAAAGGAATACCAGATCGCATTGCAGCTGCACACAAACGAGAGAAGAAAACAAACCTCACTTTTTTTCTTTCTGTTTTCTAAGTTGTAACTTAACTCTGACGCCGCTTTTTTCAATAGCAGTATAGAAATGATAGGATCTTGAGTTCTTAATTAAGATTCTGATATAGATTTTAATTTTTTAAATTTTAATAATTGATATTAGTTTGGATTATTTTTTATATTATTTTATATTTTATAATATTTTCTTAATTTTTTAAGTAAAGAGTAGTATAAGAATAATTGTTATAAATAAAAAAGTCTCTTGGTGATTAAGCCTGTTGATGAGTTAGAGATTAGTGATGATCCTAAAATAGACTCAAATTATGAAGTTGATCCTATTAAAGTTCAGGCAATGATAGAATGACCTATGTCTAAGACTATAAAGGCAGACTATGACAAGATTAGTACACTTTTAACAGTTTTATTGAAAAAAGATTTCTTTAGTTGGAACCAATAAGTTGTATTAGATGTCTCAGGGATTGTTATCGATGTAGTTAGGTGCATGGTTAAGTATAATAATAAAGTTGTTGTGGAGGTTCTTGTGCAATGGTCTAATTTGCTACATGAAGATGCTATATGAGGGAACCTTACTATTCACTGAAGAAGTTTTTTAAATTTTTGAAATCTTGAGGACAAGACTGTTTTTAAAGAGAGAAGAATGATAAAATCCTGACTTCTTAAATTAATGTTAATATTCTGATATCAATTTTGATTTTTCAAATTTTAAAAATTGATATTAGTCAAGATTATGCTTGATATTATTTTTATATTTAATGATATTTTCTTAATTTGTTAGAATGTTGTTTCTTATTTTATTTAAGATTCTTAAATTATATATATGGATACTGTATAGCTATTTTGACAATAAATAAAAAAATTATTAATTTAAAACTTTTATTTAGAAGAATAGACCTACTTTAAGTGCACATCCTTTTTAATTTTTTTTATAAGAACCCTTGGATTCTTATAAAGAAACCGGCAAAGCAAAGCTTCCGGTGATAAGTACGGAGAGTTTATTATCAGGTGCAACTTATCACTTCAACGAATTTTGAAACAAACAAGTTTCATGTTGAAACAGCTCCATTTTATATGGCTTATGTAACTAGTTCTTTTCGGTTCTTTTCAAACAGCCGTGGTTGAGGATTTAAATATTTTGTCTCCTATTTTTGTTTTTAAAATTAAATATCGATATTTCAATAAAAAAAATATTTTAATTTTAAAAAATTATTATTAATTAAATGTAAAATATATATTTTTTAATTAAGTTATCAGTATCTAAATAAAAAGTCTAAATAAAAGACAAGAAAAAGAACAGAAGCGGAAATACGTTTGTTCTTTTGAGTCCTTTTTGTTTTTTTCTTCCTCCGTTTGTTTTTTGATTCAGATTTTTGTCCTCCGTTCCGAGAATCGCAAACGAGCAAGGCCAAGGCCCACGCTAGAACGACCCAGCAATACGACAAGGCAAATAGACAATACATCTCAGGTTACCAAAATAAAAAAAGACAACACATCTCAGGATGCTAGCCTGAGTTCAATCAACACAATTTTTATCTAGGTCCAAATTCTGCTAAGCCCAAGGTTTTTCATTTTTATTTTTTACCTCTCGTTAAGTCCAACTTATGTTAATGGATTGCTTGGCAATCGCATAATGTTGTTGACCAAAAACAAAAAAAGACAATCGCATAATTTTCAATCTCATCGTGCAATGCAATGGCCAGCGAAAACTAGAGGTGGGCGCTGCAGGCTTCCACCCAAAATTTTCGTACATTATTTCAAGATCTTCTTTAATGTAAGGAGACAATTTATGCTACTTGGATGAATTTTAATAATTTGTTGAAGTATAAATTTTTTTTTAAACCCATCTAAATGCTTACATAGAATTTAAACCCATCTATCGATATATATAATTTGATATAGTCCTGCGAAGGCAAAATAATTATAAGATGGAATTTTCTGTAGTGAACACACAGCATAGAGTAACACGAGGATTTCATTGACCAACATTGCTTACATATATAATTTAACATGACATCTGCAAGACTTGCCTATTCTGCCAGCAGCCAATAGCTGATGTGTTGCGATGCCAAACAACAGGATCAAGATATATGCCTGCTTGTGCAAGGTCAGGCAATATAATGCACATATTTGGACAGGCTAGAGCCAATACATTTGTGTTGTCAAATCAACCTTCGTCAGACATTCCATGATCCCTCGAGATAATGTTGTCAAATCAACATTTTCGTCATCTCACACTCCTTTACATCAAAACTTTTTCTTGCTGTATACGTTTAAGTGTATGCAGAAGCAAAATTCCAGCAATATTCTGTATTCTTCAAGTCTGCAAAACCCCAGTAGCAGTATGTTGTAGGCTACGGCGTGAGCTTCCCCCTAACCCCTCATCCTTTCCCTCATGCATAGATGGACATTAAACTGTCGTAGTATTTCTCATAATAAAGCAACTTAATGAGTAAGGACTTATGATATTACAACTTGTTCGTTGTAACATACAACATTTAACTTTCCCTTCATTTGCATAGGGACCAAGTACAAGAGCAAAGGGTTTTGGGAGAAGAGGGGAGGGCATGGATTGAAAAAGAGTAGGTAGAAAAATAGTGTCCATGGGAAGAAGGACTAATCTAGAAACAGCAGAAAAACGTTCAGTTAATTAGTTTTAACCAGCTCCACAGTGTTCAAGCTTGATGCCCAGATTGTGGAAAAAGCAGCACTGAGGGTGTCCACAAAATTCTCCTGTCCCCATAAAAACCTATTGGGTTTTCCCCAAATGGGGGAAAAACAGAAAAACAGGGAAGGAGACTAAAGTGGCGGTGCCACAGTGAAGCCCATGGAACCCAACTGGATAGGCAGCCTATACACAGGAAGGAGCTTCCTTCAAACTAAGATGTCACGGTTGGAGGATAGAAAAGGGGAAGAGAATAAACTTAGGGTATATATATATATAAAGAGGACCAAAAGAAGGTAAAGTCAGAGTGGGTTTCAGTCATCTCCTTGAATATACCAACAAAGGAGCATGGTGGCACATCGGCGTAGGATGTAGAGACGAGCACGTTGCTCCTTAACCAAAGAAGCACACTTGTTGCTAAAGCCATATCCCTTTCTCTTTGCAGGGACCTTAGCTCCCCGCTTGTAGTTTTGGAGTTCAGCCATGGCTGCTGATATGGTAGCTAGCTTTCTGTGCTTGAGTACTTCAAAGGGGAACCCCAAAAAAAGCTCGCGACAGAGCTTGAGGAAGCATGTGGAGCAGAGGGGCTACAGTATATATACAAAGGCCAGGCCCAAAGGTTGACTGAATGGAGCATAAAGGAAGTGAACGTGGGCAGGCTCGAAAACTGAGGGATTTGCAGCCTTCAGATTTCAGAGCTTTCAATTTCGATGAAGGGGGAATGAACGTGGGTCTTGAACTGGTTTTCTTAATGCAATAAAATAATGCCTTACTTGTGTTACCAATGTAACTTAAAGTGCGAAAACGAGGAAGGTTAATTAGAAAAGTGGCAAAGGTCAGCATGAAAAGAGGGGCACTGCTGTAATCCAGACAAAGCATGGAGTGTTCAGCCATGGGAACAGGGACCCGGCAAGCTGACCTCAACTCTGAGGTGGATTGGAGGTTTGGTTGGATTCTACATTGCCTCACGTTACCAAGTCCCAACAACATCTTTTTTACTTCAAATTATTAAGGTAACTGTGGCCAGCTGTGTGCTAAGAAATTTATCTATTAATGACAGTTTGTTAATACTTAATACAGGACATGTCCTGAGCTTAATGTACTAGGAACCGTACCAGTAATTAGACTTATCCTAAAGATACTATCTCATTTTTTTAACCCAATGTCCTTGGATGAATCTTGATTATGTTGGTGGATGGAATATTTTTGCATTTACTTTCCCTTAGTTGTTATACCCATTTTCATCTTTTGTTTTTCAAAGCCAAAATGTAATATCTAGAGTACTTATCCTATTAGAGAGAGGACTTATAGAGGATTATGGACCTGGCCAAGTCCTAAACCTTTTCAATTCTTTTCAGTGAGTGACATTGATGAATCAGGGTTCTTTTTAATATGGTAGAATATAAATAGCCAGTTCTGCTGGGAAAAAATTGGCCATAAGTAATTATGATGAATGCCCAGAAATGTTGCCTTGTCAAGGATGTGTGATTTACAGAAACAAAGAGAGGGTGGGAAATATGAAAATCAATAGATGCTGGCTACGTGGATTGATTGATAACTAGTCAAATTATATTCTTCAGTTTTGGTGGAGGTTTGATAGCTGGCTTTCGGCTTTTGATGGCATCTTAAAAGTATGGATTCTAAGCATATCTTGAGTAAGATCTTTTTTGGAGGCCAAATTTTTACCTTGAATAGACAAATATGATTTGGTGCTGGGATCTAGATTATCTTTCTAATTCAGCATTAATTTGGGCTTGGTCAAATGCAGATGGCAAATGTGATCTTGATCTAAAAGATATGGTTCCATTTTTACACGCGTACTACCCCTGATTGTAAGGGAAGTTCTTGTACACCTGCTTGATTTAGTGATTTAGGAGCACCCCTCAATTTTATTTTCAATCGCATCATCAAAGCTTTTTTTTTTTTTTGACACTGCCAGAAGAGATACAAAAAATGCTTATAATTAGTTACATAATCTGCTTCTTTTACTAATCAACTTGTGCAATTTGTAGGGTCCCAGTGAAAATGTGACTTGAGTTAAGGTTTTTACATTGCCTGATTAATTAATTAATTAATTAATTAATTTGTGTAGTTATATATGATACCTACTTTTATAACACACACATATATATAAAGCTGTTAGTGGCCATATGTAATTCGAGAACATTTTGGGGCAGAAAATTAGAAAGGAAGGACAATGTATTGCGCAAGTAACTTGGTCATTTTTTCATCCTTATATTGACCAAATCCTTAAGATTCTGTGGAGATCCTTAGCCATTTCCCACTTTGGTCTTTGTTGGAAGAGTCCAAATTCAAAGTTACTACTCATCCAATAAAGCATGAAAGTATTCAATTAATGTAGAATCGGGATAAGAGATTTCGAGATTTTAGGAGAAAGTTAGTGTTAAAGAAAATTAACAACTTTCTATTGATATAGCAAGATCTGCAAGATTTTGAACCTTTTCTTTGAGAAATATATGCTTATAGAAAGAAAAGATTTACAAGTTACAATGCTCCACAGATTAAACAAAAATGTTTATAATGCTCCATTTTCTTCCAAAATAAATAATCCTAAATTTTTTTGGCTTCGTGATTACTCGCTTAATAAGTCATATGTAATTTCTTATTTAATTTTTATGGGTCACATTAAATTTTAATATATTATTACATATTAATTTTTAGAAATGGGAATTCAATGTTGCCTATTATTAGTGGAATCTCTAGTATATATTTTTTTGTGTAAATTAGAAATATTTTTAGAGAATTCAGTTCATTTGAACTGTTTTATACGCTTAATCTTTTTAGATCAGGAGTAATAATAGTATGATATTTTTTATAAAATGCGACTCTCAAAAATCGAATCGCATTCTTTATACTTAGAAGTATACCTCACTAGAGCCTCTAATATATATTGAATGGAATAATTCTTCCATATCTTTAACTAATCATAATTTGACACATCAAGTAGATTAAATTTAAAATTGAAAGAAAAATACATGTGAAACCACCGGATGAATTTTTCTAAAAACAAATAAACTTGGATTTAAATTCTACTAAAAAATACATTATAGGAAGAGACAATTTTAACATCCTAAGCAAAAATTAGTCTCGCGTCTTAAAAGTGTGATGATAACTCATAAGATTTTCCTCTAATTCATGTAATATCAAATTAAAAATTATGTATAAAATTTATATTCAATTCGATGGTTATGCATATGAGTTATCTCTCTCTTCTTCTTTTTTTCTCTCTTTCTAATTATTGCCCTTGTAATATTGCTACTAGATCAAAATCCTTTAAAATGTATGATATATTTTCCATAATAAGTTAGTAAAAAAAGTCTAACAAATTTTTGTAAAATAACAAGCACCTATATTACAAAAAATTAATTAATAAGTAAGAAACAAATCTGTTAAATTTTAATTTTCATCGTTATTATCACTTTACACTACCCTATACGAACCCTTTGCGATGGTGAAAATCTAATTAAGTGGAAGCATAGCTACCGTAATGCCCCTCAGTGCCCTCCCTGGCTCCCTCCACTGCTGAGTACGAGGAGAAGATAAGGACTAACATGCCTTTCGTCTATTACAAGGATTGATTACATAATCTTATACATCCTTCTTCATTAATTCATCTCCATACAGTGTATTTTCAAGAGTGCGTCACAAGCTGCCCTATTCTGCAGCTCTATAGCAGATGTAGAGATCAAGCAACGCGGATCTTCATTGACGGGAATGGACGTACTTTTGGGCTTCCTTTGTACGGTTTTTTTTTTCTTTTTGAATTTATGCTTTTTTGAAAATTTATTCGTAAAAATGTGCTAATTTTTGAATAAGTTGAAAAAACATCCTCTGTTTGGCGTTTCTCAACGAAAGAATGATTTTTTTTTAATATGTAGTTTGAAGAGGATGGTTTTTGTTTATGATATAAAAAAAAATTACCTATTAGGTCGGTTTTAAAACAAAAATAGAATGAACATAGGAGCCTTATAGTGAAAGACGACTTCTAAATAATTCAAGTATTCCTTTATTGGAATACTATTCTATGTGGAGAAGCTGTCCCAACCGAAGACAGCTTTCCAATCAATTTTTTTTTAATTTTTGTTAAAAAGTTTAAAAGCCACTCTCATGAAGGTGGCTTCTAAATCAGAAAGTATAATTTTTTTTTATTTCATGATTTGAGGATAGTTTTCAACTTGAATTGAAAAAAGCAAAAACTGATTATTATTGGAAAACGGAAAACCGTCTTCCCAACATCATACAAAAATAACGCATTTTTACAAATGATTCTGGAAAAATATAAACAAAAATAAAAAAAATTAATTTTGGTTCAAAAAGGCCAGTAGTCCAGTACTTTTAAGTTTTGATCACTGCACATATATATATATATATATAAAGATAAAACAGGACTCAGAAACACATGCTTTTAGATTTTCAATGACAGATACATGGAAAACGAGGGAAAATTATCCTTTTGATGGGAACATTCACTTTCAAAAAGCTTTATGAATCGTAAACATCTGGACTTGGGAGTTACATGCATAATGTTGAATTTCTGTCTTTCCGAAGATATCTCACTCCATCCAAGTTCTGAATTTTTGACTGAGAGATTGGTCTTCATATTCAAGTTTATTTTCCTTGAGAGACGACTTTTTAATATTAAGGTAAGTTTGGCCCAATCAATATTAAGGTAGTCGAATAAGGGAAAGAAAGACCCGAAAAAAAAAAAGAAGAGGGGGCAAGACCAGCACAAAATCTCGAGGAAATCAGTTTTTAATTAGTTATAAATCATTCATAGTATAATCAGTTTTTTTTTTTTGAGAAAATGATTTAACCCTAAATTCTGGACATGGAACAGAAACTTGGAAATGGTACCGTCAAGGTGACAACCTACTATTAAATGGGTTAGGATACATCAGCCCATTTGAATTGCGGGTTAAAACATTCTCATCCCACTCCCTTATAGGTAGCGGGTCAAAATAGACAAACCTGCATCATTTTTCTCAAAAAAAAATGAAGCAATCTACAATGGAGAGATATTTTTGAAGGAATCATCTTCTAGAGAGCAACTAATACAAACTCTTGTTATAAATTGAACAATTAGCTTATGGGAAGGCCTATAAGGTAGTCGAATAAGGGAAAGAAAGACCCGAAAAAAAAAAAGAAGGGGGGCAAGACCAGCACAAAATCTCGAGGAAATCAGTTTTTAATTAGTTATAAATCATTCATAGTATAATTAGTTAATTACCAAGAAATTGTAGGAATGTGAGGAGGCAAAGAAGAATTAGGTGCTAGGTGGGCCACCATGTTACTGTCACAGTGAGTCCAAAGACATCCGAATTGGGCTTCAGCCTGTCTGAGAGAGTGACAGAATCCTTAAAAGGTCTCTCGGAACCAAAAAAAAAAAAAAAGAACCAAGATTACAGCAGTATAGCTACCCTTTCACTTCCCATGTTAAAACTTAAAAGCGGCATCAGTATTGAACTTGAGAATAAATCAATTGGGGATGGACCCCTTGGGCATAATTGAACTTAGTTGCTTATTTCACTATCATCAGCCCATGATTTTGAATTTTTGTTTGCATGAACGGACAAGGCTCTCTCTTTCGGGAGTGAATGAAGACAGCCAAGTTTCAAATCTGCCACTGGAATCTATTGGAATTGAGGCATCAGAGAATTCTCCTGAGTTTAGGATCAGGGGCACAGGAAGAGGTACTCCTAAGGATATTTGGGGCAGGGGCTTACCTGTGCAGCAACGTGGCAACCGCTTTTGACCGAGGAGAGTTTGAAAGGAATGACTAATGAGTCAGAGAATGCTCGAGTGCTGAAAATGGGCCTTAATCATTGTTGCTAGAAAGTAAAAACAGCAGGTCACGGACTCATGGCACTTGTTGCTTTGCACTAACTCAGATTAAATATAAGTGGGTTGGAGGTTTAGTGACTCTTCTTAATCAGTGTACTGCACCGTCCTTGACAGTTGACACGTACACATATTACAGTGATTCCAAACATCCCATTTTAGTAATCTTCTTTTTTGGTGATTCCCATTTTAGTAATCTTATAGTATTATATCCATGTTTTAAGAGGGCCGAAACCGGGGGCGTTTACAGCTATTTCTCCTGCCCAGTGATTGAGGCATTAATCGTTCCTATTTTCAAATCCCACCTAGAATCAATGATCCAGATTCCAGACAGAGAGAGAGAGAGAGAGAGAGAGAGAGAGAGGTGTCATGTGTGTTTTTCATGTGTGTGTGTGTGTGTGATCACGTTGATGACGGGCTAATGCTTACCCATAGTCTATCTGGCTGCCTCTCTGTCCTGTGTGGTTTTATTTCCATCTCCTGTTTCTTAATTTAATAATTTATCCTTTCCCTTATAAAATTGTCACACTTGTATACATAAGTAACGTGCACTAAAGTACAAGAAAGAAGAACTCGACTAGCTAGCTACTTACATACCTCTTGTGGCTGCGCCGCTCAGTGTGGAAACTGGTAAGGGATCCTTGATCGTAAAAACAAGACCGATCGGAGTGGGAGAGATCATGACGATGATGAGCAGCAACAGCAACGTTGGACAGTTTGGAAACACGACGCAGACCAAAGTGTTCGTGGGAGGGCTAGCCTGGGAGACTCCGAAGGAGGCCTTGCGAGATCACTTCGAGAAGTACGGTGAGATCCTTGAAGCCGTCATCATCTCCGATAAGCTCACCGGCAGATCCAAAGGTTACGGCTTTGTAAGTACCGAGTACTCCATCAAACTCGTACTACTATAACCATACATTCATCATAATTCATATATAATTCGTAATTCAATTCATGTTGAAACTTGAAACTTGTAAAAGGTAACCTTCAAGGAAGCCGAGGCTGCCAAGAAGGCCTGCGAGGACTCGGCTCTCATCATCAATGGCCGCCGAGCCAACTGCAATCTGGCTTCGCTCGGCGCACGCCGTCCAAGGTCGTCTTCCACCACTTCACCTCCACAAGGTACTCTAATTCTTAGTTTTTTTTTTAAATGTATTCGTTATATCTAATTATTTTTTATATATTAATTTAATTATTTATATTTAATTATGTGTGTCACATTTTCTTTTCTATCTAGTGAGTGTATTACATTCAAAGTATATAGAATTTAGCAATATTCACTTGGTCGGCAAAAAGTGAATGATATGTAAGTACTAAGTACGCTGTAAATGAGCCTAGAAATACGTAAAGGACGAGCTAATCGTTTCATTGTTTGAATCTGCTTTGTTAAATTGAAACGGTTGTGACTTGTGAGTTGATTCATTTCTTTTTACGTTGAAAATCATCTTATACTACAGGCTGTAACAAAAGAACTTTTATTAAAAAAAATGATTTTTTTTTAAATTAACCATTCTCAAACATATTAATAAAACTGTTGGTGTTAGGATCAAACGGTGGAGGGCCGAGGAACGCCGCAAGCGCACCACCCAATCAGGTCCACTGGTATTATCCGGTGGGGACACCCACACCTGCACCTGCTTCCCCCTTCCATCATCAGCCCCTTCCTTTCTACGGGTATGTCTTTTTTCTTTCATCCACCTTTTTAAAATAATTTTCATCTTTTATTTTCCCCGACATAATTAAGAAATTTGCAAGATGCTGGATTATTCTTCGCATTGTTTAGCAACAATAAATTAAATATTATATTTTCTAATTTCATATTCAGGTACACACCCACCTACATTGCAACGGACATAAATTACAATTACAATCAGGTAAGGTAATTAAATCTGGTATAATTGCATTATTCAAAACCAAAATTAATTACCTTCTTTTTTTTAATTTTTTCATAAGAAAAAAAATTAATATCCATAAATATGTGTTTGGGCAGAAGCTGAGCTACGGCAGTGGTGGGGCTTACAGTTACATGAATGGGCAGGTGTCGCAGGTGTACCCGAGCCAGGCTATTGTGGGTGCCAACACATTGATGCCAATGTACCCTCTCTATCACTTCCACCGAACCGCGACGATGGGCTTACCTGCCCACTTCTTCCAACCAACCATACCGGGCCATTTTGCCACTCTGCCCGCATCCATCACTTCTAATGCAGGTGCGTCACATGCTAACAACACCTGTAAAGCTTTGATTGGTCCGTTAACTTCATATTTTTATGGCTTAAAAGTTAAAACTTTAAAGAATTGAAGGATTTAAATATAAACTTATATTACAGACAGTTTGTTTGGGTGTGGAATAGGTACAGTTGGCACAGGTGAATGCTTTAAAAGGGTTGTCTGAGAGGATCTTTAGTTGGCAAATAACGACAGAGTTGAGGGTGGAAGGTGGTGGTGGATATACACAGCAACGTTATTATCTCATCTGTTCTGCGGCTTCTGCCTCTACTTTCCAATTCTTTTTTTATTTTTAGTTTTTTTATTATTTCATTTTTAATAGTTAATCTTAGGTGTTTCATTGATGAGATTTTTTCATTCTCTCTCTCTCTCTCTCTCTCTCTCTCACACACACACACATCTCAGCATGAGCTGTGAACTGTTAAGTACAAGAAAAGAACAATATGTCCATGCGTATGTTAAATTACCCATACCTTATGGGTTGCTTTTGCTCGCTTCAACTTTACTTTTATTTTATTTCCTTTCTTATTCATTTCAACAAATCAACATAGGTCCAGTCAAAAAAAAAATAAAATCAACATAGAGTACAAAGTCCAGGTTTGGCAAGATGCTCCCACCCCCACTACTCTGTACTTGTGAAATTTGAGCAATTAAATTATCAACTTTCTTGCTACCCTCCATATACAAGATTGGGATTGAATCTCTGAAGCACAACGCCATTTCTAAACCAAAAATTTAGATAAAGAAGTAAAATTTTTTCATAAATGAGCTTTGTTCATATGGAAATAAATAGATTTTATTTTCTTACCAGAAAAAAAAATTTCTTTTTATTGAAACTGATTTCTCTCTCTACAATTTATCAAATTTATTTGGCAGGTTGCAGCTAACTCGTAAGTGTTGTATTGAGAGTGTATGCAGTATCTGGACCTGAATGCTAGTGTATCTAAAATCCATTAGAAAATCAACAGCAAAAAAAAAAAAATAGCGCAAAGAAACAGTGTATGAGAAAAATAGCTGGATTGGACCTTTCTATGCTTGATCGTACTCAGAAATGTGCTAAAATCTAGTGCTGTAAAATAGAGGGTGTTTGCTGGCCATAGGCACCTTACATTATCAATGTCAAATTAGCTAACTTTGTGGGTGGGTGTTGCGAAGACCCCAAAACAAAAAAGTTGAAAAGTGATGACTCAGCCCAGTTCATCTATAATTAAAATAATTTTATAATTAAAATCTTATTAATAAATTTTTAAAAAAAATTATTTTTTAAAAAAATTATTTTCAAGCATGTACTTGTGTGATTGCGTTGTTTTTTTTTTTTTTCAAAATCTAGTCTTTGAATAATTAAGCATGATAATAGAATAATTTCAAATAAAAAATTAATCATTATCTAAATTGCTTATAGTAGAAAGTTATTAAAAAAACAATTTAAAAAGTATTTATCAAAATACGTACCTAATCAAAATATAATACTTGTCAATAATTTTCTAGATTTTTTTTTGGGGGTGCTGTCGTGTGTACACTTCCCGTTTACTTTGTTTTTTTCAAAGAAGAAAAGACCTCTAGTAGCTCCAAGGTTCACATGCGAAGCCGAGAGAATGTGAAGTAACGATAGGGTACAGGCTCTAGAGAGAGTGAAACATGTGCATGTGGTATATTTTATTTCTCCCGTTCCTTATCTTTTGGTTCCTTTTATGGATGGAAATTAGACATATAAAGATTATTATTGAATGAGCATTAGTATTAAAGTTGGGTAAACGAGTTGTGATATGTAGGCCAACAACCCATTTAATCTGTAATACATGAGAATTAAGATCATTCATATTGTAAATCTGTTTAAATATAGGTTATAAAACTCGGTCTGTTTAATTTTTGAATTAGGTAGGTTGGATCAAGTCAACCCGTAACCAGTTTATTATATATATATATATATATTAAATTTTTTTCTTAATTATGTTATGTAATTTTTTTTATATCCACTTATTTTAAAGATTTGATAAAAAAATAAATTAAATTATATAATTTGGAATAAGATATATCATTAAAAATATTTAAAAAATATAAAAAAATAAAACTAATAAGTTAACAGATCAGCCCATTAGCCCACGAGTTAAGAAAATTGAATTATGACTACGTAAAATGTTCATCTTTTTAATGAAAAGGCTAATCCAGTCCGGTCCATTTAAAATAGGTTCATCACGTGTCAGGTTAGCCTGTTATCCACCTCTAATTAGTATGTAAATGATTTGAAAGTAACGCATTTTTTTATTTGATTTTCTTTGTCTACACTTAATTAGACAAATTAAAGTTTATGGACCAATCCATTTATAATTTCTTCTTTCCAATTTCCCAATCATCCCTGAATAGGATTACGTGGAGTGGAAGTTGAAGTTGAGCTGCGTTTCAACAAATTGAGGCTATATATATGGGCAACTTGCATAAACAACAACTGGTTATCATCAAGCGAGTATTATTTAAGGATATAAGCTTCTTGGGGAACGGCCAGTGACCTAATGGTGATGGAAAGCTTTGAAATAGCCCCAACTTAGGATCGATTGCTGTTGAATGAATCCCAAGCCCCCCCACACCCCCCGCCCTCCTAACAAAAAAAAAATATAAACTTCTTATGATAAACTAATTAAAAGACTAAACTTTTATTATTACCAATTAAGGAATTCAATTTCATTGGAAAAATTTTTTCTTGATAAAAAAAATATTGAAAAGACAAATATTTAATCTTAAATATCAAAACAAATTGGAACATGATCAAAATATATGGTTATATATGATCTGAAATTTTATTTTTTTTTATTGATATCTATCGTCAAAATATTCTTTTATTGAGTTTAATCTCTCAACTAATAATTTTTAAGTTGAGGTCCTTAATTGATCGTCATACTAAAATTGAGGTTTTTGTAAAAAAAATTTCTTATTAGCATCCGGATAGCTTAGTAAGAGAGGTTGGCGTGCACAAGCTACCACTTTTCATCTTCATTCACTAGTTTCCACATGAAGAAGCATTTTATTTTTTTTTTCTTGCTAGCTGCAAGGAAAATGGAAATGGAGTTGGTTAGATACAATAATGATTGTAATAAATAAAATTGGATAATTATTTTCTAGTATTATAATAATAATAAAAATTTCTGAAAAAGAAAAGAAACAAGTTAGACAGACAATATACAAAAAGTTATAATACATTTTACACCATCAAATTTATATTTCTGAATTTATAGAAAATTACATCAATATGAATTGACATAATATTATTGATTTCTCTCTGTAATACTGATAGTAAAGGGTCGATTATTTAGGAACTTCGGAGCTGGAAGAGGCAGAACATTGAAAATGTGCTTTTGATGCGGAGCATAAAAAGTTAACGAATATATGTAGTATACCAATTCTAGGAGTTAAAAGTTTAAAGTGAAGGGGGCAAAGTGGGGGGAACGTTAGGTTGAAGAGGTAAGTTCTGAAAGGTAGTTGAAGCCAACGGTCATTCTTTCATATGATATCCCATATTCTTTGTCCTTTTTGTCAAATCCAATTAAAATTTCTTGGAAAATGGCTCCACCCAAAATTGAGACATGCAAGCAAGGATGTTACAATCAACCATCCAGTCTTCTGGGACTGGTAACAAACAGTCAGCTACCAGTTCATCTAGATATGGAACTAACCTTGTTCTTTTTTGGGTACATGAACATTGTTCCTTTTTATTCATATGACACTATCTTATTACACCTCCTCAGCTTCTTCTCACTACCACTGTTGCAAA
Organism: Castanospermum australe; assembly: GCA_019955255.1. Taxonomy (NCBI): domain Eukaryota; kingdom Viridiplantae; phylum Streptophyta; class Magnoliopsida; order Fabales; family Fabaceae; genus Castanospermum; species Castanospermum australe. The sequence continues at coordinate 172,967 of NSJW01000201.1, forward strand.
GGGAGGTGAAGCTTCTCATCTTGTTTCCTGCTTTTCTGGTCGTCTGGGTACCTTCACTCTTCCTCCAAGTAAGTATTTGAAGGCTAAAGTTTTCATTTTAAAACTTGGGTTTGTGCTTTCTCGAGTGTTTCTTCACTATTGATAGTTTCATAGAGATTATCCAATACTTTTAATTTGATTGCTTCAGTTCGCATTTGAGCCAGCTAAAAAAAGAACACTGATACTAGCTAGAGCATGGCATTTGGTTTTAATTTGTGATATTATAGATGTTACTGTTCGGACTAGAATGAGCAGTGTAAGGGATAGTGTTTGTAACTCACTGGAGTTAAGGGATAGTGTCTGTTCACTGTAGTGGAGTCTATATGTGGCTACGGAATATGGTTCAAGTAGTTTCTTTCTCTCCTCTTACAACTCTTTTCCTAACGTTATTGAATGCACTCTGGTGTATCAAAAATATTAAACTTAATTTTAAATATAAGTTATCCTGTGTCACCAAGATTTTTCTTGGGTAAATTTGAAAAAAAAATCCCTTAACTTTACTTAATGTGCTTTTAATTTGAAATATACATTAATAATTAGCACACCTAGTGTATGTCACCTCCCTTTCCCCCACCTATGCATGTTTCCCTTGTTGATAAAGAATGCTTAAAGTAGATTTTTAAAATAGTTTAAATTATAGATTTTTTCTCAGTGATATTGTGATTACAGACCAATTATTGCAATTTATTAATCCTAAAAACTGCCATTTTGATCATAAATAAACTACATGATCTGTAGCTATAACATGGCTGAGGAACTGGATAAACCTTTGCTTGATCCTGAGAATTTCAACCGAGAGGGTATTGATTTGGTAAGTTCTCCAACAAATGCTGGGATCAATTAAAGGAAAAAGAAATTCTTAGTCCTTTCATTTGCAAATAATTTTGGTCAGGAGCGCATACCATTAGAGGAAGTATTTGAACAGTTGAGAACATCACGAAGAGGACTTTCATCCGAAGATGCTGAAGCCCGACTGCTGATATTTGGCCCAAACAAACTTGAAGAGAGAACAGTAAGAACACACTTCTTGAAAATATCTGATTTTCATAACTTCATCATATAGAATATGAAGCTAGCTGGAATTGGCTATCCAATAAGATGTTTAAGCACCTTGTTCATTAAGTTACAGCAATATAATATAAGTTAACCAGTCGAAACAAAGAAGGGCATGTCTTGAGCCCATTTTGAGAACTTCACTTACCTCGTATGCATAAAATGCTGAATATTATGAAGATGGATGAATGTTATGTTTACTCAATTTGACATCAATACAGTGATACTGGCAAGAGGTACTGTACTGTCTCCCCGCACATCTCAGATACTAGCTTCCTTTCTTTCCTCATTGACCAAGGCATTACAGTTCACAGTCAGTTTCTTTCGCTACAAGAAATCTAATAACATGATTTACGTAATCAGAAATAGGGGTGTTGTTTCACTTTTCTGATCCATTGAAATTTGGTTTAAAGTGTTTCGTCAGTTCTATATTGCTTATTAATTACTTATTATAAAGGGGCAAGAGGCATTGGATTTTGTTCTAACGCCGGTATCCATGGCTTGCGTTGTGCATCTAACAGAAGAAATTCTAACCATTTCCCCATCCTCAAATGTTGATGCAGGAGAATAAAATGTTGAAATTTCTAAGTTTTATGTGGAATCCTCTGTCATGGGTTATGGAAGCAGCAGCAGTGATGGCAATTATCCTCGCTAATGGCGGAGTGAGTAGAAAACATAATCATTGTTCTCGTGAGATCTTTTTTTTTTCTTCTCTGATTCCATTCAACTGTTACTTTTTTTTTTTTTTCAATTCTTGATTCCTTATTTGGAGAGATATTTTCAGGGGGAGGGTCCTGATTGGCAAGACTTTGTAGGGATTCTATGCCTACTGATAATAAACTCAACCATTAGTTTTATAGAAGAAAATAATGCTGGTAATGCTGCAGCAGCACTAATGGCTCGTTTAGCTCCTAAAACGAAGGTATGCCTCTTCGTTGAAGACATCCATCTTAGGAATTCATCACCTGTGCCATACAAATTGATCAAATCTCCTTAAAGAGTTGAAATTGTTTCAATAATATATAGCTAGTTATGCTAAAATTCCTCTTTTCATCAATAATAATATAAAGTTTTGCAATTTTCAGTTCTGAACATTTAAAGGCTTGAGACTTGAGAATTCTTGGGAAATATATGAACTATATATTAATATTCTAGTGTATATCTTCTTTCTGAACTTGTTGAAGATTCCTTGCATTTATCTTAAATGAGAGAAGTTCTGATTCTGTAATATCTGATTGTCCAGGTTCTCAGAGATGGGCAGTGGCAAGAGCAAGATGCAGCTATTTTAGTACCTGGAGATATAATCAGCATAAAGCTGGGAGATATCATTCCAGCTGATGCTCGCCTACTTGAAGGGGACCCTCTAAAAATTGACCAGGCATGTCTTTGTTAAACTGGAAGAAACCTTGTAATACTGTGCTACAATTATTTTCTATTGAATGTTTTCACTGTATATATTTTCATGACATAAACTGTGTATAAATTGGTCAAGAATCAAGATGGAGTTAAGTTCATATGAAGTCTTGGTTTATAACAATCATATTGTTTTATGCAGTCAGCCCTTACTGGAGAATCTCTACCTGTCACCAAAAAGACAGGTGACCAAGTCTTTTCAGGTTCGACATGTAAGCACGGAGAGATTGAAGCTGTGGTGATAGCAACAGGAGTTCACTCCTTTTTTGGAAAGGCTGCACACTTGGTTGACAGTACCGAAGTTGTTGGACATTTTCAGAAGGTGACTTTGGAAGATCTTCAACATTTTTCAATACGGCTCCATTAATAAGGAATATAACAAAGCCACGTTTTGGTTAAGCTTGGGCCCTTGATTAATAAACAAATATGTTTTCAGTCCATGCTATGTGTGAATATCATATCGTACAGTAGGAAAGTACTGTTACTACAGTTGAAGTATAATAAAAACCAAAAATAGGAAAAATATGTATGCATACCGGAAACTTGACAGATGAGATTGTCACTGGTGTCACATAAGTGGCTCACCAGAAAAATAGAAAACATACTTATTAGGCTTAAAAGTTAACAAATTATAAATATATTTTTTTCCTTTTTATGCTACCCTTAGGTTGTCAATTTTGAGAACAAAGTAATAGTTAGTTACTTTGGAATATGCTGGCCAGAGCTTGACTCTGCTCGGCACTCCTGCAGAACTAATACTTGATTTGAAAGTTAGTCTTTGAATCCATGTTTCCAGACAAAGGAATTCTGTCTTAACAAATTTACAAAATTTGGGTACAAGATTGAATGCTGGTTTTGTCATTTATCTCATGATAGGGTTGGACAAAAAAATAGTAATGTACCTTTCATAAATTTTGACATCATTAGTCTCAAATTTTGTATTAAACCAGGACGCTTTAAACATTTATTGTGTACGGAATCCCACTTGAATGGGAAGTAGATTTTACAAGTTTTTGATCAATTATTAATATTGCAAACCATGATCTCAGTGTTGTTGCTTGCTTTTCTGCAGGTCCTTACCTCAATTGGGAACTTCTGCATTTGCTCTATAGCTGTAGGGATGATTCTTGAAATAATTGTAATGTTCCCAGTGGAGCATCGTTCATATAGGGATGGAATCAACAACCTTCTTGTTCTCTTAATTGGAGGAATACCCATAGCTATGCCAACAGTATTATCTGTAACACTTGCAATTGGCTCTCATCGTCTTTCTCAGCAGGTGCAACCTTTTAGCTATTATCCTGCAATACAGTAGAATCAGGGTCAAATTATTGCCACCAAAACTTATGTTTGGCACTCGGAGTCAAGTTTAAAATTTACAGAATTATAGCAGATCTTTGTGCTGCTGACTATGCTCTTTCTTTATTTTTACTTCCTTCATTTCAAAGGGAGCCATCACAAAAAGAATGACAGCAATTGAAGAAATGGCAGGCATGGATGTCCTATGCAGTGACAAAACTGGAACTCTTACTCTGAATCGCCTGACTGTTGATAGAAACCTCATAGAGGTACTTAAAAACAATGTATAATAGTGCTCAGTTGAACTTATTATTTAGCCACACTTTGACATATTCTGAAGAACAAGAAATTCTTCTTCGCCTTCAATAATCTATTCCAAAAACACCGTCTCTTCTCTTGGATAAAAAAGGATTGAGATGCCAAGAAGTCTTAAGATTTAAGAATTTTTACTGCCAAGTGTTCAGCTGATAATTTGGCTTTTCTTGTATCCTAGATGGTTGGGAGGTCTTGTCCTTAATAACGGGGTTTCACCTGTCTAATTTACATGTCGAACAGGTTTTTAACAGAAATATGGACAAAGATATGGTTGTTCTGTTAGCAGCCAGGGCAGCTAGACTGGAAAATCAGGATGCCATAGATGCTGCCATTGTTAATATGCTAGCTGATCCAAAAGAGGTAGAGTTTAAAGATACTCGTGTTGCTGTGATACAGAATGGAAGCATACTTATAAAAGAAGAACAATTTCTCCTTTTCCTCTGCAGGCACGTGCAAACATCACTGAAGTTCATTTTCTACCATTCAATCCAGTAGATAAACGTACAGCAATAACATATATTGATTCTGATGGCAACTATTATAGGGCCAGCAAAGGAGCTCCGGAACAGGTATGTAACTTTATGAAAGATGCTGACTGTAAAACATTTCCTTATTGCTTAATTTCTCCTTGTCCTACTTCAAATCTAAAGCAAAGTCTTTCTTAAAGGACCCTCATTCAAAGAAGAGAAAAAAATCTTTGAAATCAAGCAAAGATGCATCTAAATCAATGGATTTAAAAGTTTTAATCTTCTTTGCTATAATATAACAAACAATTTTTAATCATGGTGTAGGACGTTTGAAATGTCCTTTATTTTTGTATCAGAACTTCACACTGTTTCCTGAAATACCAGATTCTAAATATGTGCCAAGAGAAAGACGAGATTGCCAGAAAAGTGCATGCAATTATTGACAAATTTGCTGAAAGGGGATTGCGATCTCTTGCAGTTGCTTATCAGGTATGGCAGCTTGTTATCTTTCTCTGTCTTTACATTTCCTGCTAAAGGGAGAATTTAATGAAGAAAAATATGTCAACTTGTGGCTAAGAGATACAAATTCTCAAAACTAGATAACATGGACTTGAGGAATTTTAGAATCTTCATTATTAAATTGTCTTACTTAGATAAGTTATAACTCTTTCAGGAAGTTCCAAAAAAATCCAAGGATAGTCCTGGAGGTCCTTGGACATTTTGTGGTTTGTTGCCCTTGTTTGATCCTCCAAGACATGATAGTGCTGAGACCATCCGAAGAGCGCTTAACCTTGGAGTCTGTGTTAAGATGATTACAGGTAAATATGAAGTTCCAATGGTATAAACTATAACAGAAGAGTATAGTTTGGTAGCTTGTTTCTGATTATGCATAAATTGTTATATTTCTGGGCTAAAAGGTAATGTTCTACATATATATATCTATATATATATTTTTTGTTTCATTTATTAGTGAATTAGGACTAGTTAAGGCGATCCTCCTTTCATTCTCTCAAGGTTTTGTCTGAAAATATATTTCACTACAAAAGTCAAGTGGAAAGACAAGTAATTCAACATGCTCCTCTCAAAATTTAAATATCTTCCAATATAAGTGGTTAAATATGTCATCAAATTTTGTTGGAGGTTAGATAAGGCAGTTTTCTTGTCGATGCAGGGGATCAGTTGGCAATTGCAAAGGAGACAGGCCGAAGACTTGGCATGGGGACAAACATGTACCCTTCTTCATCTTTGTTTGGCCGTGAAAAAGATGAAAGTGAAGCTCTCCCAGTAGACGAGCTCATTGAAAAGGCAGATGGCTTTGCCGGTGTATTTCCTGGTATATGAATCTGATTTTAAAGAAAGAGAGTTATTCCTCTCAGATCATATATATCACTCTTTCCTTTCCTTTCGTTTCCTTTCTATCCCAATAATAAAGAACTACAAACATAAAAGTATGCTTTCAGCTAACATATCTCGGCAAACAAATAAATAGAATGATACATCATCGGTGTAATACGTGGTCAACCTTGTGTCTTCTGAGTGCAAAAGCCTAAGCCATTGATCTATGTTGATTTCCCCTTTAACTTCCAATAAACTATACACCAGATAATATGGATGATTTGCAGATCAGAAATGAGTTATGCAAAGAGTAAACCATATTTAGCATCCAAATAAGAAGTGATCTAAGCATGGAAAGAATTCCTAGTCTGAAATGCTTAACACCAGTTATGTTGTCCAGTTCAAAAATCTTGGATGAATTTCTTGTGTATGCGGTTGTCTATCATTCTCATAAATACTGCTATTTCACCAGATCTGTTTACTGATTATTTTATCAATACTTTCAGAACATAAATATGAAATTGTGAAAATTTTACAAGAAAAGCAGCATGTTGTTGGAATGACTGGAGATGGGGTAAATGATGCCCCAGCTTTGAAGAAAGCAGATATTGGAATAGCTGTGTCAGATGCTACAGATGCCGCAAGAAGTGCTGCTGATCTAGTCTTAACTGAGCCTGGCTTAAGCGTGATTGTCAGTGCTGTCTTAACTAGCCGAGCCATATTCCAAAGAATGAAAAATTATACAGTTGAGTGTGCAATCTTCCTCTTCTCCTGTATATTATCAAGGACGAACTTCACCTTTCTGCTTTTATATATTATATAGTCTTGAAAGCATGCCTCCTAGAAAGTAGACAAACTGAAAAGCAGCATCAGGTAAATCTAGATTGTTCTGACCGGCATTCATTATAAATGTACAACTAACAACCCATATAGTGTCTCTTGTTGATATTTTATATTGCTTTGATGTGAAATTGATAGCTCTCTTAAATGCAGATATATGCAGTCTCCATCACCATAAGGATAGTGGTAAGATAAGTTCATATCTCCTATTTCAATGTCATTTTTTCTAGGTTTTCTTTTTCCTTATCTTGGACCTGTATTTAAAGTGTCTTTGGACTTCCATATAACTTATCAAACTAAACCCTCTTGCAGCTTGGTTTCGTGCTCTTAGCATTGATTTGGGAGTATGATTTTCCGCCTTTCATGGTCCTGATCATAGCAATACTGAATGATGGTAATACGTCATAGCCTGCAATTTTTCCTTTTTAAACTTTTTATCCGTACGAGTGGGATCCATCACCTGGATATGGACATGAACTATAAAACTTGCTTCTACTTCTACTTTCATTTTTTTTTCTGTGCATACATACTTAGATGATTCATGAAAGCTATAGTCACTAGTTTTGTGAGACTGTATGACAATATAAAAATGAAGACTATATTCATTACAAAGGAAAATCAAAATACACAATATATGTTTCCCTTGGTTTTAGAGCATCTCTACTATATCGTTTGCTCATTCAGAAGAGCAAATTTTGCAATAATATACAATTCAAACTCTAGAGTGGATATAAAATCGTAGGGATTATAAACAATTATCCATATTGCAAGTCTTTGTTCATCTAAACTTTTCTTCTGGAAATAAATATTCTTAATTAGAGTAAAAAGAAGTTCTTTAACAGAAACAGTTTTGCTTTTTCCCCTATATAACTAACAAAGGGAAAACAAAACTCTTTACAAATTAGTATATAACAAATCATAGACCAATAATAATGAGGCAATTAGGACAAATAAGTGATATGTAAGATTTGTACTTACAACTGTTTTTAATTAGGGACTATCATGACCATATCTAAAGACCGAGTAAAGCCATCCCCGACACCTGACAGTTGGAAGCTGCCTGAGATATTTGCAACAGGAGTAGTCATTGGCACTTATCTTGCTTTGGTTACTGTCCTGTTCTACTGGGCAGTAGTTGAGACCACTTTCTTTGAGGTACAAAACTTTATGTTTCTCTCTCTTTTTGACCCTCAAAGTCCTCTTCATCTGTAAAATGAAAATATATTTATTTGATATTACTCAACAAACATCTTCAAGCTGAATAATTTGTTGCTGCAGACCCACTTCCATGTAACCTCCTTATCCAGCGACAGTGAGAAAGTTTCGTCTGCTATATATTTGCAAGTTAGCATCATTAGCCAGGCTTTAATTTTTGTCACTCGTAGCCGAGGGTGGTCATTTCTTGAGAGACCTGGAGTTCTGTTGATGTGCGCCTTTGTAATAGCTCAACTGGTAATGTTACTCAAAGTCTCAAATAGATGTAGCTCCTGCAAGGAGCTTTTAACAGTTTTCCAGTCCTATATATATGTTTTACCTTCAACACTGGGATCCACAAATATTTCCTAGTATTCATTGCATAAATGTGATTGGAAATCCAGAAAAATTGTTGTTTTCAAATAATGGGTTGGTTTTTACATATCAAATGGTCAGGTGGCCACCTTAATTGCTGTCTATGCACATATCAGCTTTGCTTACATAAGAGGAATTGGATGGAGATGGGCTGGTGTTATATGGTTATACAGTTTAATCTTCTATGTTCCCTTGGACATCATTAAGTTCACAGTGCGCTATGCTTTGAGTGGAGAAGCCTGGAATCTCTTATTTGACAGAAGGGTTAGTGTAGAATCCTTCGTTTTAGACCTTTTAGTTTTTGTCTCAATAGTCCATGCCTCATCTTATTGATGAAATGTACTTGTGTGTTTCAACAGACTGCTTTCACTTCTACGAACGACTATGGGAAGGAAAATAGGGCTGCAAAATGGGTTCTTTCTCAGAAAAGTCTGCAAGGACTGATGTCCACAGACTTGGAGGCCAGTGGAAGGCGATCTTCTTTGATAGCTGAACAGGCCAAGCGACGTGCTGAAATAGCCAGGTACTTTGGTTTCTGCTCATTATCTTCTCAACAGTTTCTCTTCTAGAATCTCAATATGGACCCACTTAAACCAAGTGGTGTGTAGAAAGCATTTTTCTAATGTAAATTTTCAAAATGTATGAAACTTTGCAGGCTGGGGGAGTTACACACTCTCAGAGGACATGTAGATTCTGTTCTGAGGCTTAAAAATTTAGACCGAAACGTGTTCAAATCAGCTCATACAGTCTAATGCCAGGAAATAAATCCTCTATGGGCCAATTTCAGTGAACTAAAGATTTAAAGCAATTGCTCACTAAGTCAACTTTTATATAATGCCAATGGAAAGAGATTTTACCACACAGATCTGTTGAGTTAGCTTTGGACCGTTGGTAAGTAGTGGAGTTTACACTGTTAGCTGGGCACCGAACGCTACAGTGGACGGGATTCCTTCTGATAGCTTTTGCTCTTTCTTTGCTCGATAGTTTTGTCTTTTGATAAGAGGACTACCACTTGAGATTCGGAATTCTTGTAGTTGAGAGTCTCGTGTTGTGGACTAATAAAACACCTCTGAGAGCGTGCAATTTTTTTCTTCAGGAAATATGTATCTAAGTACCTAGGAGGACTGTTGAATCGTCACTCTGTAATTAAAAATTGAGACTGCAATAATGTCACATGAAAGAACCTGTCACCAAGAAGAGAATTCAAAACTTGATACTAGCTTCTTCACCCCAAAAAACAAAGAAAAAACTACTTGATACTAGCTTCACATACCTTTCATATCAGTTATATTAATGATAGCTTAAATGTTGACCATGGAAATATTTCTTAATAGCTATTACTATTTTCTTTTTTTCAGCATGAATATACATGTTTACACACAAAGGCAAAGGGGTAGTGTGAGGAAAAAGGGCACTTCATCTACCAAAATTCCTTTAGACAAAATAATGCGATGGATACATTTATTTCAAGTTTTTACCAGGTGGTCACTATAACAGACTCTTCTTCATCAGGAACATGAAAAACAGTACAGTAACTTGGTAACAACAATTTTTTCTAGCAAGTGAAAAGAACCATAAGCAAAAAAGGCATTTATTTATGAACTTAGACCACCTGACAAAACCGAACAACCTTTGGGAAAACAAAACAAGCCTACAAATTTACCATAATAAAGGTAAAAATGTTGTTAGAGTTCAGGGAAAGAGGACATTTGAATGGAGCTCTCCCTTCCAAGTCTAATAGAGTTGACATAATCTGTGGGACAATGTGCCGAGATACCAGGAAGCGCCAGTCCTATTACCCTTGCCAAAATGCGAAACCACCCTTCCTTGTATTCTGGTCCTTCCACGTACCCCATTGTTAAACCTCTAATTAACTCCCAAACAGCATTCAGGTGTTCTGATATTACGAATCTCATTCCAAAGAAATTTCTATTTGGCTCCTCCTTCACTTTCTTTGAAGATGGATTAGATACCGACAAAAAACCAAAAAAAAAAAAATTTAATACTTTGAAGAATATGAATCATTAAATTTGAATATCTGACATAAAATAACATAAACATATATTAACTTCTTTATGAACTGAAATTAATTTCGTTATGCAATACTTAATTTTCTAGCAATAATATCTAAATGAGTGAGTGCAAATACCAACAGAGAATCAGTTTGAACAAGGTAATTTCCGAAGTTACCCCAATTTATAAAATATAAACATATGCAAAGATGATTTGATGAGACCCTGTAAAATAAGAGGTACGTGTATACCTGTCAAATTGGGCCCAGACTGACTGGCACATTTTTCTGGCTGGGCCCAATTATCTCAATCCCAATCTTTTGTCGGCTTGGCCTAATTAGGGGTGACAAATGGATAAATTGGATAAATCTTTAGTTAAATCATTAATGAATGGAAGAAAAAAAATTAATAATTTATTTAGAATCTATTAAAAAATTGTTAACATCATTCTATCCATCCATGATTTATTTTAATTGATGATATTCAATCCATCCATTAATCTATTTTAATGGATGAATTGAAATCCTTAACTAGATGCATTTAGACTTCTATACATTCTATTTTTTAAATCAAATATATAAATTTATTAAATCCAATAAATATTTTAATTGGTCCATTAACCATTTGTTAACTAAAACTAATATAATCCATCTAAATTTATTAAATCTATTATTTAATTAAATAAATTAAATTATATTTAAATATAAATAGATTAAATAAGTCATGGATTCATGAATTCAATTACCATCTTTAAGCCTAACAAATAAAATAACCTAAATGGACTAGTATGATTTTCTTAATATAATTTAGTCTGTTTGGTGAGCCAGCCTATTCCACCTGATAAATAGATTGAGCAGGGCCAAATTTATGTATTGTCATCTTTAATCTGGCCAGCCTGTTTCGACAAATGTGGAAATTAAGAATGACAAATGACAGAACAAGAAGCAAAATTCTATCCAGAAAAGAAAAAAAATAAAATAAAATTAGGAAGTGAGGACTGCAAATACCTACTTTTTCAATATACAAGCTGTTGTAGTAAAGGCACACTCCGAAATGTCTGTACAAGAAGGTTTTGTCATCATAAGGCAACCTGGGAACGAGATCATTACAGTAGGCCACCCTGAAATACTTTGGAACAGGGTGTCCCAAATGAGCTTCCATGAACCTCCCAAGCTGCCTATTCCCAATCCTGGGTTGGCCAAATGTGTAGACACCAAGCAGCCTTTGCAGTATCTCCATCTCCTCGTGCAGCACCAGCACTGTCGGAAACAATATGGCAAGGGCTCCACCCAAGCTATGCCCAGTAACAACGAAGTTTGCATTCTTGTGCTCCTCTAGTAAGCTTTTGAGTTTACTCCTCACAATGTAATATGCAGTCATCTCCGTTTTCTCTGGCGGAGTCTGAGAACTGGAAGAATGATCCCATTCGCTTTGATCCACATCAGAATCATTGCTTGAGAGCACTGATTCAGAGTTGCCCTTTGAAGAGTAAGCCCCATAAGTAACATCAGTTGAAGAGCTTGACTTTCTATTTTTCCCTTGAAGGTTAAAATGGAAGGTGGCAGGGTCAACTCTATTACCCAAACCTAGGGCTTCTAGGAATCCTATGTGGACTTTTCCCATTTTTGGGATCTCATACCAGGAATAATCAAAATCAGTACTCCAGTCATCAGCATCGAAAGGTTCCGTGCCCCTAAAGCTGACTAATATCAAATTTGCATTTTTGGCCTTGTCACAGAGAATAAACACTTGAGTGGACATTTCTTTTTGGAAATCTATCAATTTATGAACCAGAAGTAAGAAAAGGAAGAACAGTTAAATATTTCTTTAATGTAGATAATGCACTAGTTTATAGCACTTCTCCTATCATTACTTACCAATCCAGCAGTTGTAGAAATCCACAAAGTGCATCTGTCACTCGAAAGACACAACGTTACTTTCTTCTCTTATACATATTTAAGAAACCTTTTTGAATGGGTCGATAAAATTCAGAAGAGATTGAAGTAGCTTGCCTTCCAATGGTGGTTTACGATACTTTTGATGACTTGGGCATTCTCATATGCTAACTTGGAAGCCATCATGCAGAGGTCCATTAAAGCCCGGTTCCCCATTCCTGGTTTCAAGCCTCCCTCCCTTGCAACAGAATCCCCGCCAATATTTGCTTCTGCTAATATTTGGCCCCTGTACAGATCAATCCTCCCGTCTAAGTGACCAATTGTACTGATAAAAGTTTCTGTACCCCTCTGTGGTACCACGACTTTTCCTGTTCAAAATGCAATTCTATCAACTGTTAATTATGAAATGAGTTTAAGCTCTTGGAACAAGTATAAACAATAATAACCTTTTCAATTTTATATTACTATAGATGTTTATGGCACATAAATTGTTAAAACCTAAACATCGGATTTCCAAGCAGTAATCACGGAAACTAGTGCTTCATGATAGATCAAGATCCTCAGCAGTTTAAACTAGAGATGCAATTGCAAACAAAGAGAAAAATTAAGTGAATCTCATTATTTCAAAATTTTAATTTAATTCTTTTGTCGCGTCTATCTCTCTTAAAAAAGTGCACATGCAATTGGATTTTAATGAATCCAAATTCGTTTGATGACATTCTTGAAATCTTGTTTTCACTTCAGAGCCGTTATATCTCAAGTAAAAAGAAAGCTCGGTTTAAAGGCAAACATTTTGTGTGCAAGAACACACCAACGCAGATCAAGAAACAAAAGCACAAAGATGACTGTGGCTAGTGGAAGTGGTGACACAAGGACCGTGGACAGAATCATAGATTGACTCAAATTACCATGTATAGAGTTATAAAGCAGACCAAATAAGTTGCCATTCTGGCACAGAAGATTCAGCAGAAAGTCCACCAAGAAGCCAGTCCACTCCATAGGCGTAGCAAAGAAAGCAATGATTTTGCGAACTACAATGGAAACCAGGATGATCCATCTGTGATCAGCACCCATCGCCATAGCTCTTTCCTCTTTGTCATCGTTGGTGATCTCCACAAACGTTGCAAAACTCTGAATGTCACCCAGCACAGCGTAGCGCAGCAAGTCCCTTACGCCACCCTTTTCGGGACGCACAATCAGGTACCTCGAACTCATAGCATCATCGTCCCTTGAGTTGCCACCCATAAACCCATTTCTGGCATGACATTCAGTGGCGGATTCTGCAGCTTCAACAACGGTATGATCCTTCTCTGCGGGCGATGCCATACTTGCTGATTGGGATTTCTCTGTCGGGGTCAGGCTTTTATCATTGTGTTTATGAATTTGTATAACCTTTGTCTATCGAGTCTTTGGTTATTGTCACTTGTTTTCAGCAAGCTTTGTGGTTACGTGTGCTTGAGAAATAAATGCAGGTGGCAAGCAACTTTGTTTTGTACCGGAAATCACCTTTTGAACCTCAAGCTGGCTCAATTGAAAAATTGAGTTTTCCAGACCTTATTTGCAGTCTATAGGTTTGAATCCACTATGTACACCTCACAGTTTAAATTTATCAAGAATGGGGATAAATTTTAAAAATGAAATATAATATTTATAATCATAAATTAAAATTTTAATAATTTAAAATTTTAATAAAATACAAACATATAAATAATTAATTATAAATTTATTAGTATCATTTTTTAGATTTTTATTAATAATTATCTATTTATACTTTAGTTTTTAAAATGTACCATGTATACTAGATCTAAATTTGACTCTCTCTTTCTCTCTCCCTCCCTTTCCCTCTCTCTTTCTTACTTTAGGTTTGGACTTTGGACTTTGCATATATGGATTATGGTCATGGATGTGTGCAAATAACTTTTAACAATTTGCATGCATGTTCATTTTCAGGAAATATCCGTTGCTTGTCGGAAGAGAAAAGACTTTTCTTGCTACCGAGGGGAGAGTAACGATTTTTGTATATGCTTATTAAAATGTTAAATTTTCTTAAATAATAAGTGTAATTAATAATTATTTTAATTACTTAAAGAAAGAAAATATTAAATATTTTTATATTTAAAATTTTAGCTTCTTATATTTTTTTATTTGATACTTTCTTTGTTGTTTCTAGAAGTATATTTAATATTAATCATACACTTATATTTAGAAAAATTTCAAAACTTCTTAAATAATTAACTTAATAATCTTTTACAGATTAAATAAAATATTAAATGTTTTCAAAAAATTTAAGATATTATATACTTTTACTTTCTTATTTAATATTTTTCATTATTAAAAATATTAGTAGACTGATTATTTTTAAAAAATTAACACTACTCTTATATTTGCATATTTTTTACATTAATCTTTTGTAAACCAATTAATAAACTTGTGTATGTGTGAAACTTCTTAATTAAAAGAAAAGATAAATGGTGAATAGATATTTTTATTTTTAATATAATTTCTTTTCGTTTCACCATGTACGTTCAAAAAGATAATTATTCATGAAGTAAAGATATAAAAAATAAGATGCATGATGTGCAGCTTTCTCATTGTGCGATTGTAGAGGCCTCTCCTTTGTCCTTGCCACTTTGTTAGAAGAATTTTAATACTTTGTGTAACTTCTATTATAATCAAACTATTTTAATAAAATATTTTAGCACATAACTCTATGGTAATATGAAAAAGTTATGCTAAATTAAATTGAAATTATTTTAAAATAAATATGTATTTAATATTGTTATCAAAAGTTAGTATAAAACTTTTGGGTACGTAATGCAATTAAAGTCATTAAGATCTACCGAACAAATCCAACCGCTTAACTTATTCACTAATCATTTATTTTTCGTTGGGGATGAGCACAAATTAAGGTGCAATTTATAAAATCATAATCAGAAACTGTACTTTTTAAAGATCTTGCGGATTGGGATGTTTCTAAAAATTAAATTCCGAAGATATTGCAAAGATCTTTATCCATAAATAAGGCTATTAAATAATTAATAGCAATAATGAGCATAATCTCCAGTAAAAGCAACCTATATTTAGAGCCCTATGTAAAAATCTGTAGATTATGATTTGCTGCTGCCATGCACTGATAAACTTTGGAAAAGCTCGAGAGGAAAAGGAGATTACTCCTCTCTCAGTAGTGTGCACAAGTTCACTTTGATGATCTAACATGATCTTTAAATATCTTAAATAGCTTATGTCAATAATTTAATAAATAATGTAGAAGTATCTAAATCTCCACATAATGATAAAAGGGAATCAAATAAATAATCTATTTCCCAACTTAACCATACGTTTTACAAGTAGAATTTGGGCATTTAATAAGTTGCAAAGTTGAGTATAATACTGTGCACATTTAGTGTAATAGAAAAAAAAATAAAATGAAATAGAACATATAAAATATTTAATGTCAAAATATAAAAAAAATTTCATTCTCATTATATTTCATTTATTTCTCTTTTATTAAACATACACTAAACGAGCCATGCTTTATGAAAGAAAATTTAAGTTTAAATTTTAGAATAAACACTTATTAGGAGAGTCTCTTAATCAAAAATTACTTGCTATTCTATTCAAAAAATTAATTTCATAACAGACAGATCTATAAAGGTTATAATTTAGAGTTTGTTATTATAAACTTGAAGATGTTTATTTATTTTAGATAATTTAAAATTAAAAAATTCGTATATGTTGTAAAACTTAATTTATAAACATGTTATCAAAACTCTGTAACTTACATAATGCCAAAAAAAAAAAAAACTAAGTAACTTACAACCGAGTGTGGATTGTGGACGGAAGCTGATTATAAGCTTGTGTCCATTTAATCAAATTATATGAATAGATGTGGGCCGAGCTACCCTTTGTGTTCCTCATGATCGCCGAGCTACAAACTTTTTTTAAAAAAATCTATATAATTTTTTTTGGGAATAAAATCTATATTAGATTTCGTTGTATAATAAAAGTATCTTTAAATTAGTTGTCGTGTAGGTCGATAAGTCTATGTCAAGTTATTTTAAAGACATATTTCTTATATCGACATGATGTAAATAGAAAAATAAATTTCAAAATAAAAAAATATCTTCTTAACCACTAAACTATTGCTTGAGTTACAATTAGTTATATATGAATGAAGGTAACCATATCAATAAATTTTGTTTCCTTCGTTAAAATAAGCGTAAGGTGTCTAGTCATGTATTTTTTTTTTTGGCAGAATTCAAATTTATGAAAAGAGGAGGCTACTTCATTATGATTTTTTGAAATTTGCTGTTTAATTCCATCATTTGAGTTAGTTCTTATTAAATCATCTAGTCATGTATAATAATTGTAAACATATGAATTATATAAAAGAGAATGTAAAATAAGCTCCATATACGAAAAATGATGCGTGCAACTGGCATTGTATACAAGTATTTCAAGGAAAAATGATCAACTTCCGTGCACAAGAAGAGAGTAATTTCCGTTAATTTGTTGGGAAAACGAACAACCTAGAAGCTCTTTTCTTCTTTCTACAACCTAAAAAAGAATTCAGACATATGTAGGTTGTTAATAATAATATTGACCTCCAAAAAAAAGACATAGGTTGTTAATCTGTTTGGTTTGGGTTTTTGAATACCTCTACTCACATGTGACTTCTTTTATCACACAGTACGTACAGTAAGTCATTAATTATTGTGTTACGTACCTTCAAGATACAAAACTAAGTTACTATGTTATACGTCCTTCTAGTTCCTACACTAAATGATGTGTAATTTTACGTAAACAACTTATATTACTCCTACAAAATTATATACTATTATTTGCAACATTAGATTTATATATATTGTATTTGTTTTCTTCATAAAAATGATCCATATAACATTTTCCTAATTGTTTTATACATTTTACACAAATAGAATAGGCTTAAGTACATGTCCATAAATTTTTTTTTAAATAATATGATTAAAATATTTTCAAGTCAATTTTTATATCAATTGAAACAAAGTTTTTCCTTAACTAACTTTAAAGATGCACCTCGCATCGTCCTAATATATTTAATTAGAAGAATTAATTCTCTTATATAGGGATTAACTTAAGATTTAAATATAGATAATCAGATAAAGAGTATAAATCTCTTGAAGTAATATGCTTTAAGACAAGGATATAATGCCCTTGCGAGATGCGTCCAAACGTTTTATTAATATTAATGACGGAGAATATGACCGTTAGCCATATTATAACGTACTTCACGGCCATATTGCCTTTTTATCTTATAATTTGGCCTATTTTTTGGGTAAATTTGGCCTTTTTATATTATAATTTGGCCTTTAGTTGCACGTAAATCGCTTTCTGACCTATCATTTTTATAGCTGTTGGCTATCTAACCAAGTTGAAAATATAGTAACCTTTTTGTTTCCTTCTTTCTAAGTAATATATTTTTTTAAAATAAATTTTCACTGGAAAGATCACAAAAATATAGACTTCTAAAGTCGTTAAATTTTGTTTGTTTTAAAGAGCCAATCGTATTGCTAATTAAAAGAGAAGAAATGAAACTCGTCCATAATCATTTTTAGTTGGAATTAAGCTACCTACCCTGAGTCAAAGGGGAATATTACCTAACATGAATGATGAATTCCTGTTTAATTATCTAACCAGTGTGATTCACGCGATAATTAAGAGAAAAATTAACAATCAACATCTGCACGTTTGGTAGCATGCATGCATGTAATCATGTAACCAACAACTAATGTAGTTAGATTTGTAGAATTATGGTACCGTTTTCGGTGGAATCAATATCATATATGTGGAATTAGTTGCCGTTTTCTCTTTAGAAATTTCGTCCTACCCACAAATATTTTCATATGATCTTTCTGACTTTGACTCTACTGATTTTTTTTTTCTACCTAATGTTTATCAATATTTACAACTATAATTTTGATGGTTCCGGAAAGAATATGAATATGATTATGGTTTTGATGCATCACCAGACGTGGAGGCTTGTCACATCACAACCTGTCTCATAATGGCTACGCCACATGACACATGGAGTGGCACCAAATATTACTAGCAGCTCCTAACTCTCGAGCCTAACATGATAATTATAAACCCTTTTGTTCCAAGAAGCCAATTAATTAGGGTACACTAGAGATTAGAGGTAGTTCCTTTTTTAAGTTTATATATTCAACTTTTGTTGTCATTGTCAATAAGCCAATCAAAAACATAAAATGTTAATAAAATGCACAAAACCCGTTTAAGCAAAAGATTCATTAAAATAACTGTTTCACTATGTGGGCTTTCGTTTGTCAAAAGGTTTGTCGACGAGGTGGTCTATTGTGTCAACATCAACGCTCCGAATCATGTCTCTAGACAACACCATGCATACAAACTGTGTCTCTTGTGCGCCGTTGGTGTAGAACGCAAGACTAATCATTGTGCTGTGTATTTTCAGATGACGCGCATGTTTTTTCATTGACTTTAACTCAAAGGAAAAGTTGCGAAAGTTAAATGTTCCTTGAGAAATTAACTTGGAAACCCTAATTTCGTAAAAAATTATTGTTTACTCCTTAAGTTTAAAATAAGTATTTTTTTATGAAATTTTTTCAATCCATGTTAAATGTCTTTTTTAAAAACTAAAGTAACATTAATTATTTATTTTTTAATTCCATTCTTATGATAACAGTGTGTAGTAATTAATGAAATAGTTAAGAGATTAATTGAGTAAGGATAGTTTAACAAAAAAAATTCATAATTAAAATTTATTTTGCCTTTCTTAATTTTTACACTTTTCATTAAAGTGAGTTTCTTTATTAATCGGTCTCAACCTCATCTCATGGAGGCTCCAAAAAAATTAATCAAACAACTGTTTCTGGATCCAGTGCAGGGGCCTTCGGCTTCCACAGATACATCGCAGAATCACTGTGGATGCGAAGTCTTTATAACTTCATCTATTTTATTTCTCTTCAACACACTTGTTCATTGTGAAAACCAAAGCACCATTTTTATGGCCTACAATCCTGTGCAACAGGCAAGATCAAAGCATATTGAAATTAATCTACATTTTCTAACAGAATACTAGTATTTAAAGAAGGTGGAACTCGAATAAGAATTTTGAAAAGAAAAATAAAATTTGTTAAAGAGATTAAACACTATATTTCATAATAATAAAAATAAGCTTCTAAATTTAAAAATTTTTAGGAAGTCATAGCAGCACAAGGCAGTTTGACTCCTGAGTGTTAAAAATACTATTAAAGCGACCCAAAACCTATAGCATATTGATATCTCCTTGTAACACCTAGAACTTGATGCATGGGTGCTGAAGTGTGGAGTGAAAAGTGGGCATTAATTAAACATTTAAATTATTTGGGTTTTAAGAGCACTGTCGGGTGAGGTGATATGTAGCAAATTAAGTCATAATAATTTCTTTATGTACTGAAAAGATATGGTTTAAATTATGAGATGTGAAGTTAAAAATTGTGCAGCTGGTATTATCAATTAATAAAGTTGTCATAAAGAAAGATAATGTGATATATATCATATTGTTGGTTAAGAAATTAAAATAAATTTTAATTGTATTATTTTTATTTGGCCGGTGGGTACGCATTTCTTCAGTTGATGGTGGAACTTTTACATTAGTTATTGAAATTTTTACATTCTTTTCAGTTTCACTCCCATACAGTTAGGAAACTAAAGTAGATTTTAACAACTAAATTTAAATTTTAGATGAAAAAATGAATAACAGATTTTTTGAATATTTAAGTGTATATTTAGATGGATGTAATAGAGTGATTAGGAAACTAAAGTAGATTTTAACAACTAAATTTAAATTTTAGGTGAAAAAATGAATAACAGATTTTTCGAGTATATAAGTGTATGTTTGAATAGATGTAATAGAATAATTAGTAATAGAGTATAATGATAAAAAGGTCCCAATTCATTATTTAGGAGTTTTTTAAATATTAGAGTGAAATTGTTAAGGAGGATAACCCAAATCATTTCATACCATTCAAACTCACAAATTTTCATGTCTCTCAATTTGAGGGGTTTGAGATCAAATAGTTTATTCTTTTATTTTTTAAATAATTATTTTTTTTTTACTTTTATCACTTTAATTACGAAAAGGATAATAAAAATTAAAAAGTAAGGGTTATAAATTATATTTATAATCTATTTTACTTAATTAATGATCATCGTAACTTTTAAAAAATAAAAAAAAATTCTCTTTTATTCTTTCATTAAAACTTTTAAATAATAAAATAATTTTTTTTTACTTTTTCACTCCATTCATTTCAAATCCTTTCATTATAAATTACTTCATTTTATTTTCTTCAAAACTTTTAACCATAACTTAAAGTAACACATGATAGTATTTTTTTTTATATATTTATTATTATTATATATGCAAATCACTATTGTATTTATTTTTTTATAATTGTATAGATGTTTCAATGAATGATTAAATATTTGTTAAGATAATTAAGAATTAATAAAAATATTGATATCCAAATAAATTAGGTAACTCTTGTTATTCTTTTAATTAAAATAAAAATAATATAAAAAAAACGTGATTCAATAATAAATAAACTCAATAACCTATTCTCAAAAATTGTAAAAATATAAAAAAAAAACAAAAAATGTAGCAGAGATAAAAGCAGATGAAGGGCTAAGAGACACGTGGTAACTTGAAAACCCAACCACCAAATCAATAGTCATGAACCCGTCAGTGGCTTTTAATGTTGACTGCATCCAGTTCAATTCGTTACGCGCAATGCTAAGTGCCACCGTATAACTCCATTCATTTTCACTACACACCATACATAAACATACATCCATGTAAAAAAAAAAAAACATCATCATCTCCGTTATTATCATCCCAGAATCACTTTGAAATTATTGACCCCTCATTATCATTGTAAAAAAAGAGAAAGAAAATAGCCATTGAAAAAAGTGGCAAAAGGTCAAAGAGTCTCTTTCTTAATAAAAATATAATTCTACTATTTAAATTAAAAAAAGTATTAATGTTTTATTTTTAAAATTTATTCTTTTTCGTTGACGGTCTTTTGAAGTAATTGATTGCTTTTACTTCCCTTTCGGTTCAGCCTAGCCGTTGCCATGAAAGCCACATGTACCAGTTCTTGCTTATTAGCGAATGAATAATAAATAAATAAATAAAAAAATTGATGCCAAAAAGTAAATAAATAAATAAATAAAAATAAAAGTATATATGAAAAACCTCAGATGCGCGTCATTCATGCCCGTGACCCCGTGAGTGTGAATTGTGAAAGACTGAAAGGTACTTAAATTAGCTTATTCAATTAGGGAAGGAAAAATCCAAAACAGATATGATGCATACAGTGGGCACATCCACCAAAGAACCAAGCTTTACAAAATTTTCCTTCCGTATTCAAGAGAACTCGAAAACGAAATGTATTATTATTATAATAATGTACTACGTATATATATATATATATATATATATATAGACACACACACAGTGATAAAGTAAATAAAACTTCTGTGGCTTTGGATTCTTCTGGCAATTCGTGCTCCACAGCGTTATTTGGCTATGGTGGCGACATATATAATCATAAACCCATAAAATCATTAAAGAAAAATTAAAACTTGGCAAAAAGGGCTGACTGCAAATCCCTCTTGGCTTTCTGGGTAGGAGGAAGAGTTTTGTGGGCAGAGATTGATTTAGAGAGATGCTGGAGGATCGTAGGCTGGTGCTGGTGTTCATCAGCACCTGCATTTTGCGTTGGATGCCGCTTGCCATCAATGGTGCGACAGATCCAAATGATGGTTAGTGTCTTCTTTGACTTCACTCTCTGGTTTGCTCTTTTCATGAGTCTCTGTGTGTTACTATGTGCTTGATATATTGCATTGTGCTAGTCTCAGTCGCACTTCTAATCTTTCTCTCTTCCCTACTTCTCTGTTTTGTTTGTTTTTCATTCATCTGCTCTAAACAGCTCTGCCAATCTGTTTGCAGATTAGTCTAATTTGATTCATTTTGCACCGAAGTTTTTTTTCTCCTATTTTGAAACAATTAATCCATATGACTGTTACTATTTATTCAGATTGCTGGCTTTCTCAGTGGGGTGACCTCTTGCTTGCATGCCAATGATTTCAACAAATAAAGGATTTTTTTTTTCATGTTTGAGCTATATGTTCTGTGTACTATATTGTCGTTCATACTATCTGGGGGTTAGATACCTTCCCTAACATCATTTTCATAAGAAATCTGCTAAATAAAGCATAATTTTACATCTGAGTTTTCTCTCAATTTTCGGCTTTCGTGTGCTTACCCTAATGTGCATTGTTCAGTGAAGTAAAATAGTTGATGCCATTCTAGATGGGCTGGCCTCCATCTGTTTTCCTAACTAGTAGATAGACTTCTTTTTTGGGTGTATTTTTACTACAGTCATAGGATAAAACTCTTCCTCCCTCAACTTTTGATCAGGGAAATGTTCAACACCTCCCCCCTCCCTCGCAAGATGGAGAAAAAAGAGAGCCTCGTCAACTCTGGGCCCAACATCAGGAATTTGATGTAATAAAACGCATATTCAAAGTCCGAAAAATGGATATGCTTGTTTTAATAATTTCCTTGCGATAATTTCAAGATGCACGAAATTTTGTGTTATAGTTGTCCCCTTTCATTGACTTGTTATTGTCAATATGTTTGTGTTCTGCTTGAGTACAAATTTATCCTTCTTGTGTTATGTTGGCTAATGCATGAAAAAAATTCTAGAAATTCTGTAAGAAGATTAGCAGCAAAAGTGCACTTAAATACTTCCTCCTGTTCCCCAGGGGATTAAATAACAATCTTGGTAAAACATTAGACCATGTGTTACGGACATTTAGGGTTGTTACAACTTACAACCCCACCATACTGCAGCTTTCCCTCCTTGACTCTGGCACCATCCTTCATAGTAGGTCTCTACATGCTCCGAGGCTGAATGCTTTAATAAAATTAACAGTAACCTAAGATTTGGTTAATTCCAAAATTCTAGTCAGGCTGTTCTTGGGCTTCTCTAATTTCATAGATAGCACATTTTAATCTGCCATATTTCTGATATGGGATTTGAAGTATTGCACATAAAGTGATTAAATCAACCCAATTAGTGTGTCGGATTCCATTTGTGGCCTATATCTAACTTCTTATTTGTAATCACTATAATCTTTAGGCTGTAGCTATCTATTTAAGGTGTGGGAATGCTTGCAGGGCTTAAATAAGCTTATTTTACTTCTTTGCATAGTTGATTCATATCTGTGGCACTTTGAAAATATAAAATTTTTCTTGGTAAACATCTGATATTAAATTTCCCTGTACCATCCCCAAAGATGAACTCGTATGAATATGTGGTGCTTTAAATCCTGGAAGGTTTACTCTATTTTGGTAACTGGCTACATGATATGATTGTGAATGGTTCTTCTTCCTTTATGTTCCCCATTAGTCAACGATGTTATTTTTCACAAACTTCTATGCACACACAAAGAATGCGTAATCTCCTATCCATGCTACTTCCACCCAAGAGACTACAATGTACCATTTTAGAATTCTTAGTGAAAGTTGAGTTTCTTTATTTTTTATCTTGATGTTTATGGATGTGAAACTGGTATAGTCAATAACATGAATAACCAATAATCAAATCTTCAATGTCAGTGACTATTTTCTGAATTCAGATTCAAGTTTAAGCATCAAGTTGTTCGCTTATGCTTAGAAGTAATATATTTAGGGATAATATCATAATGGGTTCATTTTGTCTGAGTCTGAGAGTAATCTATATCTTAAGATATGTAAATGGATGGTGGTTTAGACAAGCCTTAACATATTAGGGTATGAATTTCCATTATACATGTCTTGGGTTTGCTAAAAACATCTTTTTCTTCCGAGTCTTTGATGCAGTCGCTGCTGTAAGGGGTCTGATTCAAAGTATACCATCCCAGCTAGGTTGGCCTGCAAATGGTGATGATCCGTGTGGACAGTCTTGGAAAGGCATTACTTGCTCAGGCAACCGTGTCACAGAGATGTATAGTCTTAATTCCTATTCGCTTTATATCACTTGATCATTATCGCTTTTAGTGCTGATTTCTCATTAATATCATTTGTCACTTATCAGTAACTTATCTAATCTTGGACTAACTGGAGAATTGGGTTACCAGTTACAGACCTTGACATCTGTGACCAAACTGTAAGATTAATGGTCTCATTCATCATATATACTGTTTTCTATGCATCATTACTATTGTTGTGACATTGTAAATTGTTGCAGAGACGTGAGTAACAACAATCTTGGAGGCAACATACCATACCAACTTCCTCCAAATCTGCAGCACTTGTGTGTTTCTATAATATATGTGGTTGTTACTCTTCTGTTTACTTTCATCATGATATCATGATTTTAAACATTCTTGTTCCTCTGTTTGCAGAAATCTTGCTAATAATAGATTCACTGGGACAGTCCCTTATTCTATTTCTGATATGACTTCTCTTATCGACTTGTGTGTAATCTTCTTGTACATTTATCATAGTCATACCTTATCAACCCCCTCCACCAGCAAAGTGGAGTAGTTTTTTTAATTGTTTTTGAGAATGTAGGAATCTTGGTCACAATCAGCTCCAGCAGGGACTGAGTGTCAACTTTCAAAAGCTTTCTGCCCTCTCCACATTGTGAGATTTCCTCCTTCCCTTCAATTGCATAAAAAAGTAGTCAGATGGCTGGCAAGTTTGTGTTAACTATAAAATATTGATCATTTTCATCTTCAGCATGCTTTTTTTTTATACTGTTTTTGTGGATTAATTACCATTTTGTATCTGTGGAGTGATCAATCATAATATTGCTTCTGATTGCATGTTTAAGACATGATTCATTATTATGTGTGAAAAATGTTCCATATACATAGGCTATTGCACTATCTCTCATGTCATACGGTTTTGGTAATTTCAAAATTTACATACTTTTCACAACTGAGGCTATGTTTGGGTTTTGGTGACAATTCAGGATCAATTGACTAAAATATCTTTAACTTGTTGCAGGGATCTCTCTTTCAATTCTCTGACAGGTGACCTCCCTCAGACTTTGAGCTCACTTTCAGGCATAAACACCATGTAAATATCCAGATTGTTTGTTTTTTATTAATATTTTACATGGTATTGATTGCATTCCAAGTTGACTTGTTTACATTTGTGCAGGTATCTGCAAAACAACCAGTTTACAGGCACCATTGACATCCTTGCTAATCTGCCTCTTGAAAATCTGTACATCTCTGTTGTATCTTATAACATATCTGGAATATCCTTTCCTATATTTCCATAGAAGTACCTTAAAACCAATTGTATTTATTTTCTTAAATTCTTCTCAGGAATGTGGGAAACAATCATTTTACAGGATGGATACCAGAACAGTTGAAAAGTATAAACATACAGTAAGCATCATTGCCATTATCAGCAATTTGGTAACTAAGAATCTGTTTTTTGCCATAAATTTCTGTAAAACTTAAGAATGGGTCAAATTTAATACAGGACGGATGGTAATGCATGGAGCACCGGACCTGCACCCCCACCTCCTCCTGGGACG
The DNA here is from genome assembly GCA_019955255.1 of Castanospermum australe. NCBI lineage: Eukaryota > Viridiplantae > Streptophyta > Magnoliopsida > Fabales > Fabaceae > Castanospermum > Castanospermum australe. The sequence goes on from NSJW01000201.1 coordinate 198,799, forward strand.
CCTCCTTGGACGCCTCCAGCAGCTAAAAACAACCACAATCACAAATCTGCTGGTGGAAGTACCACCCACTCAGATGCAGGCACAAGTGATGAGGGCAAAAAATCTGGTATAGGAGGTGGTGGCATCGCTGGAATAGTGATCTCCATCATTGTTGTTGGGGCAATAGTAGCATTCTTTCTGGTGAAGAGAAGATCCAAAAAGTCATCTTCAGATATAGAAAAGCATTACAATCAACCCCTTGCTCCTCTTACTTCAAATGAAGTGCATGGTCTGCATCTTGCATACTATTTAAAAATAATTTTTTCTTTTCATGATGAGGTCGTCTTTATTTTATGTAATTTATATTGTATATATCATATTAATATCATTTTTCATTTTTATTCTATTAGTTTTGCCCTTCATAGGTTAGTTACTCTATTGACTATTCCCATGCTTAATTCTGGTTTTGATAAATGAGTTTTGCAATTCCATCTATCAATTTGGTGGATAATTAGTTCTGTAAGACAAGATAGGAGCAATTACTTTAGCACTTTTTTCCTGGAAGGACCCATGCCTGACACCATGGCAGACATCCATATGGTCACTAGACTAGAGAAATCTTTTGTAATTTTTTTGCTCTATGCCAAACTTCACCACTATTTAGGTCTGTTTTTTGTTTTTGGGTTAGAAATGACTGGCCTGTCTTTTACTTGTTAATAATCTTGTTCTTACCAGATTAATGCTTGCAGTTCAACATTTACAAGTTAAGTTATTCTGCTTTTCTTTTTTGTTATTCAAACTAACATCTTAATATCTGTCATAATGCAGAAGTGAAATCTGTGCAAACTTCCTCTGTAGTTAACTTGAAGACATTTGATACTTCTGCCTCAATAAATCTTAAACCTCCACCTGTTGATCGTCATAAATCATTTGATGAAGATGAGTTTTCAAAGAAGCCCATTATTGTCAAGAAGACTGTAACAGCTCCTGCAAATGTGAAATCATATTCTATAGCTGACCTGCAGATTGCTACTGGCAGCTTCAGTGTGGATCATCTTCTTGGTGAAGGGTCTTTTGGACGTGTTTACCGTGCTCAATTTGATGATGGAAAGGTATTTCTCAGCTGTTACTCCTGCATTTCCACTTATATGTCTAATTCTGGTGGCAAAGATTGGTATCTCCAAAATAATGTCATGCTATTATGTAATTTTCCCTGGAAGTGGGTCAAATCTGAGTAATGTGGTATCCCTACACAGGCATTTGGATGCATCATGCATGTATTGATGATATATCTTTAACGACCTAAGTTTGTGTTACTGTCTCTCTTCATCTCCATCACCCTCTCCCCCGGCAAAAAAACTCACAAAAGCAAAGAAGTCTAAGAAGTCCATGTGCATGTAGACACCACTGGTATAGCCAATATCCCAATAAATACCATGAATTTTTCTGCAGTGGACCAAGCCTTGAATCTATGCATTTGCTTAAAAGTTATTAATGGTTTTGACTTTATTTTTTTATTTCTGAAAACATTGTAGGTTCTTGCAGTGAAGAAGATAGCTTCATCTGTCCTTCCCAATGATTTGTCTGAAGATTTTACCCAATTAGTTTCAAACATCTCCCATTTACATCATCCAAATGTGACAGAGCTTGTAGGTTATTGTTCAGAGCATGGACAACACCTCTTAGTCTACGAGTTTCATAAAAATGGATCGCTGCATGACTTCCTTCACCTATCAGATGAATATAGTAAACCATTGATATGGAATTCCCGTGTCAAGATTGCTTTGGGGACTGCTCGTGCTTTAGAGTAAGTTAGTTGTGGACTAATGGGATTAGAAGATCCTGATATTGCATTTGTGAGGAAGTTTTGCATCATTGCATGATATATTATTTCAACCTTACAAGTCAAGTCTTCCATTGATTTATTAGCTCCTCCTTCCTATCTCCTTCCTTTCCTATTTTTCTTCCTGCTTTATATATTTTGCTCTTGCATGCTGACCTGTACGGCTTAACTGATTCAAAATTAAGGTTATCCATATTCACCAAAAAAAAGGGTTATCCTTTATACATTTATTTTGTAAATTGTCATCTTAAATGTCCCTCTTCATAACTTACTCTTTGTTTTCCAGATAAAAGAATGTCTGGATCATTACTATATTTAATGTTTGAATTTGGAAATGTAAAAACAGGTCCCTACATGAAGTTTGCCTTGAGGCTCGATAGCCTGACTCTACTCACTTTTTTTTTTCTAGGTACCTGCATGAAGTTTGTTCCCCATCAGTTGTTCATAAGAACATTAAGTCAGCCAACATATTGCTTGATGCAGAGCTTAATCCTCATCTTTCAGACAGTGGATTGGCAAGCAATATTCCAAATGCAGACCAGGTGATTTTATAGGTTTTTGGAACTTTTTACTTTGAATTAATGTTTTTATAATTGAATGTGATTCTGTTTGGCCAAGATAGTTTACTCTGTTTTTGTTGCTATTTTTCTACATATTTTTAGAATTTACTGATCAATATTAATTTTTCAATTTCAATTGTTATTATTCTTTCTTTAAACTCCTGTCCTGCATGGATGCTTCCCAATATGTTGAGTTATTTAAGGAAAGAAAGTAAATGGTTGAACATCTAATATTTTATATGAATAAACATTGGCACTAGTTGCCTTTCTCCAGTTATGACTAGCTTAGACAAGCTTGGAGTTATTAATATAATTCAAGGGTCTTCCTGACAATATGAATATAACAACATAAGAATTTTCATATTATCAATGCAGTAACTGGTAGAATTGAATCAGTTCAGCTATTAGCACAGAATACTAACAAGTGTGTTAGTTGGCTCTTTGGGTTAATTGATTGGGAAAAGTTTTTGTCAGTGCCAACTTTCTAATATCTGCTTGTTGTATGACAAATCCCATTGGGTGGATATTGTTGCAGAATATTGATAATTCTCTCAACAAATGCAGCTTTTCCTTTTCCCCAGTGACATTAAGCTTACTAAAACTGTTAGAAGTTCTTACTCGGTGTCTCGTGTTCAGGTATTGAACCATAATGCTGGATCTGGATATGATGCCCCTGAAGTTGCCTTGTCTGGTCAGTATACTCTGAAGAGTGATGTCTACAGCTTTGGAGTTGTCATGTTGGAGCTTCTTGGTGGACGGAAACCATTTGATAGGTGAATGATTGTCATACCTTTAACGTAACAGTTTTCTTACGTGATTCCAAACATAGATGGGGACATGCATGCACATATAAATATATGGTTTATAGAGTAAAACAATTGAAATATTTATGGTAAGTAGATGCCTTTACATAATTTATATGGATTCTCTTAGCTTCGACACTGCTATTTTTTTTTTTTAATAGGACTCTAGTCCACTCATCTCAATGTTGAGCAAATATTTTGCAGAGTTTTTCCTTTAACAGATAACAATTTGTAGAATTATGAAATATCCTTGAAGTTATATATAACTTGTATACAAAATAAACAAAATAGAGGAATGGGTCTGTTTGCAATGTCTAGTTTGGATAGTACTTTCTTTGTGCTGGTTCTCTCTTCCTAGCTGTGAGCCAATGCCCGTCTTCTAATTGATGTTTCATGTTTGTTATCCTGATTGTTTCTGAATTTATGGGTAACATGAACTTGCTATAGAATGATGAGATGTCTCTGCCAATTAATTCTAGCCAATTCAAACTAATGTCTTAAGACTCTAGCGTATGCCTAGCTGAATGAATTTCATTAACTAATGTATCTGAGAACTTAACAGTCATACCTAATAACAATAGTTTTGGCAATCCTAATAACTGAAAATGAACAAGCAAGGTGTAAGAAGTAAGAACATAAGTATTTGCGCAAGATTAAGTACCATAAGTTTGTGCTCTAGATGTAGATAAAAGAAAAAAAAATTCAAAAGAAGTACCATAATTATGTGAGTAATGCCAGAAATGTCATCCTTCACAGACCCCATCTTTGACCAACTAGAACCTTTAGAAACCAGCACCCTCAATAGAACTCCGGTCGTACATAGCACAATCGAAGATTGCCTTCCACCTCTGCTTTCTAACCGTATCTGGATTGTTGTTTAGAATATAAAGCCACAGAATCAATAATCATATGTATATGAGATATAAAGTGTAAACCCTAGAAAAAGCTAGTAAAGTTCTGCCAAGCAAGGTAACCAGTGCTTCTAAAGGCACTTACATAATCAACATAGGGCATTGAATGTTGAAGAAAAAAAAGTCACAAATTCTATAAAACACCAGAAAAGAAGAAAATGATAGAGGCAAAGAGAAACGATATTTTAGAATGAACCATTGAAATGGGAAAAATCATACTTCTTTAGTTACTAATCACACCATTTTATAGATTTCTTCCTCAATATCAATAAAAAGTTGAGTGCGTTGTGTGTGTGTGTGTGTGTGTGTGTGTGTGTGTGTGTGTGTGTGTGTGTGTGTGTGTGTGTGTGTGTATCACATGAACACAAAACTCTGGTCCAATTATCATAACAACGTTCAATGTCGAAAGTCCAAAAAATATTTCTAGACAACTATAAAATCCAAACAAAGGACCACAGTCTATTACTAACAAAGATATATAAATAAAATTACCTTGTATCCAACATTTTCTCCAATAGTCTCTCCTCTCTCACTGGTGATTCTCTCAGAAACTAGAGATAGAAACAGGAAGAGAACATATTTCAGATTTTCAGTAAAGATTAAAACAAGAAAATTGAGAAAATTAAGTTTGAAAGAGTTGCACACCTGAAGTTGCGGAGATACGTCGAGGCTGAGTGCAAACTATTTTACATACCTCACCCTTACCCCACATATGGTCCAAAATAAATTGTGGAACCTGAATTATATTAAATATTAAGTTAAACAAGACACTGGAAAAGAGAAAGGGAAATGCTTCACTTAGCTTAGAAAGTTTATTAAAAGATCTCAGCCTACATATAGTGATGAAAGTACTAATGGGGAAACCCAAAATCACAAAACATCAAGAACTTATTAGTGTGTCCTCAGTTACCAAACATCGAGCCAGATATTAAAGCTAATCATAACAACTAAGGCAAAACATAAAACAAATCAGAATGCTCAAGATTCTTAAAACAATCATTCCTTACCAGGAAGAGGCCTATTCTCTCCAACTTGATACTCAATAATATCCATATTAAAGCAATATTATTTCTCACTTTACTAGTTATCATTCCAAATATAGAAGCAGTATTGAGCATCTCCCCCGCACATTTGCATGTAGCATTCCCATAAAACTTAGGATTCTAACAGACTCTAATTTGGTTCAGTAAACTGTTATCGCCTCATAATACCAGCACAGTAGCACATGCCAAAATGATGGGAAGATCATAATGGAGATTTACCACTAAATGTAACATTCCTAGAAGACATTGATGGCCATTGTATGAGAAAAAAAGGATTGAATGGAGTAACATAGCAATTAATGGCTTTCTTAGAACTGAATACTGAAGGTACCTAAGGGAATTATCTATCAAAAATCAAGGATGATGAGCATGCAACATTGCCTCCATTTGGGAAGACAATTACTTTATAGATAAACCTTGAGCAGTGTGGTGTCTTCACATCTTACTTCAATGCAACAAATA